>BPTQ01000008.1:221077125-221604625 GCA_019973895.1 Chrysanthemum seticuspe | reverse complement strand
AATGTTAACACATAACAACTAGACATGAATATAACATGATAATGCAAATATAAGTGCAACTAAGCACACATAAACTAGCTATAATGCATAAACTCATAAACTAGTTATGGCATAAATCTCGTCAAACATGCACTACTATGCTCGCGAACTCGAGCTAAGCTAACCAAGCATTATCACTTGGTTCTATACTTTCATAACATGAATTATAACCATATGGGCTGAGAACATAAGCTATCATAGCATATAATCACCCGGGACTTGCAAAAACATCTTATCATGTTATAATCATGAAAACACTTAACAACGCATTTGCTGATTTTCTGCAGTAGCCTGCAGATGCATCATTTTAACTCACTTAACTACTTAAACAGGTCATGAGGATATTTTTACATGAAAGTATACTATTTTCCCTTTCCGAAAAGGTATGGAACGCGTCAAACGGAGCTACGGTCTATCCATATTGAATTTTTAAAGTTTGGTTTGCTGCACATTTTAAGATCAGCCCTTGCTGTACCAAATCGCGTTTTAGACCAACTTAACTACTAAATGAGCAAAAACTTTATGAATAAAAACTGAAGTAGACACCTTAAGCTTTCCAGAAAGTCCGGCCATGATTCAATCCGAGCTTCTATCAATTTTATATGATTTTTCAAACATGACTAATCATTGCTGAAAATTTCAGCAACTTGTTTAACATCATAGATCATATAAAGGGGTGTTTGGTTCAACTCAATAATCAACATAAACACCTCTTAAATATCATAAATTGATCATTAACATAATCCCATCATAAACCCTAATAATCATATGCATAACCCTTGAATCATAAACCATGAATTCATTACATAATCATGTAAAACACTTATTAATCATAACCTCATAGCTTATATTCATGTTTAACATATAATTCACTACTTACCTTGAATTTGGGGAAGAACATGAAATCACTTGAAGCTCTTTAATCATTCATACCATGTTAAACCCTTATAACCCTTGCTTAATCCTTAGTATAAATTGATAAAAATCATGACATGTAAGAATTCTTCAAAGTGAAGAAAGTATTTTTCTTCATGCTCTTTTTTTTTTGTGTGAATCGTGAGTGAGGGAGGGATTCCTCTAAACCGACTTCTATGATGTATAAAATATATCTGGATCTTTTTCTTTTTTTAGTTTAAATATTTGTCACACTTAGCCCTCGTAGTAAAATCGTGTTGCAAACTGAATCCGAACTATATATCTCATATTAGTTGCAAAGTCCCGACTACTTATATTATTAATTACTCCAATAGTGGGACTTTTCTATTTATTCCTCTAATTTACTTGGCGTGACCAGTAGGATTTTAGATAAATCCGCTATTATTTTTTATAAATATCGAGATGTTACAACTCTCCCCCGCTTGGACTGTTCGTGTCCTCACGAACTACTGTTGTTGTAACTAAGTTGTCCCTTAATTTACTTAGGATCATTTGTAAGTACTCCCCCACTTGGGTTTGTATCATGTATGTATTCTAACAATAAAACTGATTCTCAACTAATAAGGATCTCACCAGATTTGATTTCCTCTATATATGTATCAGTTTATCAATAGGTTTAATAGATGGTACCCGTTATCCATTATGAAATCCTTTCTTCTAATAATATGAAATATGAGATTTTCTTGATTATCCTCTAAAAATAACTCGATAGGTTCATAATCATCTGTATTATTGAAGTTCATCTTGACTATTTCCTGAAAATATCTAAAAATTTCATAAGCTGGCGTTAAAAGAAATGATTTATTTACCTGAATTCGCATAATATTCGCTAAAATGTCATATCCTGACATTCTGTTTCGTAACTCTGATATGGAATATCTCTTATTGAATGATCCGTATCTGTTCTGACACGTTTTCATTTCATTTCTGTTGCCCTTTTTCCTGTAAACTGCTCAAATCCAGAAATGCTGAAATCTATATTTCATATATATTCTGTTATATTCTGTAGCATTTCTAAATCATAATCTTTTTCTGATTGTTGAATCTAAAGATTGTTGAATCTAAACATGCTGGAGTATATAAACTATGCCCTTTTATAATGACTATGTCTGAAAATACTACTATACATGATCTAATGCAATATTCACGATGCATATAACACATAACCGTTCTAGCAAGCTCCTCCAGGTATCCATGTTCTCGATAAGTTCATGCCATATCATGTGAATATTATTACGTTGATCAGGCGTCATAATAGTCACACCATATAATCATGAACTCATCGCTATCACAATCTACCCCAAGTCACTGAAGCAAAACGTATCATCTACTGCACATAATCTGATGCGAATGCTGACTATATACTGCTATACTAGTAATGCATACTAATTCTATATGCTTATTATATCGTGAGTATCTGATTCATGATCTGCAACTTTATCTGATATCTAAAAATGCATTATGCACTACACTACTATATCTGTAAATCCATATAATCTTATATATGCTGCTAATCACATAAATTGGCATGCATCGCTAAACATGTACTGATTATCTAATAAACATGAACTATATATTGATAAACATGACTGAATAGCTGATAAACGTATAAACATGTGATGCAATTTAACTCTAAAAGTAATTACCGAGCAAAGGTTCAAGTCTAAGCATCCCCTACTAATGGTGGATACTTAAATCTCTCAAACCATCGCTCTGATACCAACTTGAAACGCCTAGTTTTTTTTTTTTTTTTTTTTTTTTTTTTTTTTTTTTTTTTTTTAATATATATATATATAAAAATCTGTAAACTGTACACATTGATAAAACTAGCGGAAGCTTATTTTCTACAACGTACGGGCTTATTCCAAACGTCTCGTTAAAATACTAAACTTTGCAAAATAGATAACAATGACTCTTTAAACTTGGTAAAGAAGCTGGTTCTTGATTTAGGGGCATTCCAAACTAATAACAAATGATGAAAATGAGAAGCTCGTTACCTAACCCGCGAGCTACACCATTTTAACCCATTACACCCCATTTAGCATGTACATGGTCTCATCTTGCATTACTACAAAAATATAAACTGAGAACGGTAAGTCTATAAGACTTAGTGAGATAACGGAATTGTATTAAATCATAAACTGAACATAAGCATGCAGCTGAATAAGTATATATAGTACTATTCTAACTACATGAATCATAATATTAACTAACTGCATAAGCACAACACTGACTGATTAATTACATGATACACCATGTTACTGATCGAGTACATAAGCATACTGAGTGCATAATTGACTGCATAACTAGCACATACTTAGTGCATAACTGACTGAGTACATAAGCACATAGTGAGTGGGTAAAGCACATACTGACTGAGTACATAAGCACATACTGACTGAGTGCATAAGCACATACTGAGTACTTATAGTACTATATTGGCTGAGTGCATAAGAACATACTAACTAAGTACTTATAGTACTATACTTACTGATTACATAACTGACGAGCCATATAAGCATGTTAATCATCCATATAGGATGTCTGAGTTTCGATTTTGGAACATTCACTATTCTAAGGCTCGATTCTCCACTAAGGAGGTCTAAGTTCCAACTTTTTCTGGAACACATGTGTGATCACATAACTGACTATATACTGATAGTACTAAATACATTGAGTAATGCATAAAGTACCATTATGACTAATTTAGTGCATAAAGCACTTGGCGCGCCTTAAAAACTGGATAAGCTTATACCTAATAGAATCTGACATGTATATATAAACACATCGCATGCCAGAAGTGCATAAAGCATTTTACACACATTACTATAGGCATATAACATTCATATATAATTTAAGGTTGAGTTAAATACTTAGGCTTGACTACAACATGATACTAAGCTGAGCTAGAACTGAGACTAAGTTGAATATAGAAACTGAGCAATAATATGGTTACAAGGTTAAACCAAGACATGATACTAGCATTGAATTAATTACTAAAATTGTACTATAACATAAACCAATAATGAGCTATAACTTGATACTATAGATGAGCTACAATATAAAGCAATAACATGTTGAGACCGCTATGACATATAGCTAAGTTTTCGCTATAAATAATATTGAGGTTGGGCCACAACATACTACTGAGTAAATCGGGTCTACTTAAAACTAAATATGGCCAAACAGGTCAACATGATAATTAATATAACCAAACGGGTCAACTTGGGTCAACTTGATGTTTAATATGACCAACGGGTCAATATGATCCTTAATATGACCAACGGGTCAATATGATACTTAATATGACCAAACGGGTCAACTGGGTTAACTTAATGCTTAATATGACCAACGGGTCAACTTGAGACTTAATATGACCAAACATGTCAACATGATACTTAATATGACCCAACGTGTCAACTTGATACTTTATATGACCAAAGGGGTCAACATGATACTTAATATGACCAAACATGTCAACATAATACTTAATATGACCCAACGGGTCAACATGATACTAATATGACCAAACATGTTAACATACTACTTAATATGACCCAACGGGTCAACATGATACTAATATGACCACACGGGTCAATATGATACTAATATGACCGAATATGTCAACATACTAATTAATATGACCCAACAGGTCAACATGGTACTAATATGACCACAAGGGTCAACATGATACTAATATGACCTCACGGGTTAACAGGATACTAACATGACCTCACGGGTCAACATGATACTAACATGACCTCACAGGTCAACATGATACATATCTTGCATAGTACTTGAGATATAGTAAGGCATATATATACTAAACACGCTTAATCTACTAAACATGTTAACTGAAAATCAGTTACTCACCTGGGCCGTATAATGCAAGATGAATGATTCTGAATATGCCTCGAACACCTATATCATGATAGATGTACACGTATAATATTAACACATAACAACTAGACATGAATATAACATGATAATGCAAATATAAGTGCAACTAAGCACACATAAACAAGCTATAATGCATACACTCATAAACTAGTTATGGCATAAATCTCGTCAAACATGCACTACTATGCTCGCGAACTCGAGCTAAGCTAACCAAGCATTATCACTTGGTTCTATACTTTCATAACATTAATTATAATCATATGGGCTGAGAACATAAGCTATCATAGCATATAATCACCCGGGACTTCAAAAACATCTTATCATGTCATAATCATCAAAACACTTAACAACGCATTTGCTGATTTTCTGCAGCAGCCTGCAAATGCATCATTTTAACTCACTTAACTACTTAAACAGGTCACGAGGCTATTTTTCCATGAAATTATACTATTTTCCCTTTCCGAAAAGGTATGGAACGCATCAAACGGAGCTACGATCTATCCGGTATGAATTTTTAAAGTTTGGTTTGCTGCACATTTTAAGACCAGCCCTTGCTGTACCAAATCGCGTTTTAGACCAAGTTAACTACTAAATGAGCAAAAACTTTATGAATAAAAACGGAAGTAGACACCTTAAGCTTTCCAGAAAGTCCGGCCATGATTCAATCCGAGCTTCTATCAATTTTATATGATTTTTCAAACATGACTAATCATTGCTGAAAATTTCAGCAACTTGTTTAACATCATAGATCATATAAAAGGGTGTTTGGTTCAACTCAATAATCAACATAAACACCTCTTAAATAACATAAATTGATCATTAACATAATCCCATCATAAATCCTAATAATCATATGCGTAACCCTTGAATCATAAACCATGAATTCATCACATAATCATGTGAAACACTTATTAATCATAACCTCATAGCTTATATTCATGTTTAACATATAATTCACTACTTACCTTGAATTTGGGGAAGAACATGAAATCACTTGAAGCTCTTTAATCATTCATACCATGTTAAACCCTTATAAACCTTGCTTAATCCTTAGTAGAAATTGATAAAAATCATGATATGTAATAATTCTTCAAAGTGAAGAAAGTATTTTTCTTCCTGCTTTTTTTTTGTGTGAATCGTGAGTGAGGGAGGGATTCCTCTAAACCGACTTCTATGATGTATAAAATATATCTGGATCTTTTTCTTTTTTTTTTAGTTTGGATATTTGTCACATTTAGCCCTTGCAGTAAAATCGTGTTACAAACTGAATCCGAACTATATATCTAATATTAGTTGCAAAGTCCCGACTACTTATAATAATAATTTCGCCAATAGTGGGACTTTTCTATTTATTCCTCTAATTTACTTGGCGTGACCAGTAGGATTTTAGATAAATCCGCTATTATTTTCTATAAATATCGGGATGTTACAAGAATTCCAAACGAACTTAAGGATTGATAATTACAAATGTAAGCCCTAGTCCATTCACGTATCACCCCAGGCGTTTCCCAAGACGTTGTATGATTTCAATAAGTTTAAATTATATGATCTCGGTAGTATCACGTTGATCAGGCGTCATAATACTTGCATCACATAACAAGTTCTTATTGTCATCATATTCTGCCTCGGGTCATGACAAACCACGTCACTAACATCAAAACAGATATACACACAGGTAGCAACAATATACCAAAACAGACCAGCTTCACATACATGCAGCATATAATACATCACACCAACTTACCATACCACAAAAGAGAGAAGGCCACCAACGTGCTCGAAACGGTTCCTCATAACTGGCTATTGACGATCCAAAAACAAAACTGAGATATCACCAAAATGCTAATAAAACTTTACGATTCAAACCGAGTTCTGAAAAAATCAAAGAAAAGCAATACCGATCAAATCATATAGCAAAATATCAAACCATCTCAGAACGCGTGACAAACAAATCGGAGTAACACAAGTCGTGCCCAATCATATGAAGTAGACGAACCTTCTCAGCCACCAGTTAAATCTTGTCTCCGTCTTTGCGCCTTTGGTTGATCCGTCAAGCTCCCTTCAGCAGCATCCTGACGTCTCCAGCAGCATCACGATCGGGTGCGGCTTCTACTTCACGAACCTCTCCAGTTCAGAAACTGTCGCAGCATTGCAGGGTCGGCACCATCATCGTCGACTCTACGAGTAGTCTCCACCTAACGATCGACAAACGTATGTGCGAAGACAAATCAATAAAAATCAAATGCGAAAGGAAGAAGGTCAAATCAACGAAGACAAAAGAATATCAGAGTCAAATCTAAACGAAAATCAAAAGAATCAGAAAATATCAAAACAGACGGAAGCCTAATGTCTACCCAGTCCTCACAGGTCAATCCTAAGGTTAACAAGACGAAACCTGGCTCTGATACGATAATTGTAACACCCCAACCCGGCAAGGGTAGAAGTGTCACATTCTGGTGTCATATCAGAACATACAATTAATTTTTTTACAAACAGAAGCCTTATAAAATAATTTACCAAGTCATATAAACGAATGACTTAAAAAGAAAATACAAAATCCAATATGTCCAAAACGAAATGAAATCTAAAGAGAATAGCTCTTCAATTCAATCCAAAATAATAAGGAAAACTAGGGTCGGTCCACTCAAATAATCCAACTCTCAGCCTATCAAAGCCCATCTTCCAACCTAAAATCTGCCGCAGGAAAAGAAATGATCTGAGCTTAAAAAGCCCAGTGAACAGATATAACAAAACGAAAGCTAAACAAAATCAGAAATACGAAATGAAACAAAGAAAACTGATAACAAGATCGCAACGGAATGGGAACAATGAGTCAATGAGGATCCTGCAGAAACACAATTATACAGATATCCATAAAGAACAGATAACAAGGAGAACGAAGCAAAGCAAAGCATCGATGACATATATATAAGCACATACAAACCATGCATACAAGTAATCAGGAAATCAGACAACATATAAGCCAAACGAAAATCTAAAAGCTAGCGGAAGCAAGTAATTAGAAAGTGAGCATAGCAATCACACAAGTCAAGTAACCCACGGTTAATAACATAACAAGCATCATAACAGCTGAAATACTATCAGCAATCAAAACATGGTAGCCACACGTATCAAGTAGGAATACAACATGAACGTTATAATTGAATGGATTAAGGACATAGCAGGGCAACTAACAAGTTAACAAGCCAGACAACGTAAGTTGAACCATTTACCCAATCAAACAGTATCATAAGCAGAAATGTAAACATGGTAGGTCAACAATAAGCAGATAAGGATACTAACGGATAGTCATAGTCCACGAGGTTAACTGAACGAAGTATACATGATAAACAGACAAAACAATTGATTACACACTAGCATGGTCACCAGACAAATCAAAAGGGTCACATAACAGTAAGATAACATATAATCAGGTGACAACAAGTGAATCATATAATCGTATATTAATCATATCGTAGGAGGGTAAACAGTAGTCATATAAAAACATGTAATAGCATAATCAAATTCAATAATCATATAATAACTCGGTACGTGAATGGAATGATAGTCTGAAGTAACGGAATAAGAGTATGATAGATCAATGCAATGGATTATATATCATGGTAGTAGAGTGAGTCACATAAGGGTACTGAGTAACGGGCAATCAATACAGAATATGGTGCATTGGGGGAAAACAGACGGTACAATATAGGTATATCAACAGTGTAAGGGTTGTAAGAAATCTATCCCGAGCCAACAGTACAATAGAGTAATATCACTAGTGGCAATAGCAACCTAATAATCAATAGTAACCATCATATTCGGACGGATGACCTCAGAATACCAGACCAATAGGAGGGGAGACCTCAGTAACCAATGGAGTAGCTAGCTCCCAGACTGTGAGGGGATGTAATGCACACACGCACCACATCACCAGAAGAGATCAATCAATATCAATAACAGTACAGTACAAATCTAGGATGCATCCATACGCCCCTGCAGGCAATAGTGGCCATAACAATAACAATGAAGCGCGCATAATCAATACAGAATAGGGACGGTGTGGAACATCACTCAACCACACTAGAGTCATGCCATTGGTGCATCAATGACACGGACATGGAACCCCAATGCCTAATATAACAATATTTGGCTCGGGTATCAATCTAAAGGTTCAAACAAAGATCCACAGTGTAGCAATATATCAGTCATAACAATCAGAGGTTCAATACCAGTAGTCCACAGTTCAAAGGTTCATAGCAATAGTTCAATATCAAAGTTCAGTAGCAACAGTCCAATATCAAAGGTTCAGTATTAAAGGTTCAGTATCAAAGGTTCAGTAACAGTAGTTCAATACAGACATTCAATATCAAAGGTTCAGTAACAGAGGGGTCAATAGCAATGGTTCAATAGCAACGGTTCAGGAACAGAGATTCAATAATAGAGGGGTCAATAACAGTGGTTCAATATCAAAGGGTCAACAGTAAAGCAAAGGTTCAATATCAAAAGGGTCAAAGATGCCAAAAGTTCATGAGAAACCTTATGAGAAAGGTCAGAATATATGTACCTCATTCGAAGCAAGCAAAATAGGAAGTACGGTCACACGATGAATCAATCCCGCCGTCCGGAACCTATGAATTAGATAACGCTTATTAAGATCAAATTACTTATTTTAGACGGCTTTCCATTTTTAGCAGGTTTCAACTTTTAGTAACTTTCCATTTTTAGGTAACTTTCTATTTTAGGCAGGTTTCTATCATTAGCAGGTTTCCATATTAAGCAACTTCCAAAAATAGCAGGTTTCCGTATTTAGCAGATTTAGCCAATTATGATGTATTTAGTGTCATATTAAGTTAAGTGATGAAAAATGAGTATTATTATAGTGTAAAGATCATTTATGCCAAGTTACACAAGTTTAGGGTTTAAAGTGTCAATTATACAAAGTAGAGGGTCAAAAGTGTAAATATAACAGGCTTACTCATTTTACCCTTTTAATACCTTTAGTTATCATTTTAACAAGTTAACCCTCTAAGTTTAAATAATTATAAAACACCCCTTTAACTTTATTAAATCGATTATGTATAAAACCCTAGTTTTATATTATGATTATCGTAACCGTTTTAGACCCAACCAAGTCCAATATTCACAAAATTACATGATCCCCTTGTGTGATAATAATTTGGTCGAGACATCCCTAATACCATACGACCCATATAAAACAAACGAGGTCTTTAAAAAATTTTGTGGTCATTACAATGAAACCAAATATTACCCATTACCCTTATCTTAGTTCAATGTCATTAAAATAAAACATGCGTAGGTCGAAACAGATCCATGCCAAGGATCATATGTCCATTCCATGTAACACATGTACGTAGCAATATTATGATTTATGTGACAAAATAAAAGGTCATCATATTATGTGATAATGTTAGACGTGTGTATGTCAATTAGAATGGAGTCTACCTCACGACATACAATCAAGAAACATGAACATAGGTCGAATCAAGAGGTCGAAATAGAATTAATTCAAAAGGGTTTAAAAGGGTCAGATACGTGGATTTTGTCATTCAATATTTCACGTTTACGCTTATGATTTCATGAGACAGCCATTTATCATTTTATGAGGAGTTATAATCTTTGTATATGCATTCAAAAGGAGGGATTACCCACGACCAGATTCAAGAATCATAAGAAGGAAAACGAGACGAGACGATGATATTAGGTGTTACCTTTGTAGCGTGCATGAGAGGAAGAAACAAGGTCCAAACGAGACAAACCAACACCCATTATACCCTCGACCAGCATGTCCAAACCCACGACAGAATCTACTCCAGAACCCACAACAATGGCAGCTTTGAACCTACAACTCATGACCACAAGCACCACTATCACGACCTCCTTGAACTCCTTACTAAACACCTCGATTGCCAGCCTCTTGTGTCGAATGGAATGGGAAAAAAAATGGAGTCGTCACTTTTCTGATCTAGGGTTTGTAGGAGAGATTTCTTTGAATGTGTTTTATTTTAGGTTAGATATAAGAAACGTAATTTAGGTGAATGGGAGAGTTAAATGTACGAATATATGGGGAGAAAAAAGGGGGAGGGATATTCGGCTAATATAGGAAATCAAAAACAGAATTCCAACTTCCTAAAATACAAATGTGATGGGCTTGATTTTAAAGTATGGTGTCATGTAGTCCTTTTTTTTGTACCTTTTTGGCCCATGCAAATTCAAGTCGTGTAATAAAATTTCTAGACGTAATTGTAAGTCGATTTCATTCATCTTGTACAAGTTGATCATATCAGAGTTAGGTTAAAGTTGCATTTAATTAGCTTGACGTATTCTATGTGTTTAATAAATATTAAGTTTGAGGGGAAAATAGTCTTTTTACGCGTTTACGATTTTTAGGGTTTTACAACTCTTCCCCTCTAAAAAAAAATTTTGTCCTCAAAAATTGAAGTTGCAAAGGTGTACAGAGACGTACACGTTTAGGGCGGACGTAGCAATCCATAGTTTGGCACATATCGAAATGATTTCAGGTCCAAAGCGTTCATAACTTATACGTAATTAGATGACAATGAGAATCTCACAAAGAGGTACAGAATTCCAAACGAACGTGAGGATTGATAATTACAGATGTAAGCCCTAGTCCATTCACTTACCACCCCTAGGAATTTCCCAAGACGTCGTATGATTTCAATAAGTTCAAATTATATGATCTCGGTGTTATCACGTTGAACAGGCGTCATAATACTTGCATCACATAACAAGTTCTTATTTTCATCATATACTGCCTCTGGTCATGACAAACCACGTCACTAACATCAAAACAGATATATACACACATGTAGCAACAATATACCAAAATAGACCAGATTCACATACATGCAGCATATAATACATCAAACCAACTTACCATACCACAAAAGAGAGAAGGCTACCAACGTGCTCGAAACGGTTCCTCATGACTCGCTACTGACGATCCAAAAACAAAACTGAGATATGACCAAAATTCTAAAGTATAAAACTTCACGATTCAAACCGAGTTATGAACAAATCAAAGAAAAGCAATACCGATCAAATCATATAGCAAAATATCAAACCATCTCAGAACGCGTGACAAACAAATCGGAGTAACACAAGTCATGCCCAATCATATGAAGTAGATGAACCTTTGATAAGGATTTAAAAGGTACACTTTTGAGGGGTCATTTAAGCCCTTAATCGATCACTTATGTATCCGTCACTACTTAATTTCGTTCCTTTTCACTTTTTAGGTCTCTTGAAGGCAAATTGTTGGAATGACACTTATTCGGACGAAAAAGTGCGAATATATGAAGAAAATGGCCAAAGTCAAGAATCAAGACACTCAAGCTACTAGAACAGAAGCTGACGGCGTCACATCCTAATAGCGACGCCGTCGCAACACACTTTGAGACGACTCAGAGAGCAAATTGCTAATTTGCACTTGACGACATCAGGATTAAAAGAGTAGGGCGTCATAACTCAAACGGCCTAGATTTGGATCCCGACGGCGTCAGAAGATGAAGCTGACGGCGTCACAACCATAAGGTGGCGCCGTCACAACGTTGACGTGGCCAAAACGAAAACCTAATGGCGGTAATCTAACTGCGTCACAATTAAAGAGTGACACCGTCGCATATTGTAACTCTATATATAGAATTCGAATTTTCAGTATTTTAGAGAGGTAGTTTTGTGGAGTAAAACCTAAACCGAACTTCGGCTGTCTTGGACAGTATCTTAGGGTTTCATACCCTATTTTACAACAAGATAAGTGATTTACTTCATTAATTCAATTATGTCTTCAATTGTTTGTGTGTATGCTTGCATGTTTTCCATGTCTGGCTAATTTACTTGTGTGTTTGCTTAGATCTATGAAACCTAGGTATTGAATATTGATTGGTTGTCTCTTATCTTAATTGTGATTGACCTAGTATTGTGATAGGTCATTCGTTGTGTTTTTAATGCTTGAGTAATCTTTGTGAACATTAGTTTATAATCACCTAGAGTTATTGTAGTCTAAACATCAAAAGATAACCTTAGAGTTAGTTTATGTATCCTAGAGATTTCGTAGGCAATAACCTTAAGGTAGTCTCAAAGAGTTAGGGAAAAAGGCATACCCTACAACCTTAGAAGACACAACGCGTTAAGAATAAGGACGTGACAATTAAACCATCAATAGGAGATAACTAGGGAGTAATAGCATCTAGGTAAACACATCTTTAAATCATTGTACGAGCACACAACAATAGACATAGACTACACTCACCTTAGCTTAGTTAAATTATATAAGTAGAGTAATCGTACCTTTCAATTTTATAAAAAATATAAAAAAGATAAAAAAATAATCTTTCTCAACCCCAACCTTAGCGTATTAATTTCTCACTAGCATTCCTATTCCCCTAGAGAACGATATCAATTCCCGAGGCTTACCCTAATACTACACTACAACGTTTAGGTTCACTGCCTAGGGTGTTGAAAAACTTGCTCGACGAAAAGGAAGTTCCTTTGACCCCGAACGCGCATTGTACGCGTATGAAGTTTTTGGCGCCGCTGCCGGGGAATAGAATAGCTAGTTAGATTTCCACCTCGTTTAGGTTCCCTTTCTTGATTCCCATCAAGTAAGACTTTTTTTCTCATTCTTAGCTTCCTCGTAGTCTATCCCCCTTCTTCGTGACCTTTGTTAGTAATCCCATCACTTTGCATCATGGAAGGTGATAATCAACCACCATACCTGCCATTTCCCCCACCAATCCCATTAGACAACTTAGGACCCGCAATTCTACCAAAACCCTTCTTGAATCTTTTGCTGAACCCGAAAGAGAGCTAAATAGGCGAAGAAGAGCTCTCCATGGGTCGGAACCTCAAGGCACCACCATCAATTTTGATGAAGCCGCAACTGACGAAGATTCCACTCATTCCCCTAAGTCCCCTGAAGCCATCAACATTGACAATCTGAGCCAACATAGCGAGGAAATCCCCGCTACTCCAGTCAATGGACCTATCAATAAACCAGAAGCAAAAGCCCTTAGGGAGTACTCTTCCCCTTTCGCATCTGGATTTACCAGCGCCATTGTCTACCCTTCTGAACAGGTCAATGAGGTGTTGCATGCCACTGAGATTTGGCTTATCCAGAATGCATGTCAATTTCAAGGATCCCACAACAAAAATCCCATTCATCACATCAAACAATTTTTAAAAATTGTGGATACTATCTATGTTGACGGAGCATCCAAGGAGACATCCAGACTCTGATTTTTCCCATTTTATCTTCAAGGACAGGCCAAAGAGTGGCTTGATAAACTTCCTCCAAGGTCCATCTTCACTTGGGAACAACTCACAACCAAATTCACCAAAACGTTCTTTCCCCCTGGGAGAACTGCATCCATCAGGAGCAAAATTATTCATTTCCATCAAACAGATGGAGAATCTATCGTCAACTCCTGGACTTGTTACAAAGATCTCATTCAACAAGCCCCACACCATGGTATCAACCTTTGGTTGCTTGTTCAAATCTTTTACGACAATGTCTCCCACAATGATAAAAAAGGGATTGACTTCTCAACTGGCCGAACAATCTCCAATCTCAATGCGAAAGAAGGATGGGAACGCATTGAGGAGTATGACCAAGACCAAGACAACACTTGGAAAGAGCCAGTAACTGTAATGAGTGTCTCTGCTGCCTCAAATAAAAGCCTATTATCTCTCGATGATCGGATGAAGAGGGCGCAAGAGAAGCTTGCATACCTCACGAAGTCGCAAGAATCTAAGAGGTTGTTTAACCCATACCTTATATGCGACATTTGTGGAGGGTCACACGAGAGCGATGAATGTGATGATAAAACACGCCAAGAGCGCGCTTTCCTTTCCAGCCATGACTTTTATGATGACCTTTCCCTTTTCACGTTCTATCAAAATGATGAATGCACTCCTTGGGGTAATCTAAAATGGAAGACTAAGGGAAAGGAGGGATCTGAATACACCATCCGGGATGCCTTTGAAAAAGAACTCGGGCAATTGACCATGGAAGGGGTAATGCTTTTAAAGGGTCTCGAAGGATTCATTCAAGAGCAACAAGCTGAATTAGAAAGCCAGTTCGCCGAACTCCACAAAAGGATAAACGAACCTGGTCCAACCCAGTACGATCCAACTTGTGCCATTACTACTCGATCAGGAATTACTACCAAGGATCCCCCATACCCTTACCAGAATCCCACTGTCAGGGAGCCTGAGTTAGGTAATGGAGCAATTCCTGAACCTCCTTCGACTCCCCACGACCCCCCTCCACAAACATCAGCACCTGTCCAGCGCCCGAATCTCGCAAGGATTCCTTATCCCTCACGTTTAAAAAATCAAAAGGCTGAAGAAGACAATGAGAGAATATTGTCTTACTTAAAACAGACTTCCGTCAACATACCACTTCTCGACGTATTTTATCAAATCCCTAAACATAGCAAATACTTCAAGAGGTTACTATCGAATCGGAAGAAGCTTGAAGGGTTGATATCATTAGGAGAAGAGTGCTTGGCTATCATCCAAAAAATCTTGCCCAAGCAGAAAGAAGATCCGGGAAGCTTCACCATTCCTTGCTCTATAGGGGCACTCTCTATGAAAAATGCCTTGGCGGATCATAGGGCAAGCATTAACTTGATGCCTATTCCTTATTCCTCAAACTCGGATATTCAGGGCTGAAACCAACCAGGATGAGTATTCAGTTAGCTGATCGATCAATTAAATATCCCATTGGAGTTTGTGAAAATGTTCTTGTAAGAGTAGGGGAGTTCAAGTTTCTGGTCGATTTCGTGATCTTAGAAATGGAGGAAGATAAATCAGTCCCGATAATCCTTGGAAGACCATTCTTGGCTATAGCTCGTGCCATCATCTATGTTCATGATGGTAAACTCACTTTACGAGTGGGGTCCGAGAGCTTAACCTTCGACATCAAGGATTCTATGAGTCATTCCTCCTCTTACGATCACCCTATTTATTTTGTTGAAGAAGTTGATGAATTTGTTGATGACCTAGATGGCTGTATTGATGAGTATCTATTAAACGAATTCATGAATGATGATAACAACATGATATATAATGAGGAAGAGATCGAGATGGTTGGAGCTATTTCCTTTTACCCGCGTAGGGAAGAAATTGAACCTCTTGAACTTCAAAAGCCGGAAAACAAGCTAAAACCGTCAATCAAGGAACCTCCTACCTTAGAATTGAAAGATCTCCCGAGCCATTTAGAATATGCCTTCCTTCAAGAAGAGGATCAACTCCCTATCATCATTAGCTCTTCACTGACCACTGAACAGAAAGGGAAGCTCTTGGAAGTTCTAAGAGAATACAAAGGAGTGATCGCATGGAGTGTTGCTGACATTAAGGGTATTGATTCTACTTTTTGCACTCATAAAATTCTTATGGAAGAAGATTACAAACCAACCGTTCAACCTCATAGGAGAGTTAACCCTAATATCAAGGAGGTAGTGAAAAAGGAGGTCATCAAGCTTCTCGATGCCGGCCTAATTTACCCCATTTCGGATAGCCCTTGGGTCAGCCCAGTCCAAGTGGTTCCAAAAAAAGGGAGGAATGACGGTTGTGAAAAATGAAAATGGTGATTTAGTACCACAGAGAACGGTTACTGGATGGCGTGTTTGTATCGACTACAGGAAGTTAAATGATGCTACACGGAAAGATCATTTCCCTTTGCCATTCATCGACCAAATGCTTGAGAGGTTAGCCGGGCATGAGTACTACTGTTTCCTTGATGGTTTCTCAGGATACTTCCAAATCCCCATCGCTCCTGAAGATCAAGAAAAAACTACGTTTACATGCGCTTACGGGACTTTTGCTTACAAGCGAATGCCCTTCGGGTTATGCAACGCCCCCGCTACCTTTCAACGATGTATGATGGCCATATTCCATGAATTAATTGAAGACAACATGGAAGTCTTCATGGATGATTTCTCGGTATTTGGAAATTCCTTCGACCTTTGTCTATCCAACCTTAGGAAGATGTTGAAATGGTGTGAAGAAACCAATTTAGTCCTGAATTGGGAAAAATGCCATTTCATGGTAAGAGAAGGAACCGTCTTGGGACACAAAGTCTCCCGAAATGGAATCGAGGTCGATAGAGCTAAACTCGAAGCAATATCCAAACTACCCTATCCTACTACCGTTAAGGCCATTCGAAGCTTTCTTGGTCATGCGGGCTTTTATAGAAGGTTTATTAAGGACTTCTCTAAAATTGCCAGGCCAATAACACAACTTCTAGTCAAGGACGCCCCCTTTGACTTTTTGGAAGAATGTAAGGAAGCATGCAATCGCCTGAAGAAAGATCTTACCCAGACCCCAATAATGGTTACCCCTGATTGTTCCCAACCATTCGAGATCATGTGCGATAATAGTGATTATGTTGTAGGCGCCGTGCTAGGCCAAAGAAAGGAGAAGCATTTTCAACCAATTTACTATGCTAGCAAAACCATGAATGTAGCGCAAGAGAATTATACAACCACCGAGAAAGAGCTTTTAGCTGTGGTTTTTGCCTTCGATAAGTTCAGGCAATATCTCGTCCTTTCCAAAATTGTCGTCTTCAAAGATCACTCCGCCCTACGATACTTGTTTTCCAAACAAGATGCAAAACCCTGACTTATAAGGTGGATTCTATTACTTCAAGAATTCGACATTGAAATTCGAGATAAAAAAGGAGCTGAAAGTCTGGCTGCTGATCATCTATCACGGTTAGAGAACCCAGACCTAGAGAAATTAGACCATACCAAAATTCGCGACTCTTTTCCTGAGGAACGGCTAATGGCCATTAAGGATATTGAGCCATGGTATGCGGATTATGCTAATTATCTATCTAGTAGGGTCTTGCCAAACTACATGACTAGGAAAGACAAGAAGAAATTCTTCACTGTACTAAAACACTATTTTTGGGATGAACCCTTCTTATTCCGTATATGCCCCGATCAGATCATTCGACGATGTGTTGTTGGGAGGGAGATTGATCAGATTTCGAGAGAGTGTCATGCGGGACCATCTAGGGGACATCACGGTGTAAATGTCACAGCACGAAAAGTTGTGCGATGCATGCCAACGATCGGGAAACATCTCGCGGAGGGATGAATCACCTCAGAACTATATACAAGTCTGCGAAATATTCGATGTTTGGGGTATAGATTTCATGGGACCTTTTCCATCATCTGGAGGAAATGAATACATTCTAGTGGCTATCGACTATGTGTCCAAATGGGTGGAGGCCCAAGCCCTTAGGACTAGTGATGCAAGGGTAGTCATTCATTTTCTTAAGAAGCTCTTCGCATGATTTGGGATTCCCAAGGCATTGATCAGTGATAGAGGAACCCACTTTTGCAATGCTCAAATGGAGAAGGTGATGAAGAAGTATAGTGTTCCGCATAGATTCTCTACGGCATATCATCCCCAAACCAATGGGCAAGTAGAGAACAAAAATAGAGAATTAAAGCGGATACTTGAAAAAACGGTCTACCAGAATAGAAAAGATTGGGCATTCAAACTGGATGAGGCACTCTGGGCATTCAGAACGACTTATAAAACACCTATCGGAACAACCCCTTTTCGCTTGGTATACGGGTAAGCATGCCACCTCCCTATTGAACTTGAGCAAAAGGCATACTGGGCACTTAAGGCCTGTAATATGGACTATTCTGAGGCAGGGTCAAATAGGTTCCTACAGCTTAAAGAACTGGATAAACTAAGACTTGAAGCTTATGAATCGTCAATCACATATAAAGAAAGGGCGAAAAAATGGCATGATCAACGAATAAAGAATCCTAAAGAGTTTGTGGAAAGAGATAAGGTGCTCTTGTATAATTCAAGATTGAGATTATTTCCGGGAAAACTCAAATCAAGATGGTATGGGCCCTTTTCGGTGAAGAGGAAAATAGACAATGGGGCTGTGATACTACTAAACCATGATGGAAGAGAATTTACCGTGAATGGACAATGTGTGAAACATTATCAGTTGGACAATAATGAATGGTCAATGATGAGGATATTGTTTTGGAAGAATGTGACGGTAATGAAGTCACGTAGGGGCACGACTTCGAGTCTAGCTACAAGACTCATAAATAAAGAAAAGCGCTTTGTGGGAGGCAACCCATGCTTAATTGTTTGCTTGTTTGTCTGTCGTATATCTTTTATTGATTGTTTATTCTCATGTTTGAATTTGTAAAAATGCTTTATTTTGTCTTTAACCTCGTCTTAATTACATATAAAGGTATTTTACAAAATGGATAAGTGTAGGGAGGATTACACACGTTTTTAAAAAGAACATGAACATGAGAATTATGATTATTAAAAAAGATATACATGTGTGTTTGTTTGAGTCAAATGCTTGTATCGAGTCATAATGGATGTTTTGCAGGAAATTTTTCCAGATTCTAAAGATATAAATTTTCCAGAATTTTTCCAGAAAATCGCAGACCAGTTTTTGTCAGGATAACCGGACTGCGTCAGGAGGAGTAGAATCAACTTCTAACTTTTTCTCGTTTTCTGTGCTACTTATAAATTTTTGAAATTTTCCAGGTCTTAATTTTCCAGGAAATCTGTAAACATCCATTCCACAAGCATTATATCCTAGTTTAGTAGAGTCATATATATATTGTTACCGCTGATTTTACACGAAGGTTTCATTTGTTTTCTTCAAGTGTGCAGGTTTTATTTATCAAGAAGAAGATACATAAGATTGGATGGAGCTTTTCACGCATACATTCTTCATGAAGAAGGATTTAACCACTACTTCACACATATCCTACCGAGCTAATCAGAGGAGAATTAGTTTCTTTCGTTTTTAATTACCTTCCATTATCATAACTTTGATACTTTCGGGGAACATTGGGGACAATGTTCAGTTTAAGTGTAGGGAGGGAAAATAAAACGGGAACTTTGAAACTATGCCTGTCCTTGACTATTTGCCTTGTCCAAATTCAATTGTGTAATAAACCATGAGAAATATCGGTTAGGGTAATTTTGGCAGCAAATTTAAAATTTTTTCATGACATGTAGGAGTGGGCCATTAGTCTTAATAAATCGTCTCATGGATAGGAAGTTATATGACTAGCACAAAACCCTTTACCACTTAAATTCCACCCAAAATGTGAGGATCGCCCTTAGATTTGTAGGAATTAAAGCATTCCTCTTTAATGCTTCGAGAGTGTACCGGTAGTATAATAGATTCTAGAACTTGTTTTGTGATGCAATGCGAGATCGCTAATGAGACTACACTTGTGTAGTTAGGAATAACTAAATGATAAGAGACATTAGGATAACCCTTGTGTGATACCTGTATTATAATTACTTCTTCCACATCGGTTGAGTAATTCCTCCACACCCTTGCGTTGTACTCATCTTTAGTACACGATGCCCCTAGTTAACCCCTCAGAGCCTATCCTTTTTGCGGTTCTCATGATGTTTCGGTTTTCCGGAATATCAATGAAGAGCATTGTTTACAATCCACCCCCAAATGTACACCCAAATCGCCTTAGCCTACCTTGTATGCACTCACTTTTAGTGCATTATTGTTATCACACTAAACCCTTAGTTCAATTATCTAGTTGATTGCATAAGTTGCTAAGTCGAGTCATATCTTTTGTACACAGTTTTGGGACGATTGGGACTCATGGGAAAAGTTAAATTTTATGAAGTGACGGGAAGGAACGTTAAATTCAAATTCCCTTTATTTACGTAATAATGTGCTCCAAGTGTTTTGATCTTTTCAATTCGGGTCAATTTAGTGTTAGAGTAATAAAAACTCAAGTGTAGGGATGTGCCTATAAATCCCTATTATTTTGATGTTATCATACAGGATGGTAGAGTAAATGTGTATTAAAAAAATGAAAAAAAAAAACATACGGGCTACCATCCTACATCTATCTTTAAATTTATGTTAGTTTCTTTCAATTCATCTAGATTTTAGAGTGTCGAGTCTTGGCTTAGCAACGCCATTCTTCTCATGCTTGTAACATAAATATTTTTGACTTGCCACCACTAAATCGCCTATCCCACCAAACCCTTTGTTTCCCTACCGTAAGCCTAACGTTACAACCCTTTAAAAGACCTCTTGGATATTTTTTCCTAGGTGCTTACGCCAAAGCGATGGAGGTTTGATCTAGTCTCAAGGCTATGGTAATCTATGTACTAGGACCGGTTAATGAGTGTTTATCTCCCATTTCCAACTTGATATATTTCATATACACCCGAGAGATGAGAGTATCCAAACACCACTTGTGAGGTGCTAGTATGTAATTTACGTGCTTGTTATGAATTTTGCGGGGCTTATACTTGTTGTGAATTGTTCTAAACTAATGCTTCATGACCCCTAACTTATAAATTAATTGGCTAAAAGCACATTTCCTTGGGGACAAGCAAATACCAAGTGTAGGGATATTTGATAAGGATTTAAAAGGTACACTTTTGAGGGGTCATTTAAGCTCTTAATCGATCACTTTTGTATCCGTTACTACTTAATTTCGTTCCTTTTCACTTTTTAGGTCTCTTGAAGGCAAATTGCTGGAATGACACTTATTCGGACGAAAAGGCGTGAATATATGAAGAAAATGGCCAAAGTCAAGAATCAAGACACTCAAGCTGCTGGAACAGAAGCTAACGGTGTTACATCATAATAGCGACGCCGTCGCAACACACTTTGAGACGACTCAGAGTGCAAATTGCTAATTTGCACTTGACGGCATCAGGTTTAAAAGAGTAAGGCGTCATAACTCAAAAGGCCTAGATTTGGATCCCGACGGCGTCAGAAGATGAAGCCGACGGCGTCACAACCATAAGGTGACGCCGTTACAAAGTTGACGTGGCCGAGACGAAAACCTTATGGCGGCGATCTGACGGCGTCACAATTAAAGAGTGACGCTGTCGGATATTGTAACTCTATATATAGAATTCGAATTTTTAGTATTTTAGAGAGGTAGTTTTGTGGAGTAAAACCTAAACCGAACTTTCGCTGTCTTGGGCAGTATCTTAGGGTTCCATACCCTATTTTACAGCATGATAAGTGATTGACTTCTTTAATTCAATTATGTCTTCAATTGTTTGTGTGTATGCTTGCATGTTTTCCATGTCCGGCTAATTTACTTGTGTGTTTGCTTAGATCTATGAAACCTAGGTATTGAATATTGATTGGTTGTCTCTTATCTTAATTGTGATTGACCTAGTATTGCGATAGTTCATTCATTGTGTTTTTAATGCTTGAGTAATCTTTGTGAATATTAGTTTATAATCACCTAGAGTTATTGTAGTCTAAACATCCAAAGATAACCTTAGAGTTAGTTTATGAATCCTAGAGATTTCGTAGGAAATAACCTTAAGGTAGTCTCAAAGAGTTAGGGAAAAACGCATACCCTACGACCTTAGAAGACACAACGCGTTAAGAATAAGGACGTAACAATTCAACCATCAATAGGAGATAACTAGGAAGTAATAGCATCTAGGTAAACACATCTTTAAATCATTATACGAGCACACAACAATAGACATAGACTACACTCACCTTAGCTTAGTTAAATTAGATAAGTAGGGTAATCGGTAGAAATACCAACCCCCCAAATCCAATACCCCGACATTCATACCTTTCAATTTTCTAAAAAATATAAAAAAGATAAAAAAATAATCTTCCTCAACCCCAACCTTAGCGTAGTAATTTTTTACTAGCATTCCTATTCCCCTAGAGAACGATATCAATTACCGAGGCTTACCCTAATACTACACTACAATGATTAGGTTCACTGCCTAGGGTGTTGAAAAACTTGCTCGACGAAAAGGAAGTTCCTTTGACCCCGAACGCGCGTTGTACGCGTATCAACCTTCTTAGCCACTAGTTAAATTTTGTCTCCGTCTTTACGCCTTTGGTTGATCCGTCCAGCTCCCTTCAGCAGCATCCTGACGTCTCCAGCAGCATCACGATCGGGTGCGGCTTATACATCACGAACCTCTCCAGTTCAGAAATTGTCACAGCAATGCAGGGTCGGCACCATCATCGTCGACTCTACGAGTAGTCTCCACCTAACGATCGACAAACGGATGTGCAAAGAAAAATCAAACAAAATCAAATGCGAAAGGAAGAAGGTCAAATTAGCGAAGACAAAAGAATATCGGAGTGAAATCTGAACGAGAATCAAAAGAATCAGAAAAGATCGAAACAAACGGAAGCCTAATGTCTACCCAGTCCTCACAGGTCAATCCTAAGGTCAACAAGACGAAACCTGGCTCTGATACCATAATTGTAACACCCCAGCCCGGCAAGGGTAGAAGTGTCACATTCTGGTGTCATATCAGAACATACAATTAAATTTTTTACAAACGGAAGCCTTATAAAATAATTTACCAAGTCATATAAACGAATGACTTACAAAGAAAATACAAAATCCAATATGTCCAAAACGAAATGAAATCTAAAGACAATAGCTCTTCAATTCAATCCAAAATAATAAGGAAAGGGTCGGTCCACTCAAATAATCCAACTCTCAGCCCATCAAAGCCCATCTTCCAACCTAAAACCTGCCGCAGGAAAAGAAATGCGGCTGAGCTTAAAAAGCCTAGTGAACAGATATAACAAAACGAAAGCTAAAAAAATCAGAAATACGAAATGAAACAAAGGAAACTGATAACAAGATCGCAACGGAATGGGAAAAATGATTCAATGAGGATCCTGCAGAAACACAATTATACAGATATCCAGAAAGAATAGATAACAAGGAGAACGAAGCAAAGCAAAGCATCGGTGACATATATATAAGCACATACAAACCAGGCATACAAGTAATCAGGAAATCAGACAACATATAAGTCAAGTAATTAGAAAGTGAGCATAGCAATCACACAAGTCAAGTAACCCGTGGTTAATAACACAACAAGCATCATAACAGCTGAAATACTATCAACAATCAAAACATGGTAGCCACACGTATCAAGTAGGAATACAACATGAACGTTATAATTGAATGGATTAAGGACATAGCAGGGCAACTAACAAGTTAACAAGCAAGACAACGTAAGTTGAACCATTTACCCAATCAAACAGTAGCATAAGCAGAAATGTAAACATGGTATGTCAACAATAAGCAGATAAGGATATTAACGGATAGTCATAGTCCACGAGATTAACTGAACGAAGTATACATGATAAACAAACAAAACAATCGATTACACACTAGCATGGTCACCAGACAAATCAAAGGGGTCACATAACAGTAAGATAACATATAATCAGGTGACAACAGGTGAATCATATAATCGTATATTAATCATATCGTAGCAGGGTAAACAGTAGTCACATAAAAACATGTAATAGTATAATCAAATTCAATAATCATATAATAACCCGGTACGTGAATGGAATGATAGTCTGAAGTAACGGAATAAGAGTATGACAGATCAATGCAATGTAATATATATTATGGTAGTAGAGTAAGTCACATAAGGGTAATGAGTAACGGGAAATCAATACAGAATATGGTGCGTTGGGGAAAACAGACGGTACAATATAGGTATATCAACAGTGTAAGGGTTGTCAGAAATCTATTCTGAGTCAACAGTACAATACAGTAATATCAGTAGTGACAATAGCAGCCCAGTAATCAATAGTAACCATCGTATTCGGAGGGTGACCTCGAAATACCAGAACAATAGGAGGGGAGACCTCAGTAACCAATAGAGTAGCTAGCTCCCAGACTGTGAGGGGGTGTATTTCACACACGCACCACATCACCAGAACAGATCAATGAATATCAATAACAGTATAGTACAAATCTAGGATGCATCCATACGCCCCTGCAGACAATAGTGGCCATAACAATAACAATGAAGCGCGCATAATCAATACATAATAGGGACGGTGTGGAACATCACTCAACCAAACTAGAGTCATGCCATTGGTGCATCAATGGCACAGACAAGGAACCCCCATGCCTAGTATAACAATGATTGGCTCGGGTATCAATCTGAACGGTCAAACAAAGGTCCACAGTGTAGCAATATATCAGTCATAACAATCAGAGGTTCAATACCAGTAGTCCACAGTTCAAAGGTTCATAGCAATAGTTCAATATCAAAGTTCAGTTGCAACAATCCAATATCAAAGTCCAATATCAAAGGTTTAATATTAAAGGTTCAGTATCAAAGGTTCAGTAATAGTAGTTCAATAACAGAGGTTCAATATCAAAGGTTTAGTAACAGAGGGGTCAATAGCAATGGTTCAATAGCAACGGTTCAGTAACAGAGATTCAATAACAGAAGGGTCAATAATAGTGGTTCAATATCAAAGGGGTCAACAGTAAAGCAAAGGTTCAATATCAAAAGGTTCAGAGATGCCAAGAGTTCATGAGAAACCTTATGAGAAAGGTCAGAATATCTGTACCTCATTCGAAGCAAGCAAAATAGGAAGTACGGTCACACGATGAATCAATCCCGCCGTCCGGAACCTATGAATTAGATAACGCTTATTAAGATCAAATTACTTATTTTAGACGGCTTTCCATTTTTAGCAGGTTTCCACTTTTAGTAACTTTCCATTTTTAGGTAACTTTTTATTTTAGGCTGGTTTCTATAATTAGCAGGTTTCCATATTAAGCAACTTCCAAAAATAGCAGGTTTCTGTATTTAGCAGATTTAGCCATTTATGATGTATTTAGTGTCATATTAAGTTAAGTGATGAAAAATGAGTATTATTATAGTGTAATGATCATTTATGCCAAGTTACATAAGTTTAGGGTTTAAAGTGTCAATAATACAAAGTAGAGGGTCAAAAGTGTAAATATAGCAGGTTTACTCATTTTACCCTTTTAATACCTTTAGTTATCATTTTAACAAGTCAACCCTCTAAGTTTCAATAATTATAAAACACCCCTTTAATTTTATTAAATCGAATATGTATAAAACCCTAGTTTTATATTATGATTATCGTAACCGTTTTAGACCCAACCAAGTCCAATATTCACAAAATTACATGATCCCCTTGTGTGATAATAATTTGGTCGAGGCATCCCTAATACCATATGACCCATATAAAACAAACGAGGTCCTTAACAAATTTTGTGGTCAATACAGTGAAACCAAATATTACCCATTACCCTTATCTTAGTTCAATGTCATTAAAATAAAACGTGCGTAGGTCGAAACAGATCCATGCCAAGGATCATATGTCCATTCCATTTAACACATGTACGTAGCAATATTATGATTTATGTGACAAAAGAAAAGGTCATCATATTATGTGATAATGTTAGACGTGTGTATGTCAATTTGAAGGGAGTCTACCCCACGACATACAATCAAGAAACATGGACATAGGTCGAATCAAGAGGTCGAAACTGATTTAATTCACAAGGGTTTAAAAGGGTCGAATACTCGGATTTTCTCATTCAATATTTCACGTTTACGCTTATGATTTCATGAGAAACAATTTATCATTTTATGTGGAGTTATAATCTGTGTATATGCATTCAAAAGGAAGGATTACCCACGACCAGATTCAAGAATCATAAGAAGGAAAACGAGACGAGATGATGATATTAGGTTTTACCTTTGTAGCGTGCATGAGATGAAAAAACAAGGTCCAAACGAGACAAACCAACACCCATTATACCCACGACTGATAAGGATTTAAAAGGTACACTTTTGAGGGGTCATTTAAGCCCTTAATTGATCACTTTTGTATCCGCTACTACTTAATTTCATTCCTTTTCACTTTTTAGGTCCCTTAATGGCAAATTTCTGGAATGACACTTATTCGGACGAAAAGGCGCGAATATACGAAGAAAATGGCCAAAGTCTAGAATCGAGACACTCAAGCTGCTGGAAATGAAGGGGACGGCATCACAGCCAAAATGGCGACGCCATCGCGACACACCTTGAGACGACTAAGAGAGCAAATTGCTATTTTGCACTTGACGACATCAGGTTTAAAAGCGTAGGGCGTCAGAAGATAAAGCCGACAGTGTCACAAGCATAAGGTGACGTCGTCACAACGTTGACGTGGAAAAGACGAAAACCTAATGGTGGCGACCCAACGGCGTCACAATTAAAGAGTGACGCCGTCTGATATTGTAACTCTATATATAGAATTAGAATTTTTAGTATTTTTGAGAGGTAGTTTTGTGGAGTAAAACCTAAACCGAACCTAGGCTGTCTAGGGCAGTATCTTATGGTTCCATACCCTATTTTACAACAAGATACGTGATTTACTTCATTAATTCAATTAAGTCTTCAATTGTTTGTGTGTATGCTTGCATGTTTTCCATGTCCGGCTAATTTACTTGTGTGTTTTCTTAGATCTATGAAGCCTAGGTATTGAATATTGATTGGTTTTCTCTTATCTTAATTGTGAATTGACCTAGTATTGCGATAGGTCATTCGTTGTGTTTTTAATGCTTGAGTAATCTTTGTGAACATTAGTTTATAATCACCTAGAGTTACTGTAGTCTAAATATCCAAAGGTAACCTTAGAGTTAGTTTATGAATCCTAGAGATTTCATAGGCAATAACCTTAAGGTAGTCTCAAATAATTAGGGAAAAATGCATACCCTACGACCTTAGAATACACAACGCGTTAAGAATAAGGACGTGACAATTCAACCATCAATAGGAGATAACTAGGGAGTAATAGCATCTAAGTAAACACGTTTTTAATCATCATAAGAGCACACAACAATAGACATAGACTACACTCACCTTAGCTTAGTTAATTAGATAATTAGATAAGTAGAGTAATCGGTAGAAATACCAACCCCCCAAATCCAATAACCTGAGATTCGTAATTTCTATTTCCAAAAAAATATAAAAAAGATAAAAAATAATCTTCCTCAACCCCAACCTTAGCGTAGTAATTTCTCACTAGCATTCCTATTCCCCTAGAGAACGATATCAATTCCCGAGGCTTACCCTAATACTACACTACAATGATTAGGTTCACTGCCTAGGGTCTTGAAAAACTTGCTCGACGAAAAGGAAGTTCCTTTGACCCCGAACGCGTGTTGTACGCGTATCAAGTTTTTGGCGCCGCTGCCGGGGAATAGAATAGCTAGTTAGATTTTCACCTCGTTTAGGTTTCCTTGCTTGATTCCTATCAAGTAAGCTTTTTTCTCATTTTTTAGCTTCCTCGTAGTCTATCCCCCTTCTTCATGACCTTTGTTAGTAACCCTATCACTTTTCATCATGGAAGGTGATAATCAACCACCACTCATCAACCCACCACCAAATGGCCCTTCGATCTGACACCATCCGGTTGGTGCAAAACGGATGTGCATTCAATGGACTTCGTTCCGAAGATCATAATCAACATCTTAAGGATTTCCTTAAAATCGTCGATTCCATCGACCTCGATGGTACTACTCGGGAGACCACGCGCTTGCGTCTCTTCCAATTCTCTCTACAGGACCAAGCTAGTAATTGGCTTGAGCGACTTCCCGCTGGCTCCATCTCAAGTTGGGATGACCTCACCTCTTGTTTCCTTGCCCAATTTTTCCCACCGGGGAGAAATACTAAGCTTAGGAATGAAATCTTGATGTTCCAACAACGTCAAGGTGAATCTCTCTACGAAGCATGGACTCGATTCAAAGACTTACTCCGTAGAGTCCCTTATCACGACATTGATCTTTGGCTTCAAGTCCAACTCTTTTATGATCATGTCAATTTCCCAACTAACGATCCATTGACCAAGCTGCCGGTGGTAAACTTAGTGATCTCATCGCGGAAGAATCGTGGGGTATAATAGAGGACCTTGCTCTCTATGACAACGAAAGTTTGAATGACCCCCGTGTGTTGCCCAAAACTGTAAAGGCAATCTCCTTGCCTCCCATTGACTCACAATCTTCCGACCATAGGATGCTCGAGCTTCAAGATCATGTCAAATTCCTAATGAGCTCCTACGAAAATCCTAAGTCTTCACGCCAAGTGAACAAAGTTTCTTCCTTGTGTGAGCTATGTAGTGGTCCTCATGACACTCGCACTTGCACAAGACTCCCTGAACAAGCTTCCGTTGATTACGCATCCTCGCGTACCAACGGAACGGGAGGAAGATTCCCTACAACACCAGGACCTAGGACTTTCAATAACGTCCGAGAAGCATGGAAGGGTAAGCCCGACTTCTATTGGGGACAAACCAAAGAATTCACATCTAATGATTTCTCATGGCCCCCATCTTACCGCCCTAGCCAACAAAACATAGAAGAGATGTTGCAACACCTAGTTACATCCCAAGAAGCTCAAATAGCTAAGCTCTCAGACCGTTTTAACAAACAACAAGCCGAGATGGATAGGAAGATAGATAACCTTTTGAAAGCCATGACCAATAGTGATAGGAAGGTTAATATTATCTCAACTCCCGAAGCTTCCTGTGTAGAGATTAAGGACCCAAGTAAGTTAGCTAAGCACGTTCAATTCGTCAATACCATCACCTTAGTGAAACCTAATAGAACAAATGACGAAGCTAACCATGAGACGATACTTGAGGTTAGTGAAACTCCTAGGAATGAAACAACTGATGAAGTAGATGAAGTAGGAAATGACTATTTCAATAAGTTTCCTACGGAAGAAGAACTCTCTCGCCACCCACACTTAGTACGTGACCTCCGTCACATGTATATTAGGAGAAGCCCTAGGATCAAGTTCGGGAACCCTTGGAATCTTAACATACCATGTTGCATAGGACACCTTTTTGTGGCAAAGGCCTACATTGATCGCAAGTCCCCAATAAATATCATGACTAGCACCTACTATAATTGGGTAATGAAGAAGCCTATCCCAACTAGGCAAGATCCCGATAATCCTAGGGTTAGTTGCAATTTTCTTGGTAGAGTTAAGGGATTGCCCGTCTATGTAGGTAGTTTCACGTTTCCTACGGATTTCATAGTTGTGAATGATATTAGTACGACCATAGATCCTAGCTTGTCCCACATTATTCTAGGAAAGCCTTTCATAGAAAACACCGGGATGACTTATGATCCGTCATTAGGAATAGTGAGATTCAAGGATGAGACCGATGATGTAGCTTACCAAATGCCCTTTAAGATTGAGAAATCTTCATCATTATCCAATGATGAAAAAGAACTTAAGCTATCGGTATACTATAGGAATGAGGATGATAAGGAGAAGGGAGTTGATTATGTGATGAATAAGATTTTCGGGTTCTATAAGGATTGCTTGAAACTAGGACCGGAATATAGAACGGATTGGGGAGAAGATGACTTCCTAGTAAGATGCATAATAGGGCATTACTATAACATGGAGAAGCCCAATAGAGATCGTCATGAGGAAGATGGTGACGGTAATGAAGTCACGTAGGGGCACGACTTCGAGTCTAGCTACAAGATTCATAAATAAAGAAAAGCGCTTCGTGGGAGGCAACCCATGCTTAATTGTTTGCTTGTTTGTGTGTCGTATATCTTTTATTGATTGTTTATTTTCATGTTTGAATTTGTAAAAATGCTTTATTTTGTCTTTAACCTCGTCTTAATTACATATAAAGGTATTTTACAAAAGGGATAAGTGTAGGGAGCATTACACACGTTTTCAAAAAGAACGTGAACATGAGAATTACAACTATTAAAAAGATATACATGTGTGTTTGTTCGAGTCAAATGCTTGTATCGAGTCATAATGGATGTTTTGCAGGAAATTTTTTCAGATTCTAAAGATATAAATTTTCTAGAATTTTTTCCAGAAAATCACAGACGAGTTTCTGTCAGGATAACCTGACGGCGTCAGGGTCGCAACCTGACGGCGTCAGGAGGAGTAGAAACAGCTTATCACTTTTTCTGGTTTTCTGAGCTAATTATAAATTTTTTGAATTTTCTAGGTCTTAATTTTTAAGAAAATCTGTAAACATCCATTCCACAAACATTATATCCTAGTTTAGTAGAGTCATATATATATTGTTACCACCGAATTTATGCGAAGGTTTCGTTTGTTTTCTTCAAGTGTGCAGGTTTTATTTATCAAGAAGAAGATACATAAGATTTGGATGGAGCTTTTCATCCATACATTCTTCTTGGAAAGGATTTAACTATTACTTCACACGGATCTACCGAGCTAATCAGGGGAGTATTAGTTTCTTTTGTTTTTAATTACCTTCCATTATCATAACTTTGATACTTTCGGGGAACATTGGGGACAATGTTCAGTTTAAGTGTAGGGAGGGAAAATAAAACGGGAACTTTGAAACTATGCTTATCCTTGACTATTTTCCTTGTCCAATTTCAATTGTGTAATAAACCATGAGAAATATCGGTTAGAAGTGGGCCATTAGTCTTAATAAAGCGTCTCATTGATAGAAAGTTATATGACTAGCACAAAACCCTTTACCACTTGAACTCCACCCAAAATGTGAGGATCGCCCTTAGATTTGTAGGAATTAAATCATTCCACTTTAATGCTTCGAGTGTGTACCGGTAGTATAATAGATTCTAGAACTTGTTTTGTGATGCATTCCGAGATCGCTAGTGAGACTACACTCGTGTAGTTAGGAATAACTAAATGATAAGAGGCATTAGGATAACCCTTGTTTGATACCCGTATTATAATTACTTCTTCCACATCGGTTGAGTAATTCCCCCACACCCTTGCGTTGTACTCATCTTTAGTACACGGTACCCCTAGTTAACCCCTCAAAGCCTATCCTTTTCGTGGTTCTCGTGATGTTTCGGTTTTCTGGAATATCAGTGAAGAGCATTGTTTACAATCCACCCCCAAATGTACACCCAAATCGCCTTAGCCTACCTTGCATGCACTCACTTTTAGTGCATTATGGCTATCACACTAAACCCTTAGTTCAATTATCTAGTTGCTTGCATAAGTTGCTAAGTCGAGTCATATCCTTTGTACACAGTTTTGGGACGATTGGGACTCATGGGAAAAGTTAAATTTTATCAAGTGACGGGAAGGAACGTTAGATTCAAATTCCCTTTATTTGCGTAATAATGTACTCCAAGTGTTTTGATCTTTTCAATTCGGGTCAAATTTGTGTTAGAGTAATAAAAAATAAAGTATAGGGATGTGCCTATAAATCCCTATTATTTTGATGTTATCGTAGAGGATGGTAGAGTAAAAGTGTATGAAAAAAAATGATAAAATGAAAAAAACATACGGACTACCATCCTACATCTATCTTTCAATTTATGTTTTTTTATTTCAAAGTTATCTAGAGTTTAGAGTGTCGAGTCTTGGCTTAGCAATGCCATTCTTCTCATGCTTGTAACATAAATATTTTTCACTTGCCACCAATAATCGCCTATCCCACCAAACCCTTTGTTTCCCTACCGTAAGCCTAATGTTACAACCCTTTAAAAGACCTCTTGGATAGTTTTTCCTAGGTTCTTACGCCAAAAGCGATGGAGGTTTGATCTAGTCTCAAGCCTATGGTAATCTATGTACTAGGACCGGTTAATGAGTGTTTATCTTCCATTTCCAAATTGATATATTTCATATATACCCGAGAGATGAGAGTATCCAAACACCACTTGTGAGGTGATAGTATGTAATTTCTGTGCTTGTTATGACTTTTGTGGGGCTTATACGTTTTGTGAATTATTCTAAACTAATGCTTCATGACCCCTAACTTATAATAAATTAATTGGCTAAAAGCACATTTGCTTGAGGACAAGCAAATACCAAGTGTAGGGATATTTCATAAGGATTTAAAAATTACACTTTTGAGGGGTCATTTAAGCCCTTAATTGATCACTTTTGTATCCGTTACTACTTAATTTCGTTCCTTTTCACTTTTAAAAATGACACTTATTCGGACGAAAAGGCGCGAATATACGAAGAAAATGGCAAAATTCAAGAATCGAGACACTCAAGCTGCTGGAACTGAAGAGGACGGTGTCACAGCCAAAATGGTGACGCCGTCGCGACACACCTTGAGACGACTCAGAGAGCAAATTGCTATTTTGCACTTGACGGCATCAGGTTTAAAAGAGTAGGGCGTCATAACTCAGATGGCCTAGATTTGAATCCCGACGGCGTCAGAAGATGAAGCTGATGGCGTCACAACCATAAGGTGACGCCGTCACAACGTTGACGTGGCCAAGATGAAAACCTAATGGCGGCGACCCGACGGCGTCACAATTAAAGAGTGATGCCGTCGCATATTGTAACTCTATATATAGAATTCGAATTTTCAGTATTTTAGAGAGGTAGTTTTGTGGAGTAAAACCTTAACCGAACCTAGGCTATCTTGGGCAGTATCTTAGGGTTCCATACCCTATTTTACAACAAGATAAGTGATTTACTTCATTAATTCAATTATTTCTTCAATTGTTTGTGTGTATGCTTGCATGTTTTCCATGTCCCGCTAATTTACTTGTGTGTTTGCTTAGATATATGAAACCTAGGTATTGAATATTGATTGGTTGTCTCTTATCTTAATTGTGAATTGACCTAGTATTGCGATAGGTCATTCGTTGTGTTTTTAATGCTTGAGTAATCTTTGTGAACATTAGTTTATAATCACATAGAGTTATTGTAGTCTAAATATCCAAAGGTAACCTTAGAGTTAGTTTATGAATCCTAGAGATTTCGTAGGCAATAACCTTAAGGTAGTCTCAAAGAGTTAGGGAAAAACGCATACCCTACGACCTTAGAAGACACAATACGTTAAGAATAAGGACGTGACAATTCAACCATCAATAGGAGATAACTAGGGAGTAATAGCATCAAAGTAAACACATTTTTAATCATCATAAGAGCACACAACAATAGACATAGACTACACTCACCTTAGCTTAGTTAATTAGATAATTAAATAACTAGAGTAATCGGTAGAAATACCAACCCCCAAAATCCAATACCCCGAGATTCATAATTTCTATTTCCAAAAAAATATAAAAAAGATAAAAAATAATCTTCCTCAACCCCAACCTTAGCGTAGTAATTTCTCACTAGCATTCCTATTCCCCTAGAGAACGATATCAATTCCCGAGGCTTAGCCTAATACAACACTACAACGATTAGGTTCACTGTCTAGGGTGTTGAAAAACTTGCTCGACGAAAAGGAAGTTCCTTTGACCCCGAACGCGCGTTGTACGCGTATCAACGACCATCAGGCCCAAACCCATGACAGAATCCACTCCAGAACCCACGAAAATGGTAGCTTCGAGCCTACAACTCACGACCACAAGCACCACTATCACGACCTCCTTGAACTCTTTACCAAACACCTCGATTGCCAGCCTCTTGTGTCGAATGGAATGGGAAAAAAAATGGAGTGGTCAGTTTTCTGATCTAAGGTTTGTAGCAGAGATTTCTCTGAATGTGTTTTATTTTAGGTTAGATATAAGAAATGTAATATAGGTGAATGGGAGAGTTAAATGGCCGAATATATGGGGAGAAAAAAGGGGGAGGGATATTCGGCTAACATAGGAAATCAAAAATAGAATTCCAACTTCCTAAAATACAAATGTGATAGGTTGATTTTAAAGTATGGTGTCATGTAGTCCTTTTTGTTGTACCTTTTCGGCCCATGCAAACTCAAGTCGTGTAATAAAATTTCTAGACGTAATTGTAAGTCGATTTCATTAATCTTGTACAAGTTGATCATATCATAGTTAGGTTAAAGTGGCATTTAATTAGCTTGACGTATTCTATGTGTTTAATAAATATTAAGTTTGAGGGGCAAAATAGTCTTTTCACGCGTTTACGATTTTTAGGGTTTTACAAAAAGTCTTTGTGAGTCTCTTAGAAGTTACTTTAAATATGCGTATTCTTGAAAAAGTCTTTGCTAATTTCTTAGACAAGAGGCTGTAAAATGCGCTTCCAGCTCACAAGGCAAAGAATTTGCAAGCCTCCCTAAGTGATTTTAAATATGCGAAGCTTTGAAAGATTTGCTAGTTTCTAATAAGTGACTTTAAAAATGAGAGACTTGAGATTATTTGACGAAGCATTTGCTAAGTTAATATATGTTTTGAGACCTTGCTGACTTTCTGCTGGTGAGAGTAGGAATAGAATTCTGACTTGACCGGGCGTGTTGAGCCCTAGCTTGTTCCCTTAACCATAGATAATGAAATTATCGGCTAAGCATCCGCGGATCTCATTATTTGAGATTTTAAATTTGCGCAGATCGAGGAATAATAGAGTTACTTATGAGTTTAGATGCTAAGCGTGGAGTATATGGTTCTCTTTAGAGCCCATCGAAGGTACTTGTGGCTTTTTGCTCCCACAAAATTGTCTCACCCCATATCTGTCTAATAATAATTAAAGATGTTAGGTTTTTGACAATAGTTAGTTCTTTATCTTCTTTAGATAATCCTTGTTTATGAGAGTTGGGTACACATCAAGGTACTGTCAGTGTTTCGGTGTAATAGACAATTGATTCTTGATAGTTTGCTGCTATTGTTTCTATTGTTATAAAAGCCGTGGGATTCGGAGTTTGGCAAAAATTAACATGAAATAAAGCCCAAATGTATTGAAGTGAAAATCCAAAGCCATAAAAGTTTTCTATGTCTGACGGTATCCCCGTTGTCATGGACTTCAAAAAGGTGGAGGAAAATACCCAAGTCATAATAAGACTTCTGATAAAACGGTAATCCCGTTGAATTAGTGGTTGAAAATACCGAAGGCCTAAATTGCAAAAATGAAATATGTGCTTGATACGCGTACAACTCGCGTTCGGGGTCAAAGGAACTTCCTTTTCGTCGAGCAAGTTTTTCAACACCCTAGTTTTTCAACACCCTAGGCAGTGAACCTAATCATTGTAGGGTAGTATTAGGGTAAGCCTCGGGAATTGATATCGTTCTCTAGGGGAATAGGAATGCTAGTGAGAAATTACTACGCTAAGGTTGGGGTTGAGGAAGATTATTTTTTTTTATCTTTTTTATATTTTTTAGAAAATTGAAAGGTACGAATCTCGGGGTATTGGATTTGGGGGGTTGGTATTTCTACCGATTACTCTACTTATCTAATTTAACTAAGCTAAGGTGAGTGTAGTCTATGTCTATTGTTGTGTGCTTGAATAATGATTTAAATATGTGTTTACCTAGATGCTATTACTCCGTAGTTATCTCCTATTATTGGTTGAATTGTCACGTCCTTATTCTTAACGCGTTGTGTCTTCTAAGGTCGTAGGGTATGCGTTTTTCCTTAACTCTTTGAGATTACCTTAAGGTTATTGCCTACGAAATCTCTAGGATTCATAAACTAACTCTAAGGTTACCTTTGGATGTTTAGACTACAATAACTCTAGGTGATTATAAACTAATTTTCACAAAAATTACTCAAGAATTAAAAACACAACGAATGACCTATCGTAATACTAGGTCAATCACAGTTAAGATAAGAGACAACCAATCAATATTCAATACCTAGGTTTCATAGATCTAAGCAAACACACAAGTAAATTAGCCGGACATGGAAAACATGCAAGCATACACACAAACAATTGAAGACATAATTGAATTAATGAAGTAAATCACTTATCTTGTTGTAAAATAGGGTATGGAACCCTAAGATATTGCCCAAGACAGCCAAAGTTCGGTTTAGGTTTTACTCCACAAAACTACCTCTCTAAAATACTGAAAATCCGAATTCTATATATAGAGTTACATTATGCGATGACGTCACTCTTTAATTATGACGCCGTCGGGTCGCCGCCATTGGGTTTTTTTTCTTGTCCACGTCAACTCTGTGACGGCGTCACCTTATGGTTGTGATGTCGTCGACTTCATCTTCTGACGCCGTCGGGATCCAAATCTAGGCCGTCTGAGTTGTGAAGCCCTACTCTTTTAAACCTGATGACGTCAAGTGCAAATTAGCAATTTGCTCTCTGAGTCTTTTTTTTTGGGTAAATATATAACCAAAAAATAAAGTTAAGTACAAATGGAATGTGGCTGAAGTACCACATTAACCTCAAGCGAAGAGCTTGATAAACACTAGTGTTTATGACATGCCATAAACACAAAAACCTAGCTATATTACATCAACAAACTAGGCATAAACAAGTAAAAAAACTTGTACCAAGCGAGCATCCCGCATCCAGCCATTCCACGAAGGGAGCAAGATAACCCAGGAAGTTTGCCTCCTTAAAAACCCTTTCCAAGAAAAACCCAAAGGGAAAAACCTTGGAGAAGGGAAAAAGAGTACAACCCTTACCCGGCACTCCCTTCGTGTATACATATACTTGGAATCTTCCATTTATCCAAAATCAATCGAGACCTCGAGGTTAGCTTCTTGAACTTGAAAGTAACCAGCTTCAACCGAATAGTAGAGACAATGGTGCTAACCATTTCAGCAACAGAAGACTTCTTACGCTTGAACAGCCTAGAATTGCGTTCCATCCAAACGAAGTAAGTAGTAGCAGCAAGCAATAATCTAGAAAGGATACTACTAACCGACCGCCCCTTAGATAAAGGAATAAGAACTGTAACAATACTCTCCAACGAAGGTGGGACTGCATCCATACCAGATAAACTCCGCACCTGAAACCAAACCTGCATAGAAAATTGGCACTCAAAAAATAAATGAGAATGAGAATCCGGAACCAATTCACAAAGCGGGCATCTAAGCAAAGCCAAATCAACGTCAGGACCAACATCCCATTGGCGCATCCTATCCTGAGTCTTAAGCTTCTGTTTAATAGCGAGCCACAGATGTATAGCATGCCTTGGAATACAATGATAGAACCAAGGAACATTACACCATTCAACCAAATCAGCCCTTAGACGCAGAGATTCCCACGCACCCGAGACTGAAAAACAACTAAAATTGCCATCCAGGTTACGCCATAATAATCCATCATCAATATCATTTAGAGTAGGAACCGGGAGAGCATCTAACAATGGAAATCGAGATAACCAATCCAATGGCCATCGCCAACCATCAGATTCAATAAGATCATAAACCGAGTCAGATAAATTAAACACCGCTCGTGCAATATATCTAGCCGTAAGTAAATTACGAATCGGGCTTAACTGACACCACATATCAAACCAAACCAAAGTGTCCTTCCCCCTATTGATCTTATGCCAAATAAAAGGACGAACCTTTGGTCTAATGGCCAGTAGCTTGCGCCAACCCCAGCTAACATCCCCCAAACAAGGGACATCCCAAAAACTTCTCCCACGAAGTTTATACGAATGGATCCATTGCACCCATAATGACTCTTTATTTGTCAAAATACTCCAAATGTGAGTAGTCATAAGAGCAATGTTAAAATCCTCCAAACGACGAATACCAAGGCCACCTTCTTTCGTTGGCTTACAAACAGATTCCCAAGCAACCTTAGCCTTTCCCCTTTTCATTTCTCCTTGACACCAAAGGAAACCCCTCATAAGCTGCTCAAGCTCATGGATAATACGAGTAGGAAGGATAAAAACAGAAGTCTAGTATAAATGCATCGACGATAAGACAGATCTCACCAATTGAAGCCTACCCGCAAGAGATAAGAACTTATTGCGCCAGTCATTCACACGACCTTCCAGTTTTTCAACAAGCACCTTGCAATCCCTATAAAGAAGTCTTGATGATATAAGGGGGACACCAAGGTACCTAACAGGGAGAGAACCTTCTGCAAACGGCATAGACTGGAGAATAGCAACTTTAATAGCATTTGGAACATTACAAAAGAAAGCTGTACTTTTAGGGATACTTGGGACAAGACCCGAAAAGTTCTTGAAATCCTCCAAGGCCTGCATAATGACATTAACAGAATCCTGATGGCCTCTAGCAAACAAGAAGAGGTCATCTGCAAAACAAAGGTTAATAATTCGCTGTTGCTCACACAAATGATGAAACTGAAAATCAACCGCATTCAAAACCTTTTTCTGCAATATAAGAGTTAGCACTTCCATAACCAGCGTAAACAAGTATGGAGATAACGGGTCACCTTGTCTAAGGCCCCGCTTACCTTTAAACCAGCCATGAAGATCGCCATTAACACATATGGAATAAGACGTAGATGAGACACAAACCATGATCCAATCAACCATTTTGGAGTTAAAACCAAAACCAATCAGAATAGCCCTAAGAAAATTCCAATCAACCGTATCATATGCCTTCTGAATATCAACCTTAAACGCACATCTAGGAGGACCCCTTCCTCTATGATAATTCCGCATAAGCTCTTGGGTAAGTAATATATTATCAGATATACGACGACCAGGAACAAATGCCGATTGATTAATACTAACCAACTGACCAAGGCCTTCTTTAATACGATTAGCAAGGATTTTGCTAATGCATTTATACATGACATTACAGCAAGAAATAGGCCGATAATCATTAATCTTAGATGGGGTAGACACTTTAGGAATCAAAGATATAATAGTATGATTAATCTCCTTGAGAAGCTTACCATTAATGAAAAAGTCACGCACAGCAGTCCTTACCTCAGCACCCACAATATCCCATGCTTTTTTTAAAGAAAGCAGCCGTGTAACCATCGGGACCAGGAGCTTTATCATCCCCCATAGAAAATATAGCATCCTTAATCTCCGCATCCGTAACATGACGAACCATCGATCCAGCCAGTTGTTGAGGAAGAACATTAGAGAATATACCATAATCATCAAAGAGAGTACAATTTCCTTCCATACCAAGAAACTGTTCATAGTGAGCAACAAAAGCACCTGCAACCTGATTACCCTCGAACAAGACATTGTTTGCATCTCTAACCAATTCAATTCGATTACGGGCATATTTGCTTTTAACAATATTGTGAAAGTAGGCCGTATTAGAATCACCTGCATGAAGCCATTGAACTTTAGATTTCTGTTTTAAAAACCGTTCTTCATCTAACGTAGCCTCCTTATATGCAAGAAGATAATGAGCATGTTCCTCTCGTAAATCTGAATTAGACGGATCCGTATCAATAGCCTTTTGGACCTCATCTAACTCCTTCCGAATCCTAACCACCCGCTCATGAAGATTACCTTGACTGTGCAAAAGCTTACGAAAAGAAGATTTCAGCCCCTTTAAGCGTTGAACCACACGATACATAGCACAACCATGAATATTAATATTCCATCCCGCAGTAACCGTATCGCTAAATCCATCTTTATGAACCAAGAAGTTAGAGAATTTGAACGGTTTAGGCTTAGGCTTAGTTACCTGGGGAATACGCAGAACACACGGAGAATGATCTGAAATACGATAAGGTTGAAATATAGCAAACGAACCTGGAAACAAGTCAGTAAACTTCAGATTGCCCATTACCCGATCAATTTTCTTCAAAGTACCAAAGGTGCCTCTTGGTTTCTGATTCCAAGTAAAATGAAGGCCAGTACAATTAATATCCTCAACCTCCATTTTTTGAACACAATCTTTAAATTCACGCATAGCAATGTCTGGAGCATAAGTACCACATGAATGGTCCTCCAATTTTAGAGCTGCATTAAAATCTCCCAACAAAACCCAAGGCCTAGTTCGCATAAACCCAGCATGGCAAACAAGATTGGACCAAAGGGCACGCCGATGAACATAATAATTATCTGCATATACAAAAGAACAGAAAAACGTTTTGCTGTCCGCCCGAGTATTAATCTGAACATGCATAACCTGGTTAGTTTGAGACATAATCATAACATCAACAATATCATCATTCCAACCAAGAATAATACGGGACCCCTTATCACATAGACTACCATTTGACGTCCACTTCCACCGACGACAAACATTACGACATGTATCATAAACCACCGATGCATCAACATGAGATTCCAAAATAGCACATACACTAAGATTATTATCGTTTACCACCTGTTTAACCTTTTTATGTTTAGGGGAATGGTTCAAACCCCTTATATTCCAAGAGGCGATACTAAACATCAGGGACATTCAGAACAGGAGTGCTTGCCCCCGATTTTCCAAACAAATTACCAGTTTCATCATAAACATTGACAACCTCATCATCATCCTCCAAACCATTAGTCTCATCAGCATCATCAGTAGCCAAAGAACCAAACGGGTTAGATGTAGATATATTATGAGCTACAGTAGGTGAAACATGAACAGGTTGACTACCCTTAGTAGCCACATCAGTAGGGTCATTAGAATTACCTACCTGATTAAGTGAAGTTCCCGTACTAGTACTAGCAACTCCTTGAGGAGGATTGCTAGTGGAAGGTGTGTTAACAGCTTTGGGTCTATACTGCATGTTTTTACCAACTGGAACCCCGTTAAAAACCGTACCATTTTTATTGTCCTTAGCATTCCTCTTAGCTTTACCCTTTTTCCCAACTAGTTGAAACCCATCATTTTTATCCTCCACAACCGGTGAAGTCACAATTTTCTTGGGACAAGAGTCAACTGAGTGGCCAAAAATCAAACAAACATCACACCTAGGAGGTTTCCACTCATATTCCACCCTAATAGTTTCAGACGAAAACCCAGGTTGATCCAAATATGGTACCCCAATAGTAATAGATTCCTTAAGGGGAACATGAGAGTCAATTTCAATTAAGCAACGGGCAAAACTACTCCTACCCCAAGATTCAATACACATAGAGCTAGTAAAAGAATCAAGCATGATAGGCGTACCAATATGTGTTGCAATAATACTAATACCATCTTCAGAAAAAACCTGTAACGGAACATCATGAAGTTTAACCCATACCGGAATGCGGGTGAACTCCTCTTTCATCAAACTAGTACTCATGGTCCACTTTTTAAGAATAATAGGACTATTCTTAATCATCCACGGACCTCCTTCAAGAACAGCCTCCAAACCAACCTGAGAGTCAAACTTAAAGAAAAAGAAACCTTTTGCATTCATCATGATCCGTTTTAAACCATACTTAGCCCAGTTATTACGTGCAAAATACTCAACCACAGGGAATGCAATACGCTTACCAATGAAGTATCCATACAATGTATTATAAAATTTAGTGCTAACATTCTGAACCACCTTAATGGGAATGGACACGTCAACACCATTAAACATATTATCAACTTTAATTGCACGAAAGTTGGACTTACCTTTTACAGGAGTAGATGTATTACCGGGGACCTGATTCGAGCCACTAGCAACCCCAACATAAGTTGAAGGTTGCACTTCAGACGATTGGACAATAGGGCTCTCCGAAGTAGCAACTACACCTTTAAGTTTACCAGCTTGACTAGCCACACTGATTCCATCACCTTTAGGTAGACCACTCATATCCTGGTTAACAACATTATCCAAAGAAACCCCAGCAGCCCCATTGACACTATTGTCATGATTACCCACCATAGTACCACTATTAACTGCTCCCAAGACCTCACCAAGCGTTGGGAACTCAGATTGCACAATACCCGTGTCACCCCAAAATAACGAATCATGTTCAGCAGTTTGTACTTTTGGATTAACACTCGAGTCAATGTTAAATTCTCGATAGTTCAAAGGAATCTCATGTGACGAATCAGCAGAAGAAGAACCACCAGGAGTTAAACTCGAGGTAACATGAGAAGAAGCAATGTTAGGGTTACGTAAAATCCTAAGAGGTTTACGTGGCTGAGGCGCATCATCAGTACCAGCTTCATTCCGTTTTAATCTTTGCATACGAGCTTCTAAAGCTTCCACATCAACACTAGCATTACCACTCTTTTCCATATTGCAAAAAGAACAAGCAGCGAACCAAGAGAATTCCGAAAATTAACTAGCGAACCCTAAAACCCTAAAAAAAACGATTAACACCAAACACCAGGAAATCAACGTCAAACTTCCACTACGAAAGCCTTAGTGCAAACTAAGGCATGAATTAAAGCACAACCAATCTAACCAGAATCATCCATAATCAGTTCGTAAAAGATGTTTAAGAAAACGAATGAAAGAAACCCTAATAAAAAACCGACAGAAAAAAAAACCTAACACTTCAGCGATCACAATAAACTTGATAACAATTATATCCCACACGAATGTAAGATCATAACTGAGACAAAATTAAAGTAATAGAGAAGATGTTAGGGATTGCATAAGGTCGGTTTTAGCAGATTAGGGAATCGAATTTGCTCTCTGAGTCGTCTCAAATTGTGTTGCGACGGCGTCGCTATTAAGCTGTGACACCGTCAGCTTCTGTTCCAGCAGCTTGAGTGTCTTGATTCTTGACTTTGGCCAATTTCTTCATATATTCGCGCCTTTTAGTCCGAATAAGTGTCATTACAGCAATTTGCCTTCAAGAGACCTAAAAAGTGAAAAAGGAACAAAATTAAGTAGTAACGGATACAAAAGTGATCGATTAAGGGCTTAAATGACCCCTCAAAAGTGTACCTTTTAAATCCTTATCAGTGCTGAAATAGTGTTAAGCCAAACTTTGATTCCGGGAGATATCTAAATAAAAGCTTCTGTCTCTGGACTCGTAGATGAGTTGTTTCGGTCGTAATAAAAAGGATATGTCCCTAAATCGTGTTAAACTAGGACCTTGATGTGGACCTCATTCTTGTATGCAACGGTTTTCGAGCGAAGATGGAAAACTAATTAGCGTCTTAGCTTCATATCTTTATCGGATTAAAATATATCAAAACTAGAAACTTGAAGAAATTCATTTCTCACCAAAAATAAAATAAATAGAGGAAAATAGGAAAATGGGAGCAAAAGGTAATTACACAAGTAACTTCCATGGGTAGTGTTAGCATCAAAATTCATATTTAACAATGATTTCGATTTTATGCTTAGTTTGGGGACTTGTGAAAAATCAGGGACGATGTATTCTATCCGTATGGTCACTCCTCGCTGAGCTGTGTTTCCTACTCCGTGATCCTAAAAATGGCTTTGAAAAATGTTGGAGTTATTGATCGACATGAAAGTTCAACAAACCGTCACTCATAATTGGAATGTGCTTAAACGTAATATCTATATGTGAAATAAAAGGTAAACGGGGCATTTTTAGAATTGAGGGTTTCTTAATATCTTTTGAGGAATCTTTGCTACTTTTCATAGGTTTAGTAGAAAGAGGTTGAAATCCTTGGTTTTAGAAGCGTGAGTTGATTACATTGCGTGAGGATACGACAATCTTCTAGTTTGGGGTATTTTGGTATGTGCAAAAACACATACCATTTCTTTACCAAAATAGACCCAAAACAACCAGAAAAGAGCCGTTAATGCCTAATATTTGTTGGTTTCTTGAGTTTATGCATGTGCAGGTACGGATATGGCAAAATACATAAAAGAAAGACAAATAAGACAAAAACCGAGCACGAGAAGGAAGAGAGTGCAAAATCTGAAGCCGGAAAATCAGAATTTATTGAATTTGAAGATTTTGATGCTCAAAGGATGATTTGTGAAAGATTGGATCAACTTTAAAGAAATGGCAAAATAGTCCCTCAAGTTACAAATATTGGCAGAATCTACCCTTGAGATATTGCAAAAATGACAAAAATGGTCCCTCATATTTCCCATATTGGCAAAATACACCCTTGAATCCATTTATGCCCAAATTCTCACAAACACCCTTTAACTTTCACAATTTACACTTTTTACCCTTTTAAATTAAACCATAAAACCATTAAATAAACCAAGGTTCAAAAATAACTTTTTTTTTAACCTTTTCACTAAATCTGACCAGTTAAAATACTTTATCCCTTTTGAACCCTTGTGAACCTTTCCCACATTAACGCCCTATCAAATTACCCCGTGACCCCCACCTTTTTAACCTTGGTCAAATAGTCAAATTAAATAAAATAACCCAACAAATCAAACGCGCCAAAAATTTTCCCAAAAATTACCAGCGAAGAACCCTAATTTACCCTCCATCCAATTAACCAAAATTAACAGAGAGTAAGGGCACGATTGTACTTTCCCTGACACATTCTGACACATAGAATGCCACATTGGCAATCCGTGTGCCAAGGTGCGCTCCTATTGGTCCATGAGATATCATCAAAGCAATCCAAGGGCTGTGATTAGGGAAGGGATTGATGGGATTTGATCAATGGTTGATATTCGTTGAAGAAAGCACAAATTCATGTCTTCCTGAAGCTTCCTAGATCTCGAATCAGCTATAAATACCCCTAGATTTCACTCATTTTGTATGTAGAATTGAGTAGTGCTTAGTAGTGTTTAGTTATGTTTTTAAATTGTTTTCCATTAGTTAAGTAATTCTGTATTTCAATATTTCAGTTGTACTCAGTTTTCAAAGTTAATGAATGTTAGTTTTTAAGGTGCACTTTCTCATTATTTCATAGTTACTGTTTATCTCATCAAAAGTGTTAGTTAGTTGTTATTTGAATCATTTAGCTTATTTTACCATAAATCTCAGCTTATAATCTTCTCAAATCAAAAATCACAAAAAAACTAGAAAATACTTGAAAAATATAAAAATGTTTCCAAATCAGGTTCAAAGCTTCATTGAGCTTCTTTTTATGTTTACATAAGCTTATATAAGCTGCTTATAGCTTTATGTAAGCTTATTTCAGTTTAAAAAACAATTTAATACTAACTTCAAAACAGTTCAAATAATCAAATCCTATGCATATTAGTGGAAAGCTTTTGGAAGTTGCCTGCAATGGAGGGGCAAGAAAGACTTTACTCTAGATTATTAATAAGCTAGAGAGCTTGTAGCTGCCATTAAGTTGGTGATCCTTGTTCAGCTAGGATCCTAAGTTAAGTTTTCTTATTATTTTATCTTAAAATTGCATGTTTACTGTTCCATTAGTGTAGATCTGATTTTAATAGCTTATTGTTGTTAGTTTTGCTTATTTAGATATGTTAGTAGCTTATTATAGTAGATTAGATCATTATTTGGCTTATTACTATTATCTGCACACATAACTGTTCAAACTGTTATAATTTGGATATTGTTATTTGAGACTGTTTGGATCTGTTACTTTGCATTATTAAGGTCTAGTTTAGATGTTAGAATCTGAGATTGCTGTTGGTTAAGTATAGATTAGTGGATTGCTTGCATAAAAGTTCAAAACAGTGTTAGAAGGGGTGTTTGGATCAGTTAGTTTTTATGAACTGAAGGTCGGTACATAGGTTAGGAATAGAGCAGTCATTCATATTTAGGTGCATTTAGGTTCTTTAGATCATAAAATTCAGTTGCATTCAATAAAAAGTCAAAATCCTTTTCAATATGTTTTCATTTGCACATCAGTGAGTTTAATAGTAGCATAAGCTTGCATTTAGTTATAGAATCTGTTTAGATAGCATAATTAGGACTTAGTTCATCATAAAACATCAATTAGAGTAAATTAGAAGCTTACAAAGTTCATCAAAGTCAATTTGAACAATCTGAGTAAAAGTAAAAAAAAATCTGTTTCAAGTTCAAACTGCCTTCACTTCTATATTTTTAAAAGTTTCATTTCAAGTCCAAAACAGTTGGAATTTTGGATAACACATCTCTGGTTGGTTGTGGTTACTAAGATATTTTTGGATTATTTTTGTGAAATTTCTAAAACATCTGAATCAAAGCTTGAAATAAGTTGTTTTCACAAAATCTGTCCTGTGTATTTTAACTGCACAAACTGAGTTCATCACAGTTTCTTATTGAGCTTATCAAAGGCTCAAAACAAATCCTTAGCAGCTCAACTTTCATTTTTAAGTAACTGGCCAGGTCAACTTAAGATTTCAATAAGTGGATTTCTGTTTGAGCTTATTTGCTAGCTTTTAAATAAGCTGCAAGCGGGGTCATTAGGCTATCTTGTTGCATTTAGTTAGAAGTTGGAATAGTGCTTAATTACTTATAGGGTGTGCTTATTTGATCTAATTAAGTTGCATTAGGTAAATATTAGATAGTTTTAGCTTAATTTAGCTGCTAGTAGCTTCTGGCAGCTTATTTGTAGTTTAGCTTAAATTCCACATAGCTTGTTCATAACAGTTTGGACCAAATACCTTAATTTGTGTTTTCTAGTAACTTTTGATAAGTTTTACAGATTCTTAGTATTATTTAGAACTTATCTGCAATTTTTCAGATTTTTTCAAAGCCTTTTACTATTTTTCTGGATTTAAAAACAGTTTTTAGCATTTTTAAATAGCTCTTAATAGAAATAAATCAGAAAAGGATCACAAAAATATAAAATTAATTTTCTTAGATTCAGAATAATCAAAAAGTCATAAAAAGTATTTTTCTAGATGTTGAAACTAAGACCTTGATAGATCTTAAAGCACTCGTAGATCGATAGTAATGCTTATGTAATCACAAACACACTATAAGACAGTCTCTATAACTTGTATTCAAGCGGAATTTAAACACAAGAACAAACACAAATAACTAAGAATACTTTGATCCTCTATGGATCTTTTAATAATACTAAAACTTTGTTTTTCAACTCGTACATAACTCATACTATTGTGTTCCTTTTATACACAAGGAACCCTAACCCGTTTCCCAAGAAACGTATAAACATAAAACTAAATAAGATATACAATATAACTTCCTAATAAAGCTCATGCATATCCTAACTAACTATAGAATACGCGGAATATCTATATCCACAGAAACCATCTACACGGTTTCATTACTTCAGTAGAATTAAGTCTTCAGCAGAATCCTTACACTTCGGCAGAATCCTTCAGCAGTAACTTCAGCATAATTCATACTTAGTAGAATTCCCAACAATCCTCCCCTAAACTGGAATTTGACTAGGTTAAGTTCCAGTTTCTTGATATATCTTTAACACAGCAACATAAGAGGATTGTAGTCTAACAGCATCAGCAAAGATCCAAGCAATCACATCTCTATGATGATAAAACTTTGAAACGTCAGATCTTTGCAACAACAAATGACAGAATGTACATCAAAACATGTTAGTTGCATACTATTCTCATCACATCCAGGTGTGTTAACTCCTGTGAGAGGTGAATCATTGAAAATAATGGATTTGATGTCTCTTTACCAATAGCCATCACTACTGGAGTAGCCAAATGTTTAAGTTCGAAAACTATGGTACACTGATAACCATCTGATTTATTAGCAAATCAGCAACCATAAACGGATTTGAAATGTCTTTACCTGTAGCCGTTTGCTCAGGACTAGTCAATTCTTAAGTGAAAGAATCCCCTTGGTGAATTGATTACCAAATATGGTATTCCACTGCCTTTACCACAAGCCATATACTTGTGGGCTAGCCAATTCTTGGATTCCAAAAAGGAAAAAACCATGGTGAATTGATGACCATACAACCCTCAGCAATTAAGCATGGGTGGTTGCATACCCTATGATTTTGAGCAAATCATTATAGCTATCAACAGATTTGATGTGTCTTTACCAAAGTTGTACCCTTTGGACTAGCCAACTCTTTGATGTACACAAGGCACAGCTGGTGAGTCGATAACCATCAACAATGTACAACAAACCTGCAAGAAAAGTTAGACAAACAAAGAACATACATAGTTTTTTTTTTTAACTAAGAATGAAACAAAGAATCAAATAAAACAAAGATTACAAAGAATACAATATACCATAATCAAGATGACACTTGGTGTTGCAGAAGTTGATTCTTAATCAATCCAACCAATTGTTCAGCATGCAGCTTATCATTCCCAACTGGATCAGGTGGAACTTCCAACTTCTTTCTAAGCATGCTTTCCATCAATGACACAGACAAAGGATAAATCTTATCTGAGAACATACACACAGTCATTCCACACTTTGTCTCCACCACATGCACACAGGACATAGGATAAAATCTCCAAGTCTCAACCTTCCACTTATGTGAATTCTTCCAAATAGAAAACCCTTTACCATCTGGAGATTGAGAGTCAAACAGAACTTGAAGATCACCCAACAAGTATAAACCAGAACCCTGTGGTGAATGATTAGCATAATGCTTAGTGACAAGACCATACAGAGTATTCAAATTTTGCCTATCCACCATATGAAATATTTCCTTCAAGAAGTTAAACTGCATAGAAGAACTATCCAGTCTAAAAATGGTGTTAAGTTGTCCATCAGTCAAAGTCCAAGCAGTCAACACATCATGAGACCCTTCAAGAAAAACATCAGCAGATCCTTCTTTAATTAAAGTTGAATCAACAACTTTTAGATCTAAAGAACTACCTCTGAGAGACTTATGAATCCTAGAAGTATATGTCCCATCTGATCTCACAGATCTCCTTAGAGTAATGTGTCTTCTTTTAGACATTCTTTTCTTCCTCATACCAGGTATATACATCTCCATAGAGACAGAAGATGGTATCTTATCATGAACATCTTTAGCAGAAATGGAAGAAGTAGAAGTAGACTTAATTGAAGCAACACCACGCAATTCATACATTCTCTCAAGCACCTCTCTTGCCCTCTTAGCTTTAGCACCTGCTTGTTCAGCTTCCTTACCCAACTTTTCTCCTACTTTATCAACAGGTGCAACACTGGGTAACACTTCAAAAGAAACAACATGAGGTTCAGCAAATTGAACCTTTTCAGCTGGATGAATAACTTCAGTAGATGCTTCAGAAGTAACACCAGGAGAACTCATCTTTGGTGCAATATCATCAAAAGAATCCACAATCTCAACTTTCTTAGGTCTCTTTGCCTTTGGAGCATCTGCACTACCAGCAACCCTCTTCGAGTTATAAATTGGTGTATTCTGCTTCATAATCCTATGATACATGCTATTCAACTCAGAATCAGATAAAGCCCAGACTTGCTTCTTTTTCAAACCAGACTGATAAAGAATTGTACTTTGATTATACACCACAGTCCTCATGTATGCTTTCTTTTGAGCTTCAGTTGGTGGTCTTTCTCTTTTTGCTTTAGCTTTCTGTGCAGCAAGAGCTTTTCTTTGTGCAACTGCAACTTGCTTCCTTTGATGTCCAAGAGCCATCATTTGAGCAACAAAATTCTCACTGTCAAAGTCTGCTCCCAAAATACTTTGTGCAAGAGTAGGATTGGATGCAACCTGATGAGTATAAGCATCTCATTGCTTATCAGTGATCTGAGGAGCTAGTTCATCAAGTTATCTTTGTCTCTCAGGAGGCAAATTTGTAGTAAACTAAGCTTCAAGCTGTTGAGCCAATGCATGACTCTTCTTCATATTTGCACACTCAGCTAGCAATCTTGCTTGTTCTTGCCTTTCCTGTTCACTCACAAGATCTGAACCAAGCTCTTCATCAATCATTACACCCTTTGCTTTGTCAGTAGACTCCTTAGCAGAATCAACATGTGAAGTATCAACAATAGGTACTTCAGAAGAACCACCCAAGTTAGCATCAGAAGAAACATGTTGAGACAAATCTTCAACAGGTGTAGAAAAGACATCAGCATTAGGATTCAGATTAAAACTTCTTCCAGCAAAAAATACCTCATGATCATCTGCTGAAGGTATAGGATAAGATGTTTCTGGTACAGATGTATCTTTACCATGTGCAGAACCAACATCCACCATTTGTGCATCATAAATATTATCTTTCGCATTTGTAACATTCTCAACACTTGGTTCCTTTGAATCTTCAGTGGAATCCTTGTTTAAATACTTTCTTCTTCTTCTTTTAGTAAACAGAATAGGTTCCTTGTTCTTTGAAGATTCAGCAACAACTGGTGAAGGAACATGAGTCTTCTGAGCCACATCAGCCAAAATATCAAGTGACTCAAATTGAGTGTCCTCTTGCTCCTCATCAGAAGAATCCAAAAACCTCCTTTTGCTACTTTTCCCAAGTTGGTCCTCTAAATCCTTAACTTTTCTTTTTGATTCCACAATCTCACCACCAAGTGTAGATTTAGTCTCAGCAAGCTCCTTTTTGAGATCAGCAACCTCTGCCACATACCTGTTCACTAGACCATATACAGATGTAAGTGTAATAGGGTCCTCAACTCCACCATCTGATTGCTCAGTGGTAATGGGAGCATCATTAGACCTTTCAGGAGAAATATGGACATGCTCAAGGATAGGAGAACCTTCATCAAATGGCTCCCTAACTGGACTAGGTATGGGTGTGGGTAAAGATGAAAGTGTTGGTTGGTCAGGAGAAATATGTGAAGCTTTAGCATTCATGGAAGGGCCCTCATCCAAGGCAACTGATGGGTTACCATCAGCAGCTACATTGGTAGAGGGTGGATCACCAATATTACCCTCATCAGCAGCCTCGTTGCCTTGAGGCAACATAGCTACTAGCAAAGGATGATGTTCCCCCTCATAATGAGTTTTCATTTAAGCAAACAGTTTAGCAGATAAAGCTCCTATGGGACAAAAGGCTTGGGCTTGGGTTATTATGTCTAAAATCATTTGCAAAAACCTAGGGTACATTAAAAACTTATGCTTTTTCCTTTGTATATTTTCAACCATATTATCAAAAATAAACTTAGAAAAATTATAAGTTAACCCCTGAGAAAGACATACAATACCACATCCAAGTTGAGTAGAAAATTGATCCCATCCTCCTGATTTATTGCTTATGCACTGAAGCAATGTGTGTACCAAAAACCTCCACATAGGACAAAGCTGATTCTTGAACCATATATCAGTCCTCGTACTCTGGTATCCAATAGCTCTTAGCCCTGTAAGTATATCCACGGAATTAGAGTGATAAACCCCATTTTCATCATCCAAACGAAGTTTTCTTCTTATCAAATCTTCCGTCACAACATACTTTGTTCCATCAATCATAGCAACAATCTCTGTGTCACTCCGTTTCGTAGCAGATGCCCAAAATTGTGTAACCAACGATTCATATATCGCATTCGGAGAGTGCGTTAAAGCATAATGAATCTTGGATCGCTTCAAGAACTCCACCATTGGTTCATATAGTTCATGACCCTTTGCTTTTCCCAGAAAAGCAACTTTGTTATGATCTTTCTTAAATTTAAGCGCCATGAGAAATTGTGATAATGGGTTATGATTCACGCAACTGGAAGTATGTTTAAATTGAGTGAAGAGGGAACCAGTTCATTTTAGGCGAAGATATGCGAATAAGGTATTAGTAGAAGTTACCCAATTTATGGTCAAAAATATCGGAACTGAATGTTGACCATATCTTACGTGTAAAATAACTTCAACCAAATTCAAACTTAACACTTCAGTAGAAACAATGGTCAAACTGCTGAAGAAGATCAATCAGCAGAAACAGCTCAAGTGGCTAAGTATTCTTCAGTAAATATCTTTTTACTGTCACACCCAACTCGCATTAATTGTCATAAAGCCTTGAGTCCGCCTATAACATAGTCCTAATGCATACTTAAAACACACCACTTACCCCCAATTATCTTCACAAACCCTAATTTCTCCAATGCTCCAAAATCATCATCAATAGCCATGTCTACCAAACCAGAGGTCATTGATCCAACCTCCTCTCCATCATCCTCAACATCATCATCATCAGCTAGTGATGATTCACGCCCGTTATTCGATATCCATATGAACCACGACCTTTGAAGTCCCCATTTCTCCCTTCTTCTGAAGATGATAGTGTAGTGGATCCAAGCGAGTCTAATGGTGATTCTGATGACTCAACTGCGCACCTAGATCCACTCTTCAACAAGAAGAGGACATCACACCCCCAACCTTCAACACCTCAACCTCAACAAAGGCCACGTGCCAGAAGAGAGGTGGTGTTAGCTCTTCTTGCGCCATGTTTTGGTGCTTCATCACATATCGTTAAGGGAAAGGGCAAAAGGAAGATGGAGTAATTGCTTTATGGTGGACCGAGTAGATGGAACAACTGAAGATTTTTCTTATCACAAATCCATCTACCATTTCCACCATCTTCATCTTCGTTTTCATCAATCCATCCTTCCCATATTTATCTTCAGCTTCTTCGTCGTACTGGTCATGTATCCACCAGCTTTTGTAATAGACGATAGGAACTAGTATAGGTTTGGTAGATCTTGTATAGAAATGGGCTTGCATTTTCATTTGAAGTTGATAGTAAGCTGTAAGCTGTAAGCTGTAAACTGTTTCTTGAATGAATAAACAATTTAACTTCAGTACTTCTCTTCAGTAGAAACAAGCTTTAAGCTTACTTGACCATTTTCCAATTAACTAAACATGGTGAACTTCAACTTATATATGCATTCTGCAAAACAGACACAGAGAAACACACAAACCAAACCAAAACAAACAAAACTAAAAGAACATTAGCTGGTTAGTGTTAGGAAACTAAAATATAAACTATAATTTACAAAGTTTACAACATGAATCCTCCCCTGAGGCATATGCCTCCCCTGAGGCCTATGCCTCCCCTCAAACTTTGCAGTCAAGGGTTAAGCATCCCAATATTGACCACTAGGTGTTGAAAGCTTGGTCTATCAAAAGCTTTAGTCAATAAATCTGCCACATTATCATCAGTGTGAATCTTAACCACTTTTATCAAATGTTTTTCATATGCATCTCTTATAAAGTGGTGTCTGATTTCAATATGCTTAGTTCTACTGTGAAAAACTGGATTTTTAACAATGCATATGGTACTTTGATTATCAATAAAAAAATTTGTGTTCATGAAGTTAAACCCATAATCCAACAATTGATTTTGTATCCATAGTACCTGACCACAACAATTTGCAGCAGCAACATACTCTGCTTCTGTAGTTGAGGTAGCCACAATAGTTTGTTTCTTGCACTGCCAAGAAATCAATCTCTTACCAAGGAATTGGAAACCTCCAGTTGTGGATCTCCTATCCAGATTTGCACCAGCATAATCACTATCACTATATGCTTCCAACTTAAAAGGAGACTCTTTTAGGTACTAAAGACCTAAATGGGGTTGGCCTTTTAGGTACTTAAAGATCTTTTTGACTGCATTCAGATGGGAAACAAGTGGAGTGACTTGATGTCGAGAACAAACACTCACAACAAAGGTAATATCAGGCCTAGAAGCTGTTAAATACATCAATGAACCAATCATAGATCTGTATAAGTGAACTGTTAATACAAATAAACCGTAAAAACGTTTATTAATAATTTGCGATCTCTTTGTGTTTTGTTGATAACATATATAATGTTGTCTTAAGTATAATTATAAGGATACATGTTATTTTTGTAAAGCATTTACATATAATCTTTTAAATACAAAAATGTGGTAACAAAAGCATTTGTTGTAATAGTTAATTAGGATGGGTAAAAATCACAACCCATGGATCTTAACCCATACCCAAAGAGACTTGATACAATGTATACTTAGATACATTGAATCTAGATATAACCCATGGACCAACCCATGACCCATAACCAAAAAACCCATGGGCAAAGAGGAGCGTTCCACGGATCCCTAGCTTTGTGCTAGCCGGATCCCAAGTGGAAGGGATCCGTGGGATCCGTGTGAACAGTGAGGAAATTTGCCTATAAATAGAGAGCCATTTCTTCATTCTAACTCACCCCTCTTCTTACTAAATCTCTCATACACTCTCATTCTCATCTAACATATAGATCACTTGATCTAGAGAGTTGTTCTTCTTTTCTTTCTATTTGTGATCCTCATATAGGTCCTTCTCTAAGGCGAGATCACGAGCATTCTACAAGTCATCCAAGCAAGGGGTCCTTGATTGATTTGTCACTCCGCAAGATTTCTGTAGCGAAGATCTTGTATTTGATATTTCACATATTTGTTGTGTAATAGTTGTGTTGGTTTGGTCCACCGTGCTACGGACTCGGTATCTAGCTTTGTACCGGATAAAGTGTAAGCAACGTTGTGAAGGCTTCTCCGCCAAGTGAAGGAGTTTGTTGACATAGTGCTTGAACTCTCGAGTAGGTGACTCGGGGAGTGGAGTAGGGCAAGGAAGGTGTCCTTGTAGCCGAACTACTATAAATCGGTTGTGTCATTTCTATCCCTTATCTTTGTTTATTTACTTACATTATCATTAGATCTATACGTTCTCAACATCCATACGATTTCACATAATATCGAATCTAAAGTTTTTGAAATCAGCTTAAAATCGGCAAAACTATTCAACCCCCCCTTCTAGTTTTCCACAATTGGTATCAGAGCTAAGTTTATAAAAGTTTTAAAATAAAATTGTATTTTAAAAACTTTTCGATCACTATGGGTTCTGAAAATTATAAGGAAGGGCAATCTATGCAACGACCACCACTACTTGAAACTAATGGTTTTATATATTGGAAAAATAGATTCGAAACATATGTGAAGTCTAAAGATATTGATCTTTGGTACATTATTGTTGAAGGTGATTTTGAGGCTACCTCAAATGATGATAAAGGAAATTTAGTTCACATACCTCATGATAAACTAAATGATGAAATGAAGAAAAAGCTTTCTAAAAATAGTGAAGCAAAAATGGTTTTATATAATGCTTTACCGAAAAAGCAATTCGAAAGAATTTCTATGCTTAAAACCTCTAAAGAAATTTGGAATTCTTTAGTTGTAACTCATCAAGGCAACCAACAAGTTAAAAATAATAAAATTGATCTATTTGTTCAACAATATGAACAATTTTCAATATCGGATGAGGAAACTATAGATCATTCATTTGCTAACTTTAATACTATTATTACATCTTTACAAGCACTTGATGAATCCTTTTTCTAGCCGTAACCATGTTAGGAGATATCTAAGGGCACTTCCATCGAAGTGGAGATCCAAGGTGACGGCAATCGAAGAGTCAAAAGATTTGACAATCCTCACCCTCGATGAACTCATAGGCAACCTAAAAGTCTACGAGCTTGTCCTTAAAGCCAAAAAGGTTTCGAGCGATGAGGAGAGCTCATCTTCGAGTAGTGACGACGAAGAGTACGCTATGGCGGTAAGGGACTTTAAAAAGTTCTTTAGAAGAAAGGGTAGATACGTCAAACAACCGTATGACGATAAGAAAGGCTTTCGGAAAAACAAAGAGGACGAAAAGCCAAAGGATGATCGTACTTGCTTTAAATGTGGGGACCCAAACCACTTTATTAGTAAGTGTCCCAAACGGGATGATCAAAAGGCATTCGTGAGCGGCACGTGGGGAATGAGCGACGAGGAGGACGAAGAAATTTGTCTCATGGCAAATGACGAGGTATGTCACGAATACTATAGTAGTTCATCACTTGATGACGACTCATTTGAATATGATAAACTATGCAATATTAGCTTAAAACTAATTAACAAAAACAAGCTTTTAAAGAGTCAAAACCAACGTTTAGATAAAGAAGTCATAGAATTAAAAGCAAAACTAAAACGTTTGGAAAAGGGTAAAATAGCAAGTGGTGAATGTGAACTTTGTGTTCAACTTCAAACACTAGTTGATCATTTAGATTCTAAAATCGCTAGAATGAGTACAAACACCTTAGATACAATACTCGATGGTGTTAAAACCGGCAACAACCAAAAGGGTCTAGGCATACAACAACTTGATCCATCAACTAGTGAAAGTAAAGAAACAAAATTTGTTAAAGAATTAGAAAAACCAGCCACTGTTGTGGCGGATCCCACGGATCCCCTAAAAAGGGAACCGGCTAGTGTACAAACTGGGATCCGTGGATCTGCTGTGACAACTAGTGGTAATAACATAGCCTCATCATCTAGAACCGAGTTCGTTATCGTAAATAGGAAGAAACCAACTCATCTCACCACTAGACATCCACCTCCAAAAATTAATCCTACTTTTGCAAGAAACAAAGCCCCATCTTTTCAAAAACATAATGCATCTAGGAGACCTAACGTTTATCCAAGAAGTAACCATCAAATGGGATGGAACCCTAATATGCAAAACGGTTTCTCTTTTCAAAACTTTGCTCCATGGAATGCATACTCATCTTATCCATACATGTCTAACATGAATGGCATGTTTAACACTAATGGACCCATGAATAAATGGGGACCAAACTTTTGAGTTTATTATTGTTTTAGGTGTGCTTAAAGGTCGACCTAGACCCCGATGAATGGGTCAAGGATAGCGGGTGCACGAGGCACATGACCGGCAATAGGGATCTATTCTCCACATATGAATCCGTAAATGGAGGGAATGTGGTGTTTGGAAATAGCAAAAGTAGAATCATCGGTAAAGGTACGGTTTCTAACAAATCTCTAACCATTAACGATGTGTGTCACGTAGAAAACCTAAACTTTAATCTCTTAAGTATAGGACAAATATGTGATAAAAAGTGCAATGTACTTTTTACCGAAACCAGTAGTAAGATACTTAAAAATGGCATAACCATAGGAAGAGGAATTAGGAAACATGGAGTCTATGTCATTAAAATCGGTAATGAACCTAAAGACAAACTATGTCTTACCTCTATGGATGATACTTCGACCTTATGGCATCGAAGATTGGGTCACGCCAATATGCGACTTCTTCAATCGCTATCATCCAAAGATCTAGTAAGAGATCTACCTAAGTTAAAATATGAACATCATTTTTGTGATGCTTGTAATATAGGAAAACAAGCTCACTCGAGTCATAAAGCTAAAAACATGGTGTCCACAACTAGGTGTCTAGAATTACTACATATGGATTTATTTGGTCCATCCGCTATCCAAAGTTATGGAGGCAACTACTATACTTTGGTAATAGTGGATGACTACTCTAGGTATACTTGGACAAAATTTTTAAAGAACAAAACGGAAACGTTTAACTATTTTGAAATATTAAGCAAAAAGATCCAAAGACAACTAGGAAAACCCATAGTGTCTATTAGGACGGATCATGGTAGGGAATTCGATAATGAAGTGCAATTCGGAGCTTTTTGTGACGCTAATGGTATTACTCACAACTTCTCGGCTCCACGCACTCCACAATCGAATGGGGTAGTAGAAAGAAAGAATAGAACCCTTCAAGAAATGAGTAGAACCATGCTTAACGAACAATCCATACCTCAAAAATTTTGGTGTAATGCTGTTGATACCTCAACGTACATACTCAATCGAGTCTTAATTAGACCAATCTTAGGTAAAACTCCATATGAGTTACTCCGAGGCAAAAAGCCTACTTTAAATCATTTTAGAGTCTTTGGAAGCAAATGCTTCATTCTTAACACTAAAGATTACCTTACAAAATTTGATCCTAAATCAACCGAAGGTATCTTTTTAGGTTACTCGCCTAATAGCAAAGCTTACGTCATATTAAACAAAGAAACAATGAAGGTAGAAGAGTCATTAAACATAAAATTTGATGAAAGTCCACCCAAACCCTCTCCACCTCTTGTCGATGACGAGATCATAGAAAGTGAAGCTATTGTAATTAAGAAAAAGATAAACGAAGAAGAAGAACCTTCAATTAGTGAAATCACAAACATTAAAGAGTCCAAAGATCACCCCGTAGATAAGGTCATAGGAAAGCTAAACGAAGAACATTAAGGTCTCAAGTTCAAAACCTAAGTAGCTTATTTTGTTTTGTTTCAACTATAGAACCTAAGAACACACAAGAAGCCATAAAAGATGAAAGTTGGGTAATGGCTATGCAAGAAGAATTAAATCAATTTGTTTCTAATGATGTTTGGACACTTGTCCCTCCACCTAGTAATCAAACCATAATAGGAACAAAATGGGTGTATAAAAACAAATTAGATGCAAACGGAGTAGTATCTAGGAACAAGGCTAGACTCGTTGCCCAAGGGTATAACCAACAAGAAGGAATAGACTTTGATGAGACCTATGCCCCCGTGGCTAGATTAGAGTCTATAAGAATACTTCTTGCGTATGCTTGTGCTAATGATCTAAAGCTTTATCAAATGGATGTCAAAAGCGCTTTTCTAAATGGTCTTATTAATGAAGAAGTATATGTAGCTCAACCTCCGGGCTTCATCGATTTTGAAAAACCCAAACACGTCTATAAATTAAAGAAAGCCCTTTATGGTCTTAAACAAGCTCCAAAAGCTTGGTATGATAGACTCAAGTCATTTTTAATTAAGCACAACTACACCATGGGGTTAGTTGACAACACACTTTTTACTAAGAAAAGGGAGTCACACATAATCATAGTACAAATATATGTAGATGATATTATATTCGGATCCACTTGTCAAGACATGTGTGATGATTTCTCTAAAATCATGCATGACGAGTTCGAGATGAGTATGATGGGAGAACTTAGTTTCTTTCTTGGTCTACAAATTAAACAAGTAGAAGATGGTATCTTCTTCAATCAATCTAAATACATCAAGGAGATGCTAAAGAAATTTGGTCTAGAAGAGTCGAAACCAATTAGGACACCCATGTCATCCGACACCAAACTCACAAAAGATGAAGACGGCGAATCCGTAGATAATACTAAATATCGTGGCATGATAGGTAGTCTTCTCTACCTCACGGCAAGTAGGCCGGATATCATGTTTAGTGTCTGCTTATGTGCTAGGTTTCAAGAAAACCCCAAAACTTCACACCTAGAAGCCGTAAAAAGAATTTTTAGATACATTAAGGGTACAACACAATTAGGATTATGGTATCCTAAGGGCACGGGTGTAGAAACAATTGTATATGCAGATTCTAACCATGCAGGGGATCACGTTGATAGAAAAAGTACAAGTGGGGTGTGTACTTTCATGGGATGTTGTTTAACATCATGGTTTTCTAAGAAACAAACGGCTCTAGCAATATCAACAACCGAAGCCGAGTACGTCTCCGCCGGCAAAGCATGCCAACAAGCACTATGGATGAAACAAGCGTTAGTAGACTACGACATTCATCTAAGCGACATAGCCATTCTATGTGACAACAAAGGTGCCATCGACTTAAGCAAGAATCCGGTATTGCATTCTCGCACCAAGCATATAGAGATTCGTCATCACTTCTTAAGAGACAATGTTCAAAAGGGGAACATTTCTATTGAGAAGGTAGCATCCGAAGATAACATAGTCGACGTCCTCACCAAACCGTTGAAGCGGGAACAATTCAACCTACTTCGTCTTGGTCTTGGTTTAATGGAACACGCGTCGTAATTTATTTTGACTCTACAAGGTATGTAAACACTAGCCTTCTTCCCTCCGAGTCTAGGATCTCTATTTCACGCACAACTCACAAACAATACGGGAATTTTCAAAACCCAAAGATAAGTTTTTTTTATAGCTTTCCTACTTTTTATATACACATTTTCAAAGAAAACCTACTTTCACAATGTTTTCTAAAAGGATGATACCTTCCCGTATCAATTTCAAAAAAGCAATTTCTCACGTCTAGGACAAATCGCTTTTTCATTATTAATACAAAGTAAAAACCCGTTTTCATTGCATCTCATGTCTTTTGAATGCTAAAGGGGACACATAACTAATATGTGTTTTCGGGTACATTCATTTAAGCTACAATGAATTAGGAGCATTGACAACACAAGATTACGTACTTATGTACTAAATATGTGTTTTCGGGTTATCTCAATAGGATACTTTTTATACTTCTAGTTTAGTTTTTATTTCTTTTTAGGGGTCGAGATAACCGCAACTCCAAATAGTTTGCATATAGGCACACAATAGGCAAAAATATTTCCAAAAGGAGAATTTTGGACTGCCTGAAACACCAGACCCACGGATCCCAGCCTTCATGCTGGACGGATCCCTCAAGGGAAGGATCCGTGGGATCCGTGTATACAGAAGCTGTTTTCAACTTCTATTTTTGTCACTTTGGATGTAAAATCCACATTTGCTTCATTTTTGGGAGTATGCTATTTAATGCTTGTGTTCTCATGATCACATGCCTTGAATTCATATCTAATCATTAGATTTTAATCCACATTTTGGGTCAAGCATTCATTACAATGTGTTGGTTTTCTATATATATAACTCCCAAAATGCTTGCATACTCCATCTCCTTCTCACAAACACACTTCATCATGTCATCCAAAAACCCTTTAGGAGAAACATCTAGTACAAACAATCATGATATCCAAACCTTTGTACTTCCATCATCCAAAATACCACAATCAAATGCTAGGATATCCGCACGGATTAGTCTCCGATCTTGTTGTTTAGCAAAACCAACCTCAAATGATTCATCCTCAAATAACTCACCACAAGATGCTTCCATTATAGCACCACCCTCATCACCAACAAGTACACCAACCTCATCACCACCTAAAATAACTCTTTTGGAACTCCTTAGGACTCCAACAAGATCTACCCAACCTAAAGAAAAAGAAATAGTCTTTTCCACACCCCCCACATCACCAAATACGATTTTTCAAGATCTTGAAACATCACCACCTCTAGCTCCCATCACATTACAAGAACATCTAGGTTCTTTTCCACCACCACATACAAACATTCCGGATTTTGATCCATATTTTCCTATTTTCCCACCACAATTTCCGCATAACTCAAATCAAAACAACCCAGAAAACTTCCGCACTCATTACCTACATCATTTACATTGTGAACATTACCAATCTACTAGGGAAATTGCAATAGAAGTTAGGGAAGAAATGCGTTTCATACTCAACCTCATCCTTGATCGCATCAATACCATTACTCATCAAAACCTCCATCCATAACCTTATGCAAGCATGGAAGGAATCTCTACTACTATTTCTCACTTTTAGTATTAATTTTTTTTTGTCATTTTCAAGAACAAGTCTTGTTCTTATTTTTACATGCTTGTAAGTGGCTTAACTACCACTACAATTTGTCGTTTTATTACAAGGCCTTGTTTACGTACCTTGGCTCCCTATCTTGTTTCTCGACAACCATAAGATCATTTAAGCATGTTACTAACTTTCTTTTGTAGATTTTTTTTTCTCTTGACGCCCCAAACTAGGGGGAGCTACCGTCAAGGGGGAGTAAGTAATACGTAAACTACTTTTTCCTCCAAGGGTTAACTTTTTGTTTCGACAAAAAGGGGGAGAAGAAGTAAAACTTAGGAGCTTTCAAAACTTACATCTATTCTTAAGTTTTACTCATCATAACATTATATTTTGTCATCAACAAAAAGGGGGAGATTGTTAATACAAATAAACCGTAAAAACGTTTATTAATAATTTGCGATCTCTTTGTGTTTTGTTGATAACATATATAATGTTGTCTTAAGTATAATTATAAGGATACATGTTATTTTTGTAAAGCATTTACATATAATCTTTTAAATACAAAAATGTGGTAACAAAAGCATTTGTTGTAATAGTTAATTAGGATGGGTAAAAATCACAACCCATGGATCTTAACCCATACCCAAAGAGACTTGATATAATGTATACTTAGATACATTGAATCTAGATATAACCCATGGACCAATCCATGACCCATAACCAAAAAACCCATGGGCAAAGAGGAGCGTTCCACGGATCCCTAGCTTTGTGCTAGCCGGATCCCAAGTGGAAGGGATCCGTGGGATCCGTGTGAACAGTGAGGAAATTTGCCTATAAATAGAGAGCCATTTCTTCATTCTAACTCACCCCTCTTCTTACTAAATCTCTCATACACTCTCATTCTCTTCTAACATATAGATAACTTGATCAAGAGAGTTGTTCTTCTTTTCTTTCTATTTGTGATCCTCATATAGGTCCTTCTCTAAGGCGAGATCACGAGCATTCTACAAGTCATCCAAGCAAGGGGTCCTTGATTGATTTGTCACTCCGCAAGATTTCTGTAGCGAAGATCTTGTATTTGATATTTCACATATTTGTTGTGTAATAGTTGTGTTGGTTTGGTCCACCGTGCTACGGACTCGGTATCTAGCTTTGTACCGGATAAAGTGTAAGCAACGTTGTGAAGGCTTCTCCGCCAAGTGAAGGAGTTTGTTCACATAGTGCTTGAACTCTCGAGTAGGTGACTCGGGGAGTGGAGTAGGGCAAGGAAGGTGTCCTTGTAGCCGAACCACTATAAATCGGTTGTGTCATTTCTATCCCTTATCTTTGTTTATTTACTTACATTATCATTAGATCTATACGTTCTCAACATCCATACGATTTCACATAATATCGAATCTAAAGTTTTTGAAATCAACTTAAAATCGGCAAAACTATTCACCCCCCCTTCTAGTTTTCCACATGAACATTCACAGCTGGATCTGGTTCAATGTTGTTCTTAGGTTTTGGAGCTTCTTAAGGTGTAGTGGCAGTTCTGACATTCTCCATACCAAACTTCTTCAAAATGTCCCTCACATATTTATCCTGACTGATAAACATACCATCAGGTTTTTGCTGAACTTGGAGACCCAAAAAGAAAGTAAGCTCCCCCATAGCACTCATCTGAAACTCTCCCTTCATAAGCTCCTCAAACTCTCTGCACCAAGCTTCTTTAGTGGAGCCAAATATAATGTCATCCACATAAACTTGCACAAGTATGATGTTTGTGGAATTCTTCTTTAGGAAAAGTGTTTTGTCAATGGCACCTATTCTATAACCATGCTTCAGCAGAAATGCTGAAAGCCTAGCATACCATGCTCTTGGTGCCTGATGTAGTCCATATAGAGCTTTTACAACCTTGTAAACATGTTTAGGATGATCTGGGTCTTCAAATCCTTTGGGTTGAGTGACATAAACTTCCTCTTCTATTTCACCATATAGAAAAGCACCTTTGACATCCATCTGGTATACCATAAACCCCATGTAGGATGCATAGGCCAAGAATATTCGAATGGCCACAACTCTAGCAACAGGTGCAAACACTTCATCATAATCAATTCCTTCCTCTTGCCTGAACCCCTGAGCCACTAATCTTGCTTTGTTTTTAATCACAACCCCCCTTGCATCTCTTTTATTCTTCAAAATCCATTTTGTCCCAATTGCATACTTACCATCAGGTAGTGGTACCAAGATCCAAACCTGCTGATTTTGGAATTGTTGCATCTCTTCTTGCATTGCTTCAAGCCAACTTGAATCTTCAAGAGCTTGAGTAACACTGGTGGGTTCCACTTGAGACAGAAAACAACCAAACAGACAATGCTTAAAGTCTGTGTGATTGTCCCTTTGCTGGTTTGAGACATAGGAAAGAAAAGCAACCTGTCCATATTTAGAACTTGTCACAGTCCTTCTAGTTCTAACATGTGCTAAAAGATCACCAATGACATTAGATTGAGGATGAACAATGTTGATCCTTTTTGTAGCAGTAGGGTTGACTTCAATAGATGTATCAAGATTAGTCACAGTTGGCTCAAAATCACTGTCATAGGAAGGTGAGGTGAAGATGCCAGCTTTGGGTTGATGATTACCAAGATCTGAAGGACTTGGAAATCGTGTATAAGGTTCTCCAAAGTCTGTGGACACTTTAGTAGAAATTAGAGTAGAAACAGCAGGGCTATCAGCAGATTTGGTGATGGTAGGAGAAACAGGATCACTGTCAGGAGAATCATGGTTTCCACTGACTGCTTCTCTTGTAACCTCCCCATCAAGTTTCTCAGCTTCAAGATTAGCTGCATACTCTTGTTTCTTAAGCCTAGCAAGGTCCTCTGCATAGTGTGACCCATCTTCACTTTCATCAGAAGTAACTTTAGGAGTATCACTTGCAAAATGATTAGTGGAGAAGGAAGGTACAATGATAGGATGTTCATCATCCTCAAACTCACAATCAGAGTTAGCATCCATGGTACCTGCAATGTCAGTGGGAGACTCTTGTGTACCTACATTTTGGTTAGCCACATGTCTAGAATAACCCAAGTAATCAGTTAAGTAATCAAGATCAAAAGACCAAACATTACCTTGTCCTTGAACATTAGGCTTATCTTCTAGAAATCTCAGGTTCAGAGTCTCTTCAATCTTCTTAGCAGATAAATTGTATACCCTATAAGCCATACTATGAGCTGAACAACCCATAATATACCCCTCATAAGCTTTCTCATCAAATTTCCCCAATGGATCACTGGTGTTCAGAATGGTCACTTGACATCCAAACGGTTTGAGGAAATGTATAGCAGGAAGTTTCCCAGTGAGAAGTTCATAAGGTGTTTTGAAATGAGGTCTAGTAATGGATACCCTGTTGAGTACATAGCAAGCCGTGCAAACTGCTTTAGTCCAGAACATAGTGGGTAGTTTAGAGTCTGCAAGCATGGATCTTGCTGCCTCTATTAAGGTCCTATTCTTTCGTTCAGCTACCCCATTTTGTTGTGGGGTTCTTGGAGTGCTATAGTCCCTTTTTATCCCTTTAGACTTACAGAGTTCTATTAATACAGCATTTTGGAACTCTGTCCCATTATCACACCTAATTCCTTTAAAAGTTTTGGTCAACTGGTTTTCAACAAGGGTAATGAATTCTTTTAAAACAGGAGATGTTTCATCTTTAGTTCTCAAAAAGAATACCCAACAAAATCTGCTATAGTCATCAGTGATAACCAGACAGAAATACTTATGATCAATACTCCTGACTTGGGTTGGACCAAAGAGATCCATATGCAGCAACTGAAGAGGTTCTGAAATAGTGCTCACAGCTGTAATGGCTTTGTATGAGTCTCTGTGTTGCTTTCCTTTGTTGCAGGCAACACAGTTATGTTCATTGGTGAAAAATTTGGAGGGAAGTCCTTTAACTAGACCAAGTTTAGAAAGCTTGTTGATGGTCTTGAAGTTCACATGAGCCATCCTTCTATGCCATTTTGTAGACTCATCCAGGGATGCTTTAGCCACCAAACAAGTTAGATCACCTTCGGGTTGAACATCATTCAAGTTGAATGTGTATAGATTGTGATTTCTAGGAACTCTCAGCAGAATTGATGAATCTTCTGTTAGTTTGAAGTCTTTAGATAGCACAAGACATTCATCCTCAGAGAAGAATAATTTGTTCTTGGTGTCACAAATTTGTGAGACTGAGAACAAGTTGAAGTGTTGCAGTTCCTTTACATAGTACACATTCTCAAAATCCAGTAAAGGTGTTTTGATGGTGCCTTTCCTAGTGATTCGACCATCACTTCCACCAAACGTCACATTGCCTCCTTCTTTAATGGGTATGAAATTATGCATCATTTCTCTGTTTCCAGACATGCTTCTGGAACAACCACTATCAATAATGCCAACGTCCTTATGCTTAAGAGGATGATCCTACAACAACAACAAAAAGTATACAAAATATAAGTACACTATGGAGACTCAAGTCATTACTGACTTGAGCCTGCCTTGTGGATCACAAGATTTAGGCCATGTAGAAACAAAAGATCCACCATTGTTCTTGGACCTCCATTGAAAATTTGGTCCCTTTCTAGTCCTAGAACAACCTGCTGAGGGCTTCACAGCAGTACCCAAAGTTTCCATCCCATCATACATTGAGTCAACACATCCAGGCCAATAACCCTTTTGAAAATATGAACATATTAGTTGCTTGTGGAATAAAAGATGGTATATCATTAATATTTGTCCACATTGGTCTATATTTCTTTTGACCAGAACCTGCACCCATTCTTTGCTCATGAAAATTACAATCCTTAATCAAATGAAATTTGCTTCCACAAACAAAACATGTCTTCTTTTTAGAAGATTTATTCAAAGTAAAAGATGTTCTATTACATGCAAAAGCATTCAAACCACAAGAATTAACAGAATTGTTTTTAGCAAACTTAAAAGCATTATTGTGCAAAGAATTAATAAACAAGTCTTCAGAAGAAACTAGCTTGGAAGTTGATTCCTCAGCAGCAACTTTAAAAGGCTTGTAAGCAGTCTTGGGTATAGGCTTGGGCAAGGTCTTGGGAAGGTCTAACTTGTCATTTGAATCACACCTGGTACTAGAAGTAGACCCTTGGTCAGAGGACTTGTCACTGTCACAACAAGAGACAAAGTCAGTATATGAAGAATCAGGGTCTGGCAAGTCTTTTGACTTTTTGCCATAAAGATGGTGTGATCCATCAAAGTCAACTGTGATGGAAAGGTCAATGGGCATATGTTCACCTCTAATAGGTCCACGTAAAGCATGTAATTTACCCTCTTTTACAAAGTTAGCTAATCCTGCTGGTGTAGATTTACGTGTGTCATCCCTAGCTTCTAAGCCAACATATTTCTTAAAACCTAAAGCTACTGTTGAGTTAGGAGTTTGACTGCTATAGATGAAGCTAGCTAAATTGTTACCTGACATTAACCATTTTTTATGTCTAGCTACTTCCTCATCTAGTTTCTCTTTTAGCACTTTGTTTTCAGAAACTACATCAGCTTTTTCTTTCTCAGTGCGTTTTAAATCAATTTTAGTGCATTCTAAATCACTTTCTAACACCCTTATCTTCTCATCATAAGCCAATTGATTCTTTTGAAACCAAACCTTTTGTCTTTCTAATGTTTTTAAAGCCTGTTTATAAGCCTCAACTTCAACATAGCATTCATTATATCTAGGTTTCAATTCATCATAGGCTACTTTAAGTTCATTATAACGTTCACTACAACCAAAAACACAGTTATGTACCTGAGAGATGCCCATTAAGGCAACTTGATCATGCCTACCCTCTGAAGTACAGCTAGCCAGCAATCCAATATTCTCAGAGCCAGGACCATCATCATTCTCAGGCTCATGCAGATTCCAATTGACATGATCATCCATAGTGACAAGTGCTGTGGAGGATCCAGCCTTCGAATTTCCAGCTTCCTTTTGAATCTGCTGATAAGAAGAATATCTCACCTCATCACCAGCCTTCCTATCCTTGCATTCTCTAGAGAAGTGACCCATCTGCCCACAAGTAAAGCACTTGGCCTTGCTTCTGTTAAATCTTGCTGGATCTCTTCCCTGGAACCCAAACTTTCTCCCAGATTTACTCTCAAACTTCTTGATGTTCATTGAGAGCATAGCCAGTTGCCACTTCAAATTCATCTCCTCCATGTCAAATGGATCCACCTGTTCAAGGTCCTCAAAGGCTAGTTGCTGCTGAGTGTCATAATCAGCAACAAAAGAGTGAATCACATCTTCCAAAACACCACTAGTTTTAGGTTGAGAACTTGATGGAGTGGTAGTGTAAGAAGATGATGATGAGTAAGTTGGACTTGGAGCATGGGTCATCTTATTGGAGGAGGCCCCAACAAAAGCTGTGTGACTAGGAGTGGATGAATGAAAAGGACTTCTCACATCAGGCTCAAGAGATTTAAGTCTGTTGTCTAGTTCATCAAAAGTGAGCATATCCAACCCACCTTTAGCTTTGAGGGCAATGCTAACTTGCAACCAAAATGAAGGTAAAGATAGCAAGAACTTTGAATTACAATCATCATTATCTGGCTTTGCCTTCAGCTGATTCAACTGACTCAGTATCTTATGAAACCTGTCATATCCCTTGTGGATACCTTCTTCTTCAGAGATTTGGAATTCTTGAAACTGTTCTTTCAACATTGACTTTCTCATTCTCCTGGACTCCTCATTCCCACCAAACCTAGCCTTGATTGCCATCCATATATCCTTAGCATCCAGCATGTAGTGAAAATCACCCAAGTGATCTTCAGGAATAGCCTGAAGGAGAATAGTTCTTACTTTGTGCTCTCTTTGAACGGCCAGTATCTCTTCAGCAGATTTGGGGGGACAATAGTAACATTACCATCAGGATCTGTGATAGTCCTCTTCAAATTGTTCCCCTTCTTTACAATTTCCCAGAGATTCCAATCAATGTTGGAGATCCAGTTCTGCATCTTCATTGACCACAAATCGTACTCCTCCTTCTTGAGGTAAGGAAACTTTGCATTGCTGTTAGAGAGGCTGAGTTGTTGCAGTGAGGTGTTGTTATGGTTGTTGGTGAATTCCATACCATCATCTGATCCAGGCATGGTGAAGGTTGTTTTGGTTGTATGGGTGTAAAGAAAAGACTGTTCTTAGTATCGTAGAGACTCTCCCGAGGCTCTGATACCACTTGTTGAAACTAAGACCTTGATAGATCTTAAAGCACTCGTAGATCGATAGTAATGCTTATGTAATCACAAACACACTATAAGACAGTCTCTATAACTTGTATTCAAGCAGAATTTAAACACAAGAACAAACACAAATAACTAAGAACACTTTGATCCTCTATGGATCTTTTAATAATACTAAAACTTTGTTTTTCAACTCGTACATAACTCATACTATTGTGTTCCTTTTATACACAAGGAACCCTAACCCGTTTCCCAAGAAACGTATAAACATAAAACTAAATAAGATATACAATATAACTTCCTAATAAAGCTCATGCATATCCTAACTAACTATAGAATACGCGGAATATCTATATCCGCAGAAACCATCTACACGGTTTCATTACTTCAGTAGAATTAAGTCTTCAGCAGAATCCTTACACTTCGGCAGAATCCTTCAGCAGTAACTTCAGCATAATTCATACTTAGTGGAATTCCTAACACTAGATTTTTCTTAGTTAAATTAGTATTTTCTAGACATTTAATTAGTTTTAAATTCATAAAAAATAGAGAAAAGGTCAGAAAAACATAATTTCATTTTTGAAAATTATTTTTATTTAAATTAGATTTTTGAAAAATATTTTTGTAATTTTCTTGTAAGTTTTTATATTTTCTAGCTAATTAAATCAATTTTAAAAAACAAAAATAGTTTTTAATTCAAATAAAATTAAAAAAAACTAAAAACAAATTAGTTTTAAATTTTAGATAATTTTTAAATCATATTTTTAGCTGTAGAAGAATATTAGTTCACTTTTAGGGGTTTAAATAGTTTAATTTGCATTTAGTATACATTTTAGATTTATCGTAATTTGCATTTTTAGTTTAAAATTGCATTTAGAATAGATTTAGGTTGCTTTCCTTAGTTTACTTGCTTTAGTTGATTTAGTTGGTTTTTACTTTCCTTAATTACCTTTAGTTGATTAATTTGTACTTAGATCGTAATCAAAATTCTAAAAACCCGAAATATCGAGCATTTTAATAAAAAACCTAAAACGACGTTGCCCATTCACACCTTGTTGGGAAACGACCCGGATATCCTTATCCGGTTTCACATATCTCACTCACGGGATTTGATTGACTAACCTTTTTCCTAAGAGGTTTTCAATTTGATTCTTGTGTTTATTTTGATATTGAAATTATTGTATTATTTTCTCCATACACACCACCCTAAACCTACACGAATCACAAGTCATCAAAGGTGAGAAATGATTCGGCATCTTCTATGATCGGGTCATTTGTTGGATTATCAAAAATCTTGTTCAAATCAACCTCGAAGTAGAACCGCTCGTAAATCGAAGGATAAACATCTGTAATAGTGGGACTGCCACTAATCTCTTCTTCAAATCGGAAATTTTCAAGCTCGGGCGAGAAATCACTATCTTTAACGGAGATAGGAGATGGACTTGAATTATCGTTAAGGGCTTCAATCTTGGAAATGAGAAGATTAACATTCAACAATATTTGACGTAATGCTTCATCCTCGAGCTATATATCATCTGGCTCAATCTCTACATCTTCTGGCTCAAAATCATTTTCTTCTTCTATGTTGATGGGCCCAGAAGGTAAATCGTCGATGAAATCGATGTCTCCATAAGAATCATTATCGGAATCGGAACATCTCAACATGATCGTTCGAGATAACAAGAGAAGGCTCATCACAAATATCATTAGCAACCACGGACTCACTTAGGATTGGTACAAGGACCTCAACACTAGACGATTCCATTTCCGGAATAGTACTAAGATGCTCATCCCCCATTACGAGAGAGTTAACGGGTTCAACAATTGTAGAAAGGAAAGATGGGATAACAATAGACTGAGAAAGCTGAGAGATAACGTCTTTCAATGGAATAGTACTTTCCTCGTTTATAGCTCTTAGACATATCATATTCTCCTCCGCTAACAATTCTTCCATACTCTTTCCTTCTGGGTTTTCGTCTTTCTTGTTATCATATATAGCAAGTAGACTCTTCGCATTCTCCTCCGCCAACAATTCTCTCATGCTCTTACCTTCTTTAACTTCCTCCACGGGAGTGGGATTGCTACTCAGAGGCGTAAATTCCTCATCAGAATCAGAATCGTCAACATAGTCGTAAACGAGAGGTTTCCAATATTGGGAACTCACTTTAGCGGCTTGTTCTTCAGCGAGTAATTCACCATAAGTTTTCTGATGAGGATCTTCTTCTTGAGCATGTTTATCAACAAATTCTTCAAGTATATTAAGACATCTTTGGAGAATTTCTTGAGGAATTTTCGGAGGTTGTGGTTGAATCATTTGGTATTGTGGAGGTGGGTTATAAGAATAGTCGTAATTGTTACAAGGAAGCTGCTCATAGTCAAGCGGGTTTTGTGTTTGACAATCGGAATTAAGGTGCGGACCTCCACAATACTCACAACAGTATGATTGTTGTGACGGACTTGGTGAGTTGTATGGATAATGTTAGTGCAAATATTACGATATTTAATCTATACATTCTCATTTGTTTTGTTGATGACAAACAAGTAAATTGTAATACATAACGTAAAATGTATAAGTTACTTGTAATTATATTTTGTCTCAACATACTCTCAACACCTCTCGATGACTCAAGTCCTTGTATGCTACAACACAGGTTCGTACATGTTTGTTATGATCAAACCCCTAACAAACCATTAAACATGTTTAGTTAGATAGTTTATAAAACACTAAAGTAATTTTGGTTACTTACATTTTATAAAAACATAAACATAAGTAAATGTGTTGGGTAAAACCCATGACCCATGACCAAAGACCCATACCCAATGTCTAGATACATTGTACCTTAGTGGGCACTCAAAACCATGACCCATAGCCCATGCTTTTAACCCATAAACTATGGGTAAAGAGGAGCGTCCCATATATCGCTCAAATGTCCCACGGATTCCTTGGAATTACAAGGGCCGGATCCCTCCAGGAGGGATCCTTGGGGCAGAAACATGGATTGGCCTTTTTGCCTATAAATAGCAAGCCACTTCTTACCATTTATTCACACCTTCACACATAGTTTCTCTCCACCATTTCTAGGATATTTAGATCATTAGGAAACATGTAAACCACCCTCATCTCATATGATCATAATGCTTCTAACTTTCATTTGTTGTAAGCATACTCCCGAAGTGATCCTCTAAAGCAGGCTTAGAGATCTTGCATCCTTACCTACTGAAGTGATCACCCATCATAAGCATACAAGCACATGAAGATCTTCTACATAAAGCTTGGGAAACTTGTCATCTTCATTCATAGAAGACTAACTACATCATGCTTTTTGTTCTTGATGTTTAGCTTATGATTTCATATCCATTAGACACATTGTCTTGGATATTGTCTAGTATCATATTCTTATATCTATGACTAGACTAAATGGTTTATGTGTTTTTGCCATAAAACACAAGGTTTGTTATTTTGGGTCACAAAACATAACGAGTGTCATAGAAGTGTCGTATATCTATGACTAGACTAGATGGTTTATGTGTTTGTGCCATAAAACACAAGGTTTGTTATGTTGGGTCACAAAACATAACTGGTGTCATAGACGTGTCATAGACAAAGTGAAAGATGTCTAAAGGGTCAAGAAAAAGACACTAGTGAAAGGTGTCGAATGTCCATATTGAAATCACTAGTGAAGGGTGCTTAGAAGTCAAGGCTAAAGGCATTAGTGAAGGGTGCCTAGAAGTCAAGTCACAAGGCATTAGTGAAGGGTGCCTTGAAGATCGAGTCAAAGGCATTAATGAAAGGTGCCTAAGGTGTGCATTCGATATGGTGTGATTTGATGTACAAGATAGATTAGTATTGGGTCAAAGGATATTGATATCCTTGTTGATGTTGTCATAAGGAGTGGATCTCCTTAGGGATAGGATTCGGGTTGGTCGGGTAGTGGTTCCTCCTTTATAATGGAACCCGGTATCTGGCCTTGTACCAGATAAAGTATAGGCGACGTTGTGATAGGTTGGTTCTACCTCGTGGAAGAACTCGGTGTTTAGCTTAGTACCGGAAAAAGTGTAAGCGACGTTGTGTAATGTTTTCTCCACCGAGAATGGAGTTTGTTGATCTAGTGAAGCAACTCTCGAGTAGGTGACTCGGGGAGTGGAGTAGGGGGCAAGGAAGGTGTCCTTGTAGCCAAACCACAATAAATCCTCGTGTTGGTTTGTCTATCCTTTTACTTATCGCTTTACGTTTATTCTTGCATTACATTGTTTATTTTCTATGTGGTTCATGTCTATGTTTGTGATGCATACTTGGTCTTTCATATAGTCATAAATTATATTTAACACTTTACATATTATGACACGCTTGATCAAGAAAAAGCAACCAGACTAATAATGGTGAAACTTGATTTTTAATGAACCATTAATCTTGTGGAATCTTATGTGATATTAAGGGGTTGGCCTTACATGCCGTAATGCGTTAAATGCATCCTCGTGTCGAGATTAGCAAATGCAATGGTTTATACTATATTTGATACAAAAATTTTAAGTTTGAAACGGAAACGTATTCACCCCCCTCTATGTTTTCACAATTGGTATCAGAGCGGGTTGGCTATAGTTTTTAAAACAAATGGTTTTTAAAACGAGTAAGGTCCTTGTATCAAATTTTTGGTGAAGTCAAGCATAATATGAAAAGTGTTTTGTTGATTTTTTCTCTTTGAAGTTTTGTTGTTAGATATATTGTTAATCAAGCTTGAATAAAGGTAAAAATGGATAATATAACTTCACTAAAAAGTATACAAATGTTAAACTTTTTCGTCGGGTCAAAACATGCATTTTTGTTCATATCCAAAAGTCCAAACTCGAGCTTTCCAACAACATATGTTGAACTAGCTCATCAAACCATTTTTTCGTTCACCATATGGACAACTTTTAATTTTTTTTACACCTTCGTCACCTTAGTTGTTTCAAGTATAATATTAATAAAAATGAAGCAAAGTATCATCATTGTTACTCTTCGATAGGCCATTGTAGGAATATAAATTTTCCTAACTTGAGAATGAATACTGGAGAACTTATTGCACTAGAAACTCAATTTGACCTAACGGTTGAATTGCTTCCTTCATAGAAGTTGGGTATGTGGAATCGCTCGTAAAAATGGTCGTGTTTAGCCGTAATTGAGCACCGCTAGGAATAGTCTCATATTCATTCTCTCACTTGAGAAATTTATACTCCTATGCTTTCCTAAAGTAAGTTTACAATGGAAATACTTTGCATTATCTAGGGATTACTAATCAAACAAGTTGTAAAATTAATTTTTGTTTTAGTTAATGACAACCACTTGCCTCATCAAGCAATTATCTTACTTTGATCGAGAAGAGCTACATGACTTCATGGAAGAAGCTCATTGTATGCTAATCACCATCCGTAATGACTAGATTGTCCTAAACTAGCACCTCACAAATCTTTTGTCTTGAACACCATCATGTGCTCTTTTCTTTCTAGAGACATACCTTGCATGTCATTGTTAGTGTAAATGATTTACTAATCTAGACCGTAATTTTGTTTTTGGCTTCTTGAATAGTGCTTGTTAAGTTTTCTAAACCTTTGTGTTATTTGTGAGCTCGATCTCATCTGATTGCCTATATGTTATCTCTACATGCTCTCCTTGCTTTGCTTAACGTATATATATGTGTGCTTGCTGTAAAAATCATTAGTTTTCATAATTCAAAACATAGAGCAAAATTCTGCAACTATTAAGTTAAGAAAATCTGTCTTAGATGCTGGATCCCTTAGATATAACTAGACGGATCCCTCAAGTGAAGGATCCGTGGGATCCGGGTGGATAGAAGTTCCTTTTTAGCCTCCTTGCATCAATCCAACATTCTAGACCTTATTGGACTAGTTAAACATGCTACATTAGGATCACTTAAACTTTCCTTAGGATCAGTTGATCTCACATTTACTCATGGATGACTTAGGATCACATTCGAAGTGTTTTTTGATTTATCATTACTTCAAAACTCACCATCTTTCCACTCCAATGTTTACACATTGTTCCTCTCATCTCAAAACACCTAGTTTGATAGTTCTCTCAATTTTAGCAAATTGATTTTAGTCATCCTTACCTCAAAATGGGTCAAAAACTAGTTTTTCAACTTTTGTAGTTTTTAAGGATTTTTCAAATTTTATCTCAAGTTTATATCTAATCTCTAGGATCAATTAATATGACTTGACACCATCAAAATTCCTAGTGTCATCCTTGAACACCCATTGGTGATCATAAAGTCTCATTTTCCTTCCATAAAAGGCAATCATTAGCTACATCACTCATTGCCCTTGATCATTTAAGCAATCTTTCATTTAAGACACTTAGGAAGACTGTAACACTCAAGGAGGTATAGGCTTTATACCTTACAAACATCATTTTTATCCTTTCCTAGCTGCTGAGAGTCGGATCCCTAGGATTAGCCTAGATGGATCTCTCATTGGAGGGAACCGTGGGGTCCGGGTGACAAATTCATGTCAACTCTAGCTAAAATGATCATTTAAGTCCATCTTCATGTAAGAAACTTAATAACTGAGTAACTTAGGATATGTAGGTGCTAGACCTTGCTAGAACCCAATCACCTCTTTTTCACCTCGTTTGTTTGCCGAATCCCTATACTTAAGCTAGCTGGATCCCTCTAGTGAGGGAACCGGTGGAACCGTGGAACAATAGGAACTTTATCTCTTTAGATAATCATTTCAAATTTCCTTTTTCCCACACAAGCACTTGTTCAACACTTAGGATTATCAGTTTCCTATATGTTTATAAATGAGTTGCATTTATATGAGTCTTTACGTGTTCTTTCTTTTAGTTTCATGATTTTATGTGAACAATTTATCCATTTGTATAAATGTTTTCCTTTCGTACTAACTCTTTTGGATTCTTGTAGGACGACAATGGTCGATTTCATCATCAAGTCAAGTTGTGCTCACTCGCACTTTTTTTTATATATTCCTAATCTTGCATCATCCTAACCATCTTACTCCACTTTTATCACTACTCACAAAGTCATCAGTTCTACCACATCATACTTGTGTCAACTACAACTTCAAACCACAAGCTACTTGTGTCAACCACATCCTACAAAGTGTCTCACTACAACTACAATTCATGGTCGCTCAACCATCCTCCACAAACATCTATGTTGTCAAAGCCAAGTAAATTTCGTTATGAAATGCGTCTCATCCCTAAGCACATTTTTTTTCTTACCTTGAACAAACCTTACAACCTCTAAACCAACCATGATAATGCAAGTAGTAGGATTATTCTATTTTTGACACTAATCCTTTCTTTGTAGTCATATATATACACTTTGATGTGTATGGGATTCTCGTCTATTTATGGACGAAATTACATTTTTTGTAGGTTCACTCATATACATGGGTTTGTATATGGCACACTTGTCTTTGGACGAGGCTTATTTTTTTTGGTTTTTCTTGACGCCCTCGAGCTAGGGGAGCTTCGGTCGAGCATTTATAAAGTGCATCATATGACTTACTCGTCCAAGGACGAATATAATTTTGCACTTACTTTTTGTTTTGTAGATTTTCAAAACACACTAGGAGAACTTGACGCTCTCAATAAAGGGGAGTTTTTCGTCAAAACAAAAACATTGCAAATTTTGCAATAGTTTCGTCTTAGCCTTCCTAAAATACATGACGCCCTTAACAAGGGGGAGCAATCGTCAAGGGGGAGCATGCACATATTCATTCTTCAAAATTCCTTTATGTTTCAACAAAAGGGATATTTCTTTGTAATCATATATTTTTTTCCCTTAACACTAACCTTGATGTAGGTTAAGCCTCAAAAATTTGGTCCATTGAGCCGTTGGCAATAATGGTTATAATTCAAAGGATCTTTCTATTTTTTTTTCTTTTTGTGTGATTCTCTAGGTTCCTCTTAAAGGCGAGATCACCACCTCTTGAAGACGTGCAAGCTCAAGGTCATGAGTTGCTAAGATTTGTCATTAGTGTTTCGTGTTGAAGGTATTGGCGTAGTGTGCCAATTGGAGCAACAAGGTGTCTTTTAATTTAACTTCACTAGGGATGATGCAAACTCGCCATTCTTGGGAGAAATTAAGTTTAAACTCCAAGGACACACCCTTTTTGTTTCGACAAAAGGGGGAGAAGAGTGTAAATGGAGAAGGTAATGTATAGGAAGTACGGACACAAGTAACTTAGACATTTTACCTATCTATTACATTTACATATATTTTGTCATCATCAAACAAAGGGGAGATTGTTAGTGCAAATATTACGATATTTAATCTATACATTCTCATTTGTTTTGTTGATGACAAACATGTAACTTGTAATATACATAACGTAAAATGTATAAGTTACTTGTAATTATATTTTGTCTCAACATACTCTCAACACCTCTCGACAACTCAAGTCCTTGTATGCTACAACACAGGTTCATACATGTTTGTTATGTTGCGTTATTATCAAACCCCTAACAAACCATTAAACATGTTTAGTTAAATAGTTTATAAAACAGTTAAGTAATTTTGGTTACTTACATTTTATAAAATACATAAACATAAGTAAATGTGTTGGGTAAAACCCATGACCCATGACCCAAGACCCATACCCAATGTCTAGATACATTGAACCTTGGTGGGCACTCAAAACCATGACCCATAGCCCATGGTTTTAACCCATAAACTATGGGTAAAGAGGAGCGTCCCACGGATCCCTTGGAATTACAAGGGCCGGATCCCTTAAGGAGAGATCCTTAGGGCAAAAACATGGTTTGGCCTTTTTTCCTATAAATAGCAAGCCACTTCTTACCATTTCTTCACACCTTCACACATAGTTTCTCTCCACCATTTCTAGGATATTTAGATCATTAGGAAACATGTAAACCACCCTCATCTAATATGATCATAATGCTTCTAACTTTCATTTGTTGTAAGCATACTCCCGAAGTGATCCTCCAAAGCAAGCTTAGAGATCTTGCATCCTTACCTACTAAAGTGATCACCCATCACAAGCACACAAGCACATGAAGATCTTCTACAACAAGCTTGGGAAACTTGTCATCTTCATTCATAGAAGACTAACTACATCATGCTTTGTGTTCTTGATGTTTAGCTTATGATTTCATATCCATTAGACACATTGTCTTGGATATTGTCTAGTATCATATTCTTGTATCTATGACTAGACTAGATGGTTTATGTGTTTGTGCCATAAAACACAAGGTTTGTTATGTTGGGCAACAAAACATAATGAGTGTCATAGATGTGTCGTATATCTATTACTAGACTAGATAGTTTATGTGTTTGTGCCATAAAACACAAGGTTTGTTATGTTGGGCCACAAAACATAACGGGTGTCATAGATGTGTCATAAACATAAGTGAAAGATGTCTAAAGGGTCAAGACAAAGACACTAGTGAAAGGTGTCGAATGTCCATATTGAAAACACTAGTGAAGGGTTCTTAGAAGTCAAGGCTAAATGCATTAGTGAAAGGTGCCTAGAAGTCAAGTCACAAGGCATTAGTGAAGGGTTCCTTGAAGATCGAGTCAAAGGCATTAGTGAAAGGTGCCTAAGGTGTGCATTCGATATGGTGTGATTCGATGTACAAGATAGATTAGTATTGTGTCAAAGGATATTGATATCCTTGTTGATGTTGTCATAAGGAGTGGATCTTCTTAGGGACAAGATTCGTGTTGATCATGTAGTGGTTCCTCCTTTGTAATGGAACCCGGTATCTAGCCTTGTACCGGATAAAGTATAGGCGACGTTGTGATAGGTTGGTTCTACCTCGTGGAAGAACTCGGTGTTTAGCTTAGTACCGGAAAAAGTGTAAGCGACATTGTGTAAGGTTTTCTCCGCCGAGAATGGAGTTTGTTGATCTAGTGAAGCAACTCTCGAGTAGGTGACTCGGGGAGTTGAGTAGGGCAAGGAAGGTGTCCTTGTAGCCAAACCACTATATATCCTCGTGTTGGTTTGTCTATCCTTTTACTTATCGCTTTACGTTTATTCTTGCATTATATTGTTTATTTTCTATGTGGTTGATGTCTATGTTTGTGATGCATACTTGGTCTTTCATATAGTCATAAACTATATTTAACACTTTACATATTACGACACGCTTGATCAAGAAAAAGCAACCTGACTAATAATGGTGAAACTTGATTTATAATGAACCATTAATCTTGCAGAATCTTATGTGATATTAAGGGGTTGGCCTTACATGCCGTAATGCGTTAAATGCATCCCCGCGTCGAGATAACAAATGCAATGGTTTATACTATATTTGATACAAAAGTTTTAAGTTTGAAACAGAAACGTATTCACCCCCTCTACATTTTCACAGATAAGGTTCCTAAGCAAAGGTTGAATTGTTATATTGAACTTGACATTTAAAACCTCGGTGAGAACCTCCACAGTACTCACAAGAGTATGTCTTCGTCTCACGGTACGGGAGATGGTTAAGGAAATCGGTTGTTTCATTGTAGGGATTTTGGTCGTAGACAAACCCGTTTCCCGTATTCACATTGCTACAACCGGGGCAATTTCCACCATTTTGAGGTCCCCCACACCATTGACAACCATAATGGTAAGACGAAGACATCGAGAAGAATTATACGGATAAGAGGGCAAGAGGAAAGAATTGACGGTTTAGAGCATAAAGACGATTATTTTTGGGTTTTTATAAATTGAAAACATAAAAGGAAAACACATTTTGAAAAGGAAAATCTATTTGGGTTTTATATTTAAGAATTTTTTTGAAAAACAATATTTTTGGTAACCGTCCCGTCAACTGGTGCTCGGTAGCTCTCAAAAGTACTCGCAGCCTGGCGGGAAAGAAGAGTGGATCTTTCCTCGGTCTGCAATTTAATGTCAAGACCTCCTTAGACCCCGTGTATAGGTTGTACTTTCAAGGTGAGCCTACGTAACAATTGACTTTTCGATTTGTTTTATTGGTTTTTTTATTTTTTTTGGTTTTTTAAACACTTTAGGAAAAGTGTTTTGGTTTTTTAGATTTTTTTGGGTTTTTAGAAAAGAGATATTTACAAAAAAACAACGATAACTTCTCGGGGAAGGATCTTCAAAAACACATGAATCGAGACGGAATAAAAAACTCACTACATGCCCTCCCCGGCAGCGACGCCATTTTGATATTTCGATTTCGTAGTATAGATATTTTCCGAAGAAATACAAAGGCAATGTATTTCCTGGATCGTTCTCCCAGCGAAGGATGAATGGAGTTTTAAACTCACATCGAGTGATTCGGGATTTGAATGGGTAAAAAGGGATTTTATAGTGATTTCTAAACTATGGGGCAAGGAATTATAATAAAAGGCAATTAAATCTACTAAACCGATGGTGCAAACAAGAAATTATATTTAAATACGCAAATTTATCTAAAAACGCAAATTACGTAATTAATGAAAAACGTACACTAAAATGCAAATTACACTATTTTAACTTCTAAAAATGAACTAATATTTTTCTACAGCTAAAAAGGTGATTTAAAAATGATCTAAACTTTAAAACTAATTTTTTTGGTTTTTCTTAATTTTATTTGAATTAAAAACTATTTTTGTACTTTTAAAATTGATTTAAAAAGCTAGAAAATAAGAAAATTTACAAGAAAATTACCAAACTATTTTTCAAAAATCTAAATTAACTGAAAATGATTTTTAAAACTGAAATTATATTTTTCTGACTTTTTCTCTATTTATTATGAATTAAAAACTAATTAAATCTAATTAAATGTCTAGAAAACACTAATTTAACTAGGAAAAATTTGGAAAAATACTTTTTATGACTTTTTGACTTTTCTAAAAAAAATAAAGTTAATTTTGTATTTTTGTAAACATTTTCTGATTTATTTCAATTAAAAACTATTAAAAAGTGCTAAAAACTGACTTTTAATCCAGAAAAATAGTAAATAGCTATGGAAAATTATAAAAATTTGCACAAAATTCCTAAATGCTACTGAGAAGTTATGAAAATTATTAAAACCAACTTGTGAATGCAGATTAAGCTATTGGGATGCAAACTGATATGAATAAGCCAAGGGAAAATAAGCTAAAAGCACTATTAAGCTACCACATGTAACCAACAACTAAAATAAGCTAAGACATACTTAATGCAACTTAAATTAACTGAATAAGACCAAGAAAGAAGCTGAGAAATAGCAGATTCAATAAGGCAGTTAAACTAATTCTAGAAAAACTCTAATCTAAGCTATCTAATCAATAAACACAAGCTTGCAAAAGCTTGTGCTTTCTTTGAAAAGCCACCTAGAACCTAGAATCAAACATACTTCAATAGAAATGAAGCAAAAAAGCAATCTCTAATAAGCTAGAAATCAGGAGAGACAATTTTAAACTAAAGCTCAAGCAACTTAACTAATGTAATTCTAAATGACTAAATAAGCTGAATAAAAGCATAAAATGAGCAAAATCAGGCCACACATATTCTAAATAATCTAAAAGTTACAAGGAATATGAAACAAGCAAAGGGAACAATAAGCTCAACTAAGAAGTATAAACCCTAACGCTCTGCTGTAACAGCAACTAATAGCCTAAATGAATCTGATCTAGCCTAAAAACAAACAAGCTATTAGGAACTTAAAGGGCTAAAGCTTAGAGGAATCAACTGACAAGCTAGGTGGCAAACTTTTGCCCCCAAGATCAGCAGAAAAGGAGCTTATCTAAGCTTTCTGTGGCCTTCTAAAAAAGGTGCAGTGGACAGTATAGTGGTAAGAATAGGGACTGCAGCAGCAGAATAAGGAGCATAAATGACTAGTTTTAGACTAAAAATAAGCAAGCTAAACACCACTAATGACCAAATATACCTAAAACATATAAACTAGGTGTCCTAATATTGAGAAAAAGTAAATGGAACTAACTGAAAACTTGTGGAATATTAGATTACCAAAAGAACATCCAACCCTCTACCTTGCAAGGTAGAGGGTATTTATAGGTTACAGACTAAACGACCTCCTGACGGCCTGTGGATCAGGGATACAATGGGTAAAGACCCGTCCTTCCTCCACGGTGTTGCACTATACTATTCTACGCTACTTCTTATTTAATAACTAACATAAATAGAGACAAGTCTGCGAGCTAACTTTGGCTAGATAATAATTGGGGTGACCGACTCTTTTACTTATGGAATTTCTGATTCCTAACAATCTCCCCCTAAGGGAGGTCACCCCATAAATTACATTGTGTATCCTAGCTTTCAAGTAAGTCTTCATTCATGAGCTCGTAGACTTCATTTCAACAAAGTAATCAAACCAAGTGCATCTGTGGAGAGTGCAATATTGAACAACAGAAATGAATAATTCGTGGAGGTTGAGTGTCTGATCCACTGTGATTGCAATAATTTTGAGCCAGCTTTTGAGATCATCAGCTAACAAAAATCTCTGAGGCATCCATTATGGTGTTGGTATTATGTGTTGTTGTGACTTTCGGACCGACATGCTCACATTCTGGATCATGATATCTTCTCATCAGAGTAGCGGAAGCTTTCGTTGATTCATGATATTGGCAGCAGCGTAGCAGAAGCATGGAGTGAAAATATCAGAGTCATTGATGCACTTATCATGATTTCTTGAGAGATGAATGTATTGTGTGAGCATACGGCTATGGATTGACCGCTTCATTCTGATCAGCTGCAAACGTCGGGCGTACCTGCATACAACAGTTAGCAATAAAGCGTACAAAAGTGTCTTTGACCACTTTAGTTGAATTGAGGTACACGACCCACGGTTCCCCGTTGATCAGTACAAGTACTGCCTGTGGACAAGTAAAATTCCGAAGAATTTCCTTGACAGGGTTTCGCAGCTGCTCTAGCTGTTCTCAAACCGGAACGTCTCAAAGAAGACAACGCGGAGTGAGTGAACCAGCGAATTTAAGTCCACTAATTGATGAAAAGAGATTTGAAAAGCAATCGTGTATTTCTCAATAGAAATTGTTTTTGCAATACAACGAAGGTTTTATTGAAAATCAATTATCAATCATAAAAACACCTTTTGATTTGAAAAATTAGTACACGGTCGATGTGCTATAGAAAAGAGTATTTAAGCACAAAGACCGGTTTTTCAAAGGTATCCGTCAATCCATAACCTGAACCAGGATTGATTCAAGAGATTGAATCGCCCCATTGTTTCTATTCAGTTGTCACATGGTTGATCTATATAATAGATCTCACATGCCACCTACCAGGAGCTTGTTTGATGTTGGCTCCAGAAGGCTTTCCATCTTCATTTTGAATGTGATAACACATCACTCAGATGTTCTGGCAATACCACAAGGATAATGCGTAGGACTCAAGATATAATCTCTCTTTCCACATTATGTGAAACAGAAAGTCTTCATTTGAAAGTGTCCTAATGAGATTTATTGATGATCTCGTGGCTCTAGACTCAATTTGTGCATATTTGGATCCTGTGCCGGAGACTAGGGAGAGGGTCTCCTTCTTCAATATCAATAATCTCTAAGAGAAAGTCGATAGATAATGTCGGTTCCCTGTGAGAATGAAACAAGTCCTTTTAAGAGGAACTTGAGTGGTTTGGAAAGTTGAAGTGCAGTGCGTCACTGGGTCCATGACGTCTTGTCTTCAATACCGATGTTACCATCAGTAGCATATGAATTGAACCCGGTTTCTGCCCTAAGGTTGAATAAATGGAGGGCTATTTGTTTTCACCCTTTTCTCATTCAATTCTTTTTAATTCTTCAACCTCTTCAGTGCTTACCGAGACTTCATAGCTAGAACCTTGTTGGGTTTATTCCAGTACTAGCTCAGTCTCAGTCCGCACTCTTCCCATATCTCATTTTTCTCCTTTTATCATCATACCTAAGAACTCTACACTAACTAGTGGATAGTCCGTGGGTAGATCCCTCCGGTTCTGGCGGATCATGGGAACACATACCTAACCTTATCATCCTTATATCACCGTACATAAGTAAAGTTGGTCGGTCTATTTGGTATTGTTCATCTGCCATAGAAACCAATTGAAAACCATTTGAAAATCAATCCAGGTGCTTGTGATATATTATCAAAGCATTTTACACCTGAATTGTTTTTGATATACTTAGAACAAGAGCTCCCCCTCAACATGTGCATCAAGTGATTGAAATCGTTTTGCACACGGAGGCAAGAGAAAGAGTTAACTTCTTTGAATTCCATTTTCTAAAAGATATCAACATCACTTCCCTAATCAAATCAAGTAGATAAAGCATTTTCGGGAAGGATGAGGTTTTCATGATTTTGCTCCCCCTCAATATGTGCTTCTAAGTTTGAAAGAGGGTTTTGCACCTACTGGAGGGAACCCTTTTTGAAGTGCATACATGATCACCAAACGATTAGAAGCCATAAAACATACAATCAAGGTACCTTAGAAAAATTGAAAGTTGTGTACCCTGATGTCTTGAATTTGCTAAAAAAAATGCTCCCCCTTAATATATGCTTCGAGATTCGAAAATTGTTTAGCACATATTGGAGAGTAGTATGCAAAAAAAAGTTGGTCATCTTTTAACATCTTTCATATTTATATCACATTTTCTCCCCCGATCAAAAATTTCAAATCCTTTGAGATTTTGGATCTCAAGTGATTTAAATATGTATGAGACAAAATATTTGTTGGAGAAAAATGTGTCCGGTTTTATATGATCAGAAGTGGACAACACAGATGTTCCCCTTTTTGATACAAGGGGAAACCACAGTACATAACCTAGCACTATTACATGCATTACAGTTGTTCAAAGTTAGTACACCACATATTACACAAATTTAAAACACAACAGAAGCTGCTTCCCGAAGATGTCTTCATTCAGTTCTCTGAAGAAGTTTGTAATGACCACCCCGAAGCCTACCACCAACAAAACTTTCAAGGCTGCGGAAGATCCTTCGAGTCTTGAGTCTTCGCCTGATTGCAGCAATGAAATCTTCACACCGCTTTTTGTCATCGTCAGTCCAAAAAGTAGTCTTTACCCAAGATTTCATGTCAATTTTGATTTCTTTCACTCTGGTGTCAAGTTCTTCTTCAACCAATTTGAGAGTACCGTCACTAAACTTGTAGAGCTCACATAGTCGCATAAGCATGCGAGACCCATATCTGTCGGTGAAGATGACGGCTCTAGGGGTGTCAAGAACTTTGTATTCGCGATGAAATTCATGCCCTGTTGCATTCCATTGTGGACTTGTAAGGTTGATCCTGGTTTGGTAGCTTTCTATGCCAAGCTGAAAGTCCTCAACTCGTTTTCGAATGACTAAGCCCCTGATCCAAAGAGTGACAGCTGCAGAGAGGGCCTTTTTCTCACGGACAGGTAAATGCTCAAGGTGTCCTTGAAGATTCAAGAGATAGAGATCTTCGAAATCATTTGGCAGAAGATGTTTGAAGTCGTTTTCCTCAATAGTATACTCTTTGAAGTCTGCTCTTTTAAGGACTATCTTCTTCAAATACTCATATCCATAGATAGGGAAGATCTCTACACTAACGACACTTAAGATTTGCAGCTTTGATCGAACATCATTGCGTCTTTTATCAGCACCATGTCTTTCGATGTAGAACTTCTTCTTTTTGAACCACCAGTGAGAAATACCATATGAAGCGGCAATATCATACTTTCGTTCTTCATCAGCCCAGAATTGATCAGGAACCATCTGTTCAAGCCCCTGATCAGAGTAGGTTGCAGCTTTCATCTTTGAAATTGATAGAGTTGGTCTTCTTTCAGCAGAGCGAGCACACAGATAGTCCAAGTCATGATTGAAGAAGAATTCAGCCTGAATGGTCATCTGACCAGGTTCACCACCAAGAGGAAGAGATTTGTTGACATTGAAGCGACTAATTTGCTCACTGACTTGGTCATTCAGCATCTTATGGCATTCTTCCATCTGATATTGAAGATGATTTGCATCTGAGTGGAAGACTTTGACAATTTCATAAGCTTGTCCTTCAAGATCTCTTGGAGTTATGGATGAGATACTCTTCCGTTCACAAAACCATCTAATAAAGCTTCCTATATCGCCAGTGTAGTGCAGAAGAGAGTCTTCAGCTGGAACTTCATAATTATTGGTGATAATTGATGCCCAATTGTTGTCAGGAATAATCGAGTCAGACTCTGGGATGGTCCATGTAGGTTCTGGAGTAGGAGGTCTATCTTCAACAATGCAACTTTGAATTGTGTCCCTTAAAAGTGCTACTCTGGATGTGCTAGTGCGATTCCCAGCCATGTAAGTATCAAACCAATCTTCTGATGGCTTAGGAATATGCTTTGTTGATGCATCATCTTCATCTGGTTCCGAATCTGCCATGACATGCGACTCTTCGTGAACCATTTGATCATCAGGAATAGAGGTGGATGTGGATGTGAACCTTGAATCAACCGTCGTCCAAGCAGCAGATTTCTTCTTAGTACTCTGTTCTTTTGTAGGACTTGATTGATTGGAAGGTTTTGGCGGTGATGATGGTGGTTGTGGTGGAGGTGTGTTGGTTGTCGTAGAAGATTTACCACCTCCAGAGATTCCAGCACCCCCCGTTGGAGGTGGAGGTGGAGGAGGATCTTTACGGTCTTTCCGTAGTGTTTCCAACACAATGGCCCTCCTTTTCTTCTTAGCTTCCTTTTCCCTGATGTCAATTAAGTACTGTTCATGATTGTCGTACTTAATTGATTCTTCAAGTGCCTCATATAGCTTCTTGTGGACCTCATGCTTGTCCTCCTCAACATCATACATCTTTTCTAAAAGAGCAGCTCTCATATCGGCAATAGGTAGGTCCTTGAACCGTCTAAGAAGAGGAGCTTCCATTGCCCATTCCACAACATCCTTAACTTCCCCTTCAATGGCGGCTGCAACCCCTTCATCGAAGTTGAGGTGCTCCAATCTATAGACACGATCCTCAAGTGAATCAACAGATTTCGGAAGTTGCCTTTCAAGAGCTTCTATCCTTTTTACTGCTCTGTCAAGCAGTTGATCTGAAGTAAGGATTTGAGGTGGTGACACAGGTGGAGCATCCATATCAGCAACTGTAATGACCGGTTCAGGGGTAAGTGAAGATGTAGGTGGTGTTAGTACAGTTGATTGAGCAGGTTTGGGAGGTGGAAGTTTAGTTGTGAGTGAAGATGCTGACATCGGAGGAATGGTTGATGTATCTTGCTGAATGTTGACCGTAAACATGGATTGTGCAGTATCTAAGGGTTTGTCATTTAAGTATTGATCTCCGAAAGTGAAATCTGTATCAAGATCCTTAAGTGAAGATAGAGAGTTGGTAGACATATTTGGTTCATCCATCTGCAAGGTCTCATCAGATCTTGTCTCAAGATTCTTCTGCGATCCTTTTTGCAACAGAGCGTCAACATTCTGACCAGACTGAGTCTCACTTAGTGTAAGAGATTCTTTAAACGTTTCAGGCACTTTGTCCAATCCAGATTGTTCTTTAGCAGGAGATGATTCAGTTCTTCTCTTTAGCTCATATTGATTGGTGGTGCTTGATGGAGATGATGAGATTGTTAAAAGCATGTGAGCGGCTTGTTCAGTTTCAACACTAGCAACCCCTTTTCCTTTGTCTTTCGTGTTTGATGTGGATTGCCGAGGCAATTGATCAGGTTCTCTTAACATAACTCCTCCAACTGGGGCTTTCATATTCTGACTCTCTAGGCTCTGCTGAATTCCAAGTTGGAGAGCAGCATCATCATCATCAACTACCTTGGTGCTATCCCTTACCCCCTCAGTATTTTCATCGATTTCCTTTTCCACCTTCTTCTTCTTTTCTTTATGCTTTTTGGATGAGGTGTCTGACTGGTGTGATCTTTCGCGTCTCTTTTTGGGAAGAGAGGCATAAGATGCTTTTGACCCAGAGATGGGCTTGGGAGCATTGGGTTGTGAGGGAGTGGGTGTGACATTAACAGATGATCTGGCAGCAATTTTCATGAACTGTTTGAAGTAGTCCCTTTTCTTGATATCATCCGTGAGTAGAATATCAGGAATTGGCAATCCAAATATTTCTCTATCCATACCTCTAGGAACATATTTCAGGTTACCTAAAACAAATTCATCTTCTGCTTTATGTAGATTTGATTCAATCCTAGGATTGAAGTTGTGAGTTTGTTGCAAGTACTGGATAACAAGCTTTGAAAATCTGATGCTGGGAATCACAAGCTTGTTCTGTTTCTTTCGGCCTTGAGCTTTGTTCTGAAAATTTGTTCTATCAGATATGAATGTGTGCATTGAAAAAGAAATTTTTTCCCAAATACGATCTGAGACATTCACATCAACCTTATTGACAATACCCCATAGGATTTGCAAGATGGGAATTCTCACTTTATCGAACCCTGATGTTTTGCCAGACAAGCACAAGTTGAGAATAGTTGTAATAGCTCTCCAGGGTTGATACATGTGTCCAGTGATGATGTCGGAAGCCCTTAAGATGCTGTTTTGATAACCCAAACCAATTAGAAAGACAATTAGATCGTCAGCACCAGGTGGAGATTCGGAACGAAGGTTGGGGTTACATGGGGTGATTCCAAGAGCCTTGCTAAGAATGGCTGAATCAATCGTGAACTCCCTATCATCCAGTTTGCAAGAGTATTGAGCTGTGATTTTGTCCCATTGAATGGTGTTCCAGAATTGTTGAATGTAAATGGTGGGAATTGAGCATTGCTTGGTAATGGCACCGAAGAAGTTTGTGTTCTTGAGGATATCAATAGACACTTTGAGTATAGGATTTTGTTGTAGCTTTTGTAGGTCCACATAACAGTTACTTTTTCCAATATCAGCCCATTGACTCCTAGTAAGGATTTCTTCGTCTGAGAGAACTTTGGATGATGCCGAAGGGGTAACGATCTTTTCAGGGTTTGAACTTGCCATTGATGATCTTAGTAAACATACAATCAACAGTAATGATTGGGAACGAGTTAGATAATAAATGATAAGTGAGACAACATTGAGAGCACCCTTATGACATAGACACTCAGAAATAGTAACTCATAAGGAGTTCCCAAAAATCATATAGAGAATGATTGAGTGGCATTAGAGAGACATTTCAATGAAGCAGATTCCTTTTGATAGATTTTTACATGACGAGTTGTTAAGGGATTAAAGGTTAAAGCGTGCATTGCAAAGGAATCTTGTCATGAGTAAAGATACAAATGTAGAAGTGATATAACAAATATGTATGAAACAAGATGTAACATTTGGTTGTCACGAGAGAAACCAAGTACCGCTTGCCTAAACAGAAATGTCATAGCAGATTACATAGAGTAAGTTGACCCAACAAGTTGCATCAGGAAATCCTGAGTGAAGTATTGTGAGAATGAGATCAACTTAGCAAATTACCTTTAAACATTTTAATAACCCTAGACCCTGAGAAGAAAAACCCACCAAACAAGTCTCAAGTCATAAATGGTCAAGCTGCCAAACTGGACTAATTCGCTACATGAAAGTGAACTATGTCGCTAACTTGTATAGACAAGTCGCCATCACCAGTACCACATTCAAGTCGCTACCAGTTTAGCTCTCTAAGTCGCTATATTTGCTAATTCGCTAACTTGTAATGACAAGTCGCCATGAACAGTAACATAACCAAGTTGCAACAAATCTGTTTACTAAGTCGCTACCGTTACGAATTCGCTAACTTGTAAAGACAAGTCGCCGATAATAATGATACAACTAAGTCGCTACCCAAGTCGCTAGAAAGTAATTCACTAAGTCGCCACAGCAGCTTAGTCACTAAGTTGAGTACTAACTCGCTACCAAGAACAGTGTTAAGTCGCCATCAAGAACAATTTATCGCAACAGTTAATCAACCCAGACCAACACACCTTAGTCGCTATCTTGAGCAAACTTAACAGTTCTAACTCGCCATGATGAACAGATAAGCTAAAACGCTATCAAGAACAATACCTAAGTCGCTAACAAGAACAATTATCATTTCAACAAATAATCGACCCAAACCACCAATCATACAACAACAGTACATGGAAACACATTATCAAACACTCAAGATCAGTTATACCAAACAATTAATACACTTGCAACATCATCATTACAACAAAACACGATTACATAATAATTCGAACCTAGGTGGGAATCAAATGTCACGATTCACGAGCTCGTAGGGATCTGGTTAAAAGGACGAGTTAGAAACCCAACACAAACTCGTATGTGAGAACAAATAATGAGAGATTAGAATCATACCGCAGTTAAATCGCTAAGTCGAATGTTTTAGAAGAGAAGGAAGAAAAGAGAGAAAAGAAAAGAAAAAATTTATTTAAGAATTATATAAAAAAAATGCTAAGTCGCTAGGGGTATAGGAGGAGCTTTGGCTAATTGACACATTCGTTCCCTGTGGTTTAGAGGCAAGTGTGGTAAGTCGCTATCAAAGATTTTTTGACTAAGTCTCTAGTGTTTTTAACAGTAAGTTGCAAACATGGTCATTAAACGGTGTAATTTAATCATATTCTGCATATAAGATATAAATAATCCATAGCCATAACATAATTATCAGATAGAATAGATAATCACAATGATAACCATGAATCAAATAAACATTCAATGCAAAGCACTCAATACATGGGTACACAAGGATAATCACAAAATCAAGACACGACCACAACCTACAACTGAGAAAAACACCATAACCAGATAATCACAAAAGCAAGACACGACCACAACCTACGACTGAGCAAACACCATAACCAGCACAGAAGCAGATAGCATAGATAATCAAGAAAAACTTATACACAAAAAATCTCCCCCTCAATCAATGTCAACAAAGACCATTGATTGACATTAACCAACCTGTTTTTTTTTTTTTTTTATATAAATATTAGTTGTTCAAACTTCATCTATGATCCCGTATCATTATTGAATGATATTTCTAGGATCATAGATGTTATCGATGACAGCGAATAAATCTTTTATTAGATGGACTAAAATGACAATTTTTTTTATTTTTTTTATTTTTTTTTTTGATAATTTATACACAGATATAACGGAGCGAGTCCTGATTCAAGATGAATAGGAGTCAAAGTAATAGGTACATTAGTTGTGGCATGCTATAGCTCCTGAATAAGCCATGTTCATTTCTGATGGAAACCAAGTCATGATGTTCCTGATTGAGTTTAGCATTGTACCTGAAAAAGACTGAGAGCACATTGTACTGGAAGCACATGTAGAATTGCACATAGAAGGGTTAGTGACATGTTTAATCTCACATTTGGATCCATCACAGTATAACACAGACGTATCATTAATGGGGATCCTATTAGGTTCGCTATTCTTGAAGAGTTTTCCTGTGGGAATCCACTTGAGGCATGATCTAGGAATGTAAGTTCGTTTAAGTCCTGTAAACTTAAAAAATCTGCCAGTGGGAATCCATTTGAAACAACTGTTAGTTGAACTGAATGTGTGCACAGCCTTGTTTTGACTATTTGTCCTTTTGTGATTAGAGTATTTCTTAGGGGATTGATCAGTCAAATGATGTTTTGCATGAGAGCTAGTTGTACTTTTTGTATTTCTGATCTTAGAGCATTGAACATAAATCTGAGGTTTGAGATTCATCATATCGGAACTAGGCAATGAAGTGACTGGTTTTGAAAAAACAGAAATATTATCAACTTGGGAGGTAAGCCTAGATTTCGATGGTTTAACTCTTTCAGACCTAAAGGCATTAGGTTGTTTAATAACTGTTCGTTTCGAGTGGTTCTGAACAGTTGACTTTCCCAAGGTTGAAGGTTTTGCAAACTTAGTGTTCTTCCTATTTCCAATAGACTTCCTAAGCTCATTTTTTAGGGCAACAATATTGAAGCTCTTATCCTGAATTTGGGCTTTGAGGTCATCAATGTCTTTCATCAAGAGGTTAGATTGATTGACTTACTTAGAATTTGATTCCTCAAGGTTCTTCCTTAAATGCTCATTTTCTCTTAGTAGGTTTGACACACATAGAGCTAGTTCAGAATTTCTAGATTCTAGTGTATCACTCATCTCATGACAGTCATGTTTCTGGACTTCTGAAAGAAGTAATTTCAGATTGCCTATGGTCGAATCTTTGTCCTGAATCTGGGATTTTAACTGATTAATTTCAAAAAATTCTCGAAATTCTGGAAGTTCCTGATTAGTACAAGGTTTTTTTGCATAAAAGATTTCATCCTTTTGTTGTATTTCAATTTGCAATGAGATACAATGTTTTTCAAGAATTGAAAATTTGTTTGAAAGCTCATCATATACCCTTTTTTAAATCATGTTATTAGCATTAGATTCAGGCACAACCAAGATCGATTTCATGATGTTATGTTCAGAGTAAGAGTCAGGTACCTTTACATGAGAATTTATGTGATCAGTTAAGTGTACCTTATCGATTGATACCTTTTCTGACTCTGAGTATTTGAGATCAGTGCTGTTGTCTTCATCCTCTTTCATTGCGACTGACATTCTGCATTCGGTATCATTCACTGGTTCAACTGGTCTATTGCATGACCTGTCACAATCGTTCCATAGTGTCTCTTGACACTCATTCAATTCATTCAGCTTATTATTCTCTTTTGCAGCTTCCTTGATGTATATTTCCATATTACTCATAAGTTGAATAAATGAGTTTCTGAACTCATGAATTTCCATTCCAGTGTGTTTCTTGAATGAGATTCCAGTCATGTCATCATCAAAATCTGAGGAATATTCTTCCCGGATAAGTGGCTGAAATTGATTGAGGATAGTTTGAAGAGCTGCATGAGAATCATCAGTTGAGAACTTTTCTTTGGTAATTTGAATCCTTAGTCGTTCTAAGTTAAGTAACACAGTTCTTGTCAAAGTGGGAAAATCCTGACGAAGGATAGCACTGCTTGTTCGATCCATAGTAGTAGATAATAGTAGTTTGAGAAGCTGATGGAGATGTTGAAAGGGCTCACTGGTGCATTCCATTTTGTTTGCATCATTTGTCAACATTAAGAGTGTCTCATCTGAGTTGTTTTGATTAAATGATGTTGAATCATTAGATGTAGAGCATTCAGGGAGGCATCCCGTTTCAATATTCTGTGTGGTATCATAGAGAGCAAGTACTTTGGTGATTAAAGGATCAGTGATGTAAGACATTGTGTATAAGTATCTTGCTTCACTACACCAATGTATTAAACATCCAAGTCGCTAAATACCAAGTATCTAAGATATTAGTACCAAGTCGCTAACACCCAAGTCGCTAGGGATTTAGAACCAACTCGCTAACTACTAAGTCGCTATACCACCAAGTCGCTAAAGTCCCAATTCGCTAAGCAAAAGACAAGTCGCTAGATAGCAACTCGCTAAGCCTCTAGTCGCTAGCCAAATTTTGGCAGCAATTCGCTAAGATACAAGTCGCTAAGGAATCAAGTCGCTAAATAGCAACTCGCTACTTACCAATTCGCTAACACCAAGTCGCTACCCGTAGTGGAGCATCCACTAATTGTACTGTTAGTCGCTAGGCCTAAGTCGCTAGCAAGAAAAGAAATCCGTAGGTTAAGTCGCTAGCAAGAAAACATCACAAACATCACTTTTCAATCCAAAAACAACCCAACCAAGATGATTCAAGCTTACCAAATGAAAACCTAAACACTTGTGATGATTCTAAACATAAAAGTACTAACAAAATCCAAGCTTTAACACAAGAAATCAACCAAATGATGCACAAACCACTAAACTTTTTCAAACTCAAAAACCACCTAAAAACCACTAGAAATCCAAAGATGTGCAAGATATGATCTAACCATGGCTCTTGATACCAAGTGTAGGATATTGGATTTCACTTACATAACATAACGTTAACACACTAAGCACATAGATGATTTTAGAGAGAGAGAAAGTGGGATATTCTAGTAAGAGAAACTTGTGGAATATTAGATTACCAAAAGAACATCCAACCCTCTACCTTGCAAGGTAGAGGGTATTTATAGGTTACAGACTAAACGACCTCCTGACGGCCTGTGGATCAGGGATACAATGGGTAAAGACCCGTCCTTCCTCCACGGTGTTGCACTATACTATTATACGCTACTTCTTATTTAATAACTAACATAAATAGAGACAAGTCTGCGAGCTAACTTTGGCTAGATAATAATTGGGGTGACCGACTCTTTTACTTATGGAATTTCTGATTCCTAACAATGAGCAAGACTGTTTGGACAGAAAAAGAGTCTTTGACAGATTTTTGAAATAAGCTTAAAACTCAATTTGACTAAATGAAATTGAAAACTATGATTTGAGATAACTCTAAAAACAATAACTAAAGTTGTTTACCTTAGATTTATCTTACCAATTCAGCTAAAACTTCTAAAACTTCTCAAAACCAAACACACCTTAAAAGTACCAATCGCTATTCAAGCTTTCAAAATGATAAGGTTTTAAAATGTACCTTTTTGAGGGGTCGTTTAAGCCCTTATTTGATTACTTTTGTATCCGTTATTACTTAATATCGTTCCTTTTCACTTTTTAGGTATCTTGAAGGTAAAATGCTGGAATGACACTTATTCGGACCAAAATGCGTTAATATACGAAGAAAATGGTCAAAGTCAAGAATCGAGACACTCAGGTTGCTGGAACTGAAGGTGACGGCGTCAGGTGTTATCTGCGACGCAGTCAGACCACTTTTGTGATGGCTTAGTAGCCAAATTGCTTATTTACAAGTGACGGCTTCAGGTTTTAAAAGAGTAGGGTGCCGCAACTCAGACGGCCTAGATTTGATCCAGACGACGTCAGAGACAGAAGGGGACGGCGTCACAAGCATAAGGTGACTCCGTCGCAAGACTAACGTGGCCAAGACGAAACCCTAATGACGGTGACCCGACGGCGTCACAAATTATAAGGTGACGCCGTCGCATGTGTAATCTTATATATATAATCCGAATTTTTCAGTTTTCAGTGTGTAGTCTTTTGGAGTAAAAACCTAAACCGAACCAAGGCTGTCTTGTACAGTATTTTAGGGTTCCATACCCTATCTTACATCAAGATAAGTGTTTTACTTCATTAATTCAATTATGTCTTCAATTAATTGGGTGTATGCTTGCATGTTTTCCATGTCCGGCTAATTCACTTGTGTGTTTGCTTAGGAGATATGAAACTTAATTATTGAATATTGATTGGTTGTCTCTTATCTTAATTGTTAATGATCTAGTATTGCGATAGATCATCCGTTGTGTAGTTAATGCTTGATTAATCTTTGTTGAACCTTAGCTTATAGTACCTAGAGTCATTGTAGGCTAAACCATCCGAAGAGAACCTTAGTGTTAAGTTTATAAATCCTATAGATTTTGTAGGCGATAACCTTTGGTAGTTTGAAAGAGTTTGGGATAAACGCATACCCTACGACCTTAGACACACAACACGATTAAGAATAAGGACGTGACAATTCAACCATCAATAGAAGATAATTAAGGAGTAATTAAACCTAAGTAAACACATCTTTAAATCATCATACGAGCACACAATAATTAGACATAGACTACATACACCTTAGATTAGATAATTAGACGAATAGAGTAATCGGTAGAAATACCAACCCCCAAATCCAATACCCCGAGATTCGTACCTTTCCATTTCCTAAAAAACATAAAAAAGATAAAAAATAATCTTCCTCAACCCCAACCTTAGCGTAGTAACTTCTCACTAGCATTCCTATTCCCCTAGAGAACGATATCAATTCCCGTGGCTTACCCTAATACTACACTTCAACGATTAGGTTCACTGCCTAGGGTGTTGAAAAACTTGCTCGACGAAAAGGAAGTTCCTTTGACCCCGAATGACGGGGAATAGAATAGCTAGTTAGGAGTCCACATCGTTTAGGTTTCTTTGCTTGATTCCTATCAAGTAAACTTTTTTCCAATTTTTAGCTTCCTCGTAGTCTATCCCCCTTCTTCGTGACCTTTGTTAGTAACCCCATCACTTTTCATCATGGAAGGTGATAACCAACCACCATTCATCAACCTACCACCAAATGACCCGCCAAGAGGCCGTACTCTTGGTGAATACTCGAGACCAAGCCACCTAGGCTATAGGAACACCATTGAGCTTCCCGACCAAGCCCAAACTACGGCCCTGCGATCCGACACCATCCGGTTGGTGCAAAACGGATGTGTATTCTATGGAATTCGTTCCGAAGATCCTAATCAGCATCTTAAGGATTTCCTTAAAATTGTCGATTCCGTCGACCTCGATGCTACTACTCGGGAGACCACGCGTCTTCATCTCTTCCAATTCTCTCTACGGGACCAAGCTAGTAATTGGCTTGAGCGACTTCCCGCCGGCTCCATCTCAAGTTGGGATGATCTCACCTCTCACTTCCTTGCTCAATTTTTCCCGCCGGGGAGAACCACTAAGCTTAGGAATGATATCTTGATGTTCCAACAACATCAAGTTGAATCTCTCTACGAAGCATGGACTCGATTCAAGGACTTACTCCATAAAGTCCGTCATCACGGCATTGATCTTTAGCTTCAAGTCCAACTCTTCTATGATCATGTCAACTTCCCCACCAAGCGATCCATTGACCAAGCGGCCGGTGGAAAACTTAGTGACCTCACCGCGGAAGAATCATGGGGTTTAATAGAGGACCTTGCTCTCTATGACAACGAAAGTTGGAATGACCCCCGTGAGTTGCCCAAAACCGTTAAGGCAATCTCCTTGCCTCCCATTGACTCACAACCTTCTGACCGTAGGATGCTCGAGCTTGAAGATCAAGTTAAATTCCTAATGAGCTCCTACGAAAATCCTAAGTCTTCACGCCATGTGAACAAAGTTTCTTCCTCGTGTGAGCCGTGTAGTAACATGCGTACTTGCACCAGATTCCCCAAACAAGCTTCCGTTGACTACGCATCCTCGCGTACTAATGGAACGGGAGGAAGATTCGCTACAACACCCGGACCTAGGACTTTTAATGACACCCGAGAAGCATGGAAGGGCAAGCCCGACTTTTATTGGGGACAAACCAAAGAATTCACATCCAATGATTTCTCATGGCCCCCATCTCACGGCCCTAACCAACAAAACATTGAGGGGATGTTGCAACATCTTGTCGCATCCCAAGAAGCTCAAATAGCTAAGCTCTCGGACCGTTTTAACCAATAACAAGCCGAGATGGATAGGAAGATAGATAAACTCTTGAAAGCCATGACCAATAGTGATGGGAAGGTTAATGCTATCTCAACTCCTGAACCTTCCGGTGTAGAGATTAAGGACCCAAGTAAGCTAGCCAAGTACGTTCAATTCGTCAATACCATCACCTTAGAAAAACCTAATAGAACAAATGACGAAGAGAAACATGAAACGATACTTGAGGTTAGTGAAACACCTAGGAATGGAACAACCAAGGAAGAAGATGAAGTAGACAATGACTATTTCAATAAGTTTCCTATGGAAGAAGAACTATCTCGCCACCCACACTTAGTGCGTGACCTCTGTCACATGTATGTTAGGAGAAGCCCTAGGATCAAGTTTGGGAACCCTTGGAATCTTAACATACCATGTTGCATAGGACACCTTTTCGTGGCAAAGGCCTACATTGACCGAAAGTCCCCAATAAACATAATGACTAGCACCTACTATAATTGGGTAATGAAGAAGCCTATCCCATCTAGGCAAGATCCCGATAATCCTAGGGTTAGTTGCAATTTTCTTGGTAGAGTTAAGGGATTGCCCGTCTATGTAGGTAGTTTCACGTTTCCTACGGATTTGTTAAGCCCCTTTTATCACTTATACCTTATCACACAATAGCAACCTTTACCACACAAACACCCACGTTATACAAACAGTATGCGTAGATAAAGAAGAAAAGAAAGAACTTGGTGACTTGAATGATATTCGTGTATATGTATAGAGAGGTAGAGAGAAGAAAGATGAAAACAATAAGATGTTATATTGCTTCAAAGGAAAAACACACACACACACACACTTTCAAGCACACCCCTCAAATGACATACTTGAGGGGTATTTATAGTACAAGACAAAGGATGCCCTAAGGCTTGGCCATGGGCCTTGAGATGGACTTGGATTGGGCTTGGGTTACACGAACTAGACAAGGCTAGCTTAACTTAACTAATGCCCAATTAGCTTAGCCCAATCCACGAGCCCGATGACTATTCTATCACGATATCTAACACACATTACAAAGTTCCTAATCGTGAATGACCATCACTTCTAATAAAAATAATGAAGGCTAACAATCTCCCCCTAAGGGGTGGTCATTCAAAAGATGCTCCACTTGAATAGGTCTTTAATCTTTTTGAGCTTGAACTTTGTGAGTAGATATAGAATAGTCTTGATTTTTGTTCCTTCATGCTTTGTGATCAATTAATGTGTTTGTCTGCCATTGTCAGCTTCGTTGGTTAGGTGTCTCCACGTCTTTCTCCACCATGCTCACACTTCTATTTGACTTTGAGTTTCCAATGATGAAGTTCTCGAGTCTTTACACTTTGTAGATTCTTTGACATTGACGAAGAATCATCTTTAACTTTGAGTTGCCTTTGATTATGATGAGAACTTTCATGTGTTGTTGGTATGAGCATGTGGCGAGTCTGCACGATCAATCCGCTCCGGAGCTTCCATAAGAAGAAAACATAAAAACAGGTTAGTAATAAGCGGATTCCGGCACTTACAAGTTTGAATTTCGAGGGTGTTAACAGCATAGTGTGAAAACACGTCTCTAATTCTCACAGAGGCCGTTCCTGAACTGGAGTCCCACAAGTGAGATAACGCGATATACCGAAGTACATCTACAGTTCAGATGAGTCGCTGAAGTACACCGAAGCATCACTCCACGACTGTAGACCGTTTGAGACACACTAAGCGTAATCCACGGAATTACCGAAGTGACCTGCTGTCAGGGCTGTTTGATGTTGACCCTGGCAGGAATTTCCATTCAATCACTGAAGATCACAGATGTGAAACTTCTCATAAATGTTCTGGCAGATTGCTAAGATCAGCGTAGGACTCTATAATATATCACTTGTATCCTTATTGATGAACAACAAGTGATGTCATGTCATGTGTTCCTATGAGATCTTTTAATGAATCTTGTGGCTCTAGACTCAATAGTGCATTTTGGTTTTCCTGAGCGGAGATTAGGGAGAGGGTCTCCTTTTTCAATACCAACGATCTCTAAGAGAAAGTCGATAGATTATGTAGGGTTCCCAGTGAGAATGAAACAAATCATTTTAAGAGGAATTGAGTGGCTAGAAGGTTTAGTGCAGTGCGTCACTGGGTCCATGACGTCTTTGTCTTCAATACCAGTGTCATCTAGTGACAACCAGTAGCAGATGAGTTGAACCCGGTTTCTGCCCTAAGGTTGAATATGGAGGGCTATTTCTTTTCACCCTTTCTTTACTTTTCTTTTTAATTCTTCAACCCCTTCTTTCTCCTTTCTCACATTGCTCCTTTTTTCAATCATACCTGAGGACTTCAAGTTCTAAACTATTTGTGATGTCCTTGGGTAGATCCCTCTGGCTCTGGCGGATCATAGGACGGATTTCCTATCCTTAGTCACCTTATAACTCCATGACTGTCCTATTGTTGCCATAAAACCATTTTTCTTGAAAATCTCTCAAAGTGTTTTTGATAGAAAACATGTTTGGAACACTTCGAGAGTTTTATATTTTCAGAAACACTCCCCCCTTCACATGTGCTTATATTGTTTTAACTTAAATCTTCACAGTGAGGGTAGAGTTCGCACTTTTTGAATTGATCACCTTGAAATGAACAAGACCGATTCGAGACACGTTTACATCACTAGAGAACTAGCTTGAAATTATTACCCGTCCTGGTCAAGTCATAGAAAGTTTCTCGAGATGGTACATTATTCCTCGTCAATTCAATGGTTTCAACTGAGTCAAGCTCTTTTGAGATTCAAACAACGATCATTAAACTTTTTGATCACATTTTAATCACGTTTCTCCCCCTCAAAAAATAGCATATCTATGATGTTTTTGAAACAAAGTGATTAAAAGATATGTTTTTCGAAAAGCATTTGGAGAGAAACTGATTTAGTATGAATTTTGGAACAATTTTGGTTTAATACTCCTTAACGAAAGCATATTTTTCATACAGAAAATTTAGAATCAATTAAGGGTTTAGAGGGAGTTATCTTGGTACCAAATGTGAGAGATTTTGAAAAATCTTTTTGAAAAATTTCGAATCAATGGTACGCAAGATGAAGATTTTAAAAATCTTTTGAAGATATTTAGAGAAAAATTATCTTCATTTGATTTAGGATAAGTGCTCGATATTTATGAAAATCAATTTTGCGTAGCACTTTCCTTTCTTTAAAGATCGGGTTGCAAGCGGAAATACTTACAAGCCATTATGTTTTTAGGAAAAGTGCTTGAAAAAAATATTTAAAACCTTTTATTTTGATAAGCACTTTCCTTTCTTTGAAGCGCGGGTCCTGAACTGATGTGTTCAGAAGCCATTAATTTGAAGTCCGGGTTTCGTACTGAAGTATACGAAAGCCATTTTATTAAGAAATTTTGAGAAACGACATGTTTTAGAAAACATATTAAAGAACTCTCGCTCAAGCATCTGTACATGCCCGTATCATTATTGAATGACATTTCTAGAAACGTACAGAATATCGATTATACGAGAGACATGTCGTGAGAAGAATATTTTTGGATTTTTTGATTTTATATTGTTTTTGTATTTTTTGAAAGTTTTATATTTTTATATTTTGCTTTTGTTGGTTTTTCAAATTTTGTATTTTGTTTTTCAAAAATATTTACAGAGAAGATTTGAAGAAAGAGAAATTAAGTTGGGACAAGTAAAAGTGGAGTTAAGAGTGGAACTAGAAAAGGATTTCCACATGCGAAATTGGCATAAAATTCTTCTTTACCACACGGGGTATAAGAATCTTCAACACTTTTACAAGTACCTGCATCCACAGAAGAATAATGTTCACAAATAACAGTGTTAGAAGTATATGTTTCCTCACGGTGAGGGTGATCACTATCAACGGTTGTAGTGGATCTGACTTCCTTATCCGAATGATTTTCACTATTATCTGTGTTGGAGCAAGTATCAAAAATCTTTCCTGTGGGAATCCATCTAAGACCTATTTTGTTGAAAACTTTGCCCGTGGGAATCCACCTAAGGTAAGATCTAGGAGTTGTTTTCTTATCAGATGCAGCGGAAGACTCATTTTTGGAAAAACTACGTCCTGAAGAGATCCACCTATTAGGTTTCTTTTTGTTTGACATTTTATCAACGGGCTTGTTTCTATTTGGTGTCTTAGTGGATTGTGCCTTGGCACGAGAATTGTCTTTCTTGAGATATTGTAAGGCACATGCATCATGATTAGCTGAAAAGATACATTTTTTACATGTAGTACAGACAAATTCAATATTCTTGTTTGAAACAGCAGCTTTAACTTTGTCACTACAGTCTTTTGGAAATTGATTCTTGTTCGAAAAAGACCTAGAATTCCTAGTGTTGTTTTCTAAGGGCATAGCATTTTCTTTTGCGCAACTACTCTTAGATGCAAGCCAATCCCTAGTCTTTTGTAGAGTGTTCCTAGGTAATGGTTTACTACTACTAGCAGTGCCTTGAAATCTTGTAGAATTCATCACCCTAGATGTTGCACCTAGAATTCCGTCTTTTCGAGTCTGTGCCTTTTTCCTAGCTTCTTCTAGATAGTGATTGTTGACCATGTTGTTAGAACCAACAGATTCTTTAACTGGATTTTTGGTCACATTCCTTGTACTAGTCCTAGAAATGCCAGGTGTAATCACTTTTTCTTTATCAAAAACAGGTTTTTCAAAACCTTTGATAATTCTCTTTTTGATAGGTAGGGACTGTGGAGTGACTGTTTTTGACAAATCATATTTCTCATTGACTTTTGGAGCAAACTGAGAAATAGACATTTTTGGTTTGAAAACCGGTTTGGGAACATTTGTGTTCTCCTCAGTCAATGGTTTTGCAAACTTAGTATCCACAGCCTTTCCTTTTTGACTTCCCAGCTGAGCTCTCAAAAGATCATTTTGCTCTTTCATGTCCTTGTAGGCACGCTCATACGACAGTTTGTCATACTTGCATTCCTCTGTTTTTCGATCAAGTTGTTTAAAATAGGACACGTTTTCTTTTTCAATTTTTTCAAGAGCATTTTCATATTTTGAAACAATTGCGGAGGTCTCATACTGGAGTCTTTCATGATCTTCAACAGAATATGTTTGTAAGATAAAGGACATGATATCGGTAGTCATAACATCTTCGAAGAGAGAATCATTTAAATTTTCCAAAACTTTGATGTGTTCAAAACTTTCATTAGCTTGCTTTACCAGGGATTTATGGTCCTTGACAAAGTCAGTTGTTTCTTTCAAAAGTGCTTGTTCAACATGAATTATCCTTGCACTGATGGCATTCAGCTGAGGGGCAATTAGAGTTTCAAAAAACTTTTTCTGTTCATTATCAAAACTATTAAACCAGATGTTTGTTGTAATATTGGTTTTAGTTTTAACAGTCTCTTGAAGATACCCAATTCTAGTTTTAACGTCATCTAAAATGCTTCTAGTATCACTTGTGTTAAAAGGATTGTTTGAAGACATTTGTTCGATTTTCGAAAGAGATTTGGAAACTACAACTGGTTTTGAAACTGGTTTTGAAACTGGTGTTGACACTTTGTTTGAAACACTTGGTGTGATGGAAAACTTTGACTTTTCTTTTTGATTAACAAAAGTAATTCCATTGATTTTGTTCCATTTGTTATAATCAATCGGTTTAAGATCTGGATTCTTTTGTTTCATTTTTAATCTACTCTCCTCAGATAGTTCTAACGTTTCAAGAGAATCACGAACAATTATGGGTTCATGCAATGGTTTTCCATTGTTCAACACATTCTGAGATTTCTGAGCTTTCTTGAGAAACGAAGAAGGGTTGTTACCAAGAGCCATTTTATGTGAAGTGTGAAAAATCGGATTTACTTGATTAGAAAGCATCTTGTTTGATTTAGCGGAATGACCCGTTGTAAGAAGCAAATTATCCAATTTCTTTATAGTTTCATTTTTATCCAGAATTTCATCAAGAAGAGAATCTTCTCGTTTTGAAAAATCAGCAATCAGCTGTTTCTTCTCTTTTTCAAGATCAGAAAACAGTGCTTTTTGTTTAGAAAGTTGGTCATTTAGATCAGAAATTTCCTTGTTTAAAGATTTTATTTTCAAATTCAGATTCACATCAAGTGTATCGTACTTGAGTTGCAATTGTTTTTCTCTTAAAACAGAATCTCGATAACCAATTTCTAATTCGGACATTTTGTTTGTATGAAATTCATAGGCTTTGGCGTGCTCTTTGTAACTCTCAAGCTCAGCGGTCAATTTAGCATCCGCGGCCTTAACTTCGCGATTGACCGTTCTAACTTTCTCAATTTCAATACCACAAGTATTAAGTAATGATTCAAAATAAGCACGGGTTTCCTCATCAGTCGCAGTATTTTGTGCCACACAGCCTCCATTAGAATTCACATCTGGAGTTTCAGAGTTCGTATTGCTACAACTCGGATTGTCCAGGTATGTATCTGTCACAATTCGCAATTTCCGGTCATTTCTCATATTTCACATTCAGCATTTCATAACGATTCGTACATGGTTTTGCATTTTTCATTAAACGTTATTTTCTTATTAAATAAACGTTATCGCGTAAACATTATTTTTGAACAATTGATTCAATACTTCCAAAAATCTTTCCAATATATTTTTATACTCATATTAAGTCTATAAAAATATTATTATTAGTCTAACCGGTGTTTTAAATTTATTTCGTATATAAATTGTTATATTTATATAAATTACGACGTTTTCTTAAATTCAACCCGATAAATAATTATTCACTCTACTCTTTCAAGAAATGTATTTTTAAAATTTTTATGACCTAAATATATTTTATCTTGACCCGTGAAATTTATTTTATCTAACGCTACCTTAAATATTCAAATGTGTATACAACTTACTAATATTACTTAACAATACTACAAGCTACTACTTATCCTCAAATAACTTTACATTTCTTATACATACACATTTATAATCATAATATATAATGTAAAGTATATGTACATGCATTTTTAATTAAAGGATTGTCCAAGATTTTCAAGATCTTGTTTATATAAGTCTACACTCCAAAGACTTTACACCTTCAACTCAATCATTCAAGTGATAAGTCAAGTTCTTCCTCTCCTTTTCTTCTTCACCAATATTCGGCCACCATAGGGATCAAGGGAGAAGATCACAAAAATTTTGCTAACCAAGTTCTACACAATCTAGTATACACTCTTGTTTAGGTTTTGAAATAAAAACCTAGAGTGTTTAGGATAAATCCTTTGTTCTTAAACCTCATCAAGCACTTGTAAGCATGAAACTTCATCTCTTACTTTTTCATATATATTTTTCATACATTTCATAAGTCCATATGATCATATTTGCTCAAGTTGTAGTTTTTATTCATGTTTATCAAATGTTATCACCCATATGTGTCCTATTAATCTTTATAACAAGTATGTACTAGTTAGAAGTTTATAAAAATGTTAAGTTTGAAATATGGATCATCAAAGTCTAGTTGTGATTTTTGGAGGAAATGATTACATAAATTTTATACATGTTTATTTAGGTTTGTATATATATTTTTAGCCTCATAATGAATATTTATTTTGGTTATGATCAAAGGAAGTTGTTTTACTAGTAGGAATGGTGATGAGTAGATTAAGGGATTTATGTGGTGAAGTTGTGATTAAACAAGTAGAAAAATGGTAATTTTAAAATAAGCGCGGAAGCGCTGTCGAAATTTATAATTTTTCCAAAAAGTTAGTCATTTTTATAAGTTTTATTAAAGTTTTAGAAAATAGATTTTTAGTTATGAACGTGGCCTTTCGAACGGACTAAAACGGAATTATAACGAAAAATATACGTGGTTTCCAAGTTACGATTTAAAAACTATAATTTTCCGGAAAATATTCATGCAGTCCGAATTTTAACTGACCCAAACAGTGGCCTTAAAATTTCTGTGAAGTCTCCGAAGTTTAAAAATATATTAGTACTCTTAATTACCTTCGCGTGGATATAAAGAACTTGAAAAACGGACTTAAAACGAGTGATTTATGGTTAACCGAACTTTGAGTCAAAAACGTGCTGAAAACACTATTCACAGCTTTAGTAAGCTGTCAGGATTTTTAATCAAGATTTTGAGGGCCTAAACGGACGTTTCGGGAGAAACGGACCTTAAAAACGAGTTAGTTTTCCTATGTATAAAATACGTCAAGTCCGACGTAAACTGATTTTTCAATTACTAAAACCGTTACATAGTTTTAACTACATTTTCACCATTAGCTCAAAAGTATTTATTTTCGACATGAAACCGTCACACATTCAAGTAACAATATTTTTATATAACTAGTTTTCAAGTAGCATATTGGGTGATACGTTTTCAAAATCATGCATTCACGACAACATATCATAACTCAAGTCATAACATTCATTTTAGGTCGCGGATAGTTTCGGGCCTCACTTTCGTGCATTTCATTTTGTTAGCATATCAATCACACCAGGTGAGTTCATACCCCACTTTTACTCGTTTAAATTCTTACAAACTATTTGGGGGAGATACATGCTTAAATACTTGTTTCACTCTTGCGAATACTCAAACCATTTATACAATTTTGTTACAATATACTTCTTATACACTTTGGACATTATGTGTGGTTTATTGCGATATGTGCCTTAATGTGCTAAACTAGTTTTCAATTGTGCAACAACATACAAACTTTAGCAACTGGTTAACTCCTGCGGGAGCCGGCAGAGAGGTATTGATAGTACTATCGGGCTGACGCCCCCACCCTTGTGTCCTTGATAGACGAGACCTTGGGTGAATATAATCTGTTATTCAAGTGATTCAATGTAACACAACAAACAAGTTAGACTTCGTCGTGAGGTTCAGTTGGCTGTGATTCTTTGCATTAAGTTTATGTATATATCGTATGCACCTATGTCCTACTTACAAACAAGATTGACAATTACATACTTTGGCAATGGATTGTAAACACACAGGTTGCAAGTTTTGTATGGGCGGAACTTGGAACTGAGTGGATTTGCACGGCCTTTGCTGCATCAACATTTCTTATAGACTTTTTCAATTCATTTTCAACAAACTTATGAACTCACCAACCATTGTGTTGACACTTTTTAGCATGTTTATCTCAGGTCTTAAGGTGATAGCATTTCATGGAGCTTTTGGGTCGCATGGCATACATGGAAGTCTTGTGTTTTTAACAATTACCATTCGACATGTTTTGTAAACTCTTGTGTATTATCAAACTTTGGGATTTCTTGCTTGTAAACTTTAACTTGTTTATCGAATGGTAAACTTTTCAAAACGTCTCATTATAGAGGTCGTTTTCTGTATCCATACTTTGTGCTATGACGTTATACCCCAATGACATTATCGTTCCGCTGCGGTATTTTGGGGGTGTGACAGATTGGTACCAGAGCCTTGGTTATAGAGAACTAGGTTGCATTTTAGTTCCTAGACTATAACCGCTTTCACGTCGATCCTTTCGTTTCCTATCACCTTACACACTTTTCGTGCGCATATGTTTTCTTAAGTATTTCGTCTAGACCTACCTCATTAGATAACGTAGTTTCCTTGTACCAATAGGGGAGTCCCAAAATCTAGTTGGGTCATCAAAGATATGGAGCTCAGTAACGAGCACTTATCTAACTTGATCTCGTGACAGTTCTTGTTTGATGAGATGCGAGATCGAGCTAAATAAGTGTTACTATAAAGCTGGATAGATTTGATGATTTTGCCCGAGGATGGGAGTTCTCTTGAGGATACTTTGGGAACTGCTGGCGACTAAACCTCATCGTGACTTTAGTACCTAACGGAATTTCCTATACACTAAGTGCGACTCTTCCTAGATACCTACCCCAATTTCCTTCTTCACTGTTTAGAATCGGATGATAGACTGGCTACCTATTTAAGTAACACCAATCGCCGAGACATGTATGCTTGGTGGTATGTACACGTGTGAAATGAAGCAATTATAATTATGGTGGCCAACATAATTATAAATGCGTCACAACTCACGTGGACATATGCGACCGCGCATACGTAGATCGGTGTGGACACCTTAGGAACCAATTTGTGGCGTGGTATTATGTTTGAGGACGTTAAGTATAGACATTGGGAATTCAACGGTTCTTTCCTTGCAGAGATCATGGCACCAAAGAGAGTAACACGCAGTACTGGCCGAGGTGGTGCGGTACCAAGGGGTGGAATGACAGGTGGGCGTGGAGGTAGAGAAGGCGGTAGCGACATGGGTAACAATGACAACAACACTGGCGGAAACCCTGATTTTGCCGCCATCATCGCTCAACAACTTCAAATCTTACTTCCCACTATTGTTACACAAGTTGGAAATCATATGAATAACTCGGGAAACCACGGGAACGGGAACGGTACTGGCGACACCAACAATGTAGCTGGTAGTAACAACACCAACAACAACAACAACAGAATTGGATGCACATATAAGGAATTTTCGGCATGCAAACCTGTGGAGTTTGATGGTATAGGAGGTGCTTTGGCGTATACTCGATGGGTAGAAAAGACAGAGGCAGTGATCGACATCAGCAATTGTGCCACACATCAGAGAGTGAAGTATGCTGCTTGCTTGCTATCAGGAAAGGCATTGACATGGTGGAACACACAGCTACAGGCTAGGGGCAGAGAAGCAGCTATAGGCATGACATGGGACGAATTTAAGGCGTTATTGAAAGAGGAGTACTGCCCGGACAATGAAATGCAGAAACTAGAGGATGAATTTTATCACCACTCCATGATAGGGGCTGGTCACGCAGCCTACACCGATCGATTCCATGAATTAGCCAGACTAGTTCCTCATATGGTTACCCCTGAATCCAAGAGAATCTCGAGGTACATATATGGTCTTGTCCCCGAAATCCGTGGAACTGTGAAAACAACTGAGCCGTCTACAATACAAAGTGCAATACTGAGGGCAGGAACCCTGACAGACGAGATGGTTAGAAATGGTACGTTGAAGAGCAGTGACAAGAGAAAGGAAGCGAGTGGGTCAAATAAGCAGATGGACGTGGTAGCAGACAACAAAAGGGCAAGAGTTTTTGTGGCAACTGGTACTGAACAAAGAGAGTATGCGGGTACACATCCCAAATGTGCTAAATGTGCTTATCATCACCCGAAGACCAAGCCCTGCCGCTTGTGTACAAATTGCAATCGATACGGCCATTTTAAGGAGCAGTGTAAAAGGAATAATCAAAGGACTTGCTTTGAATGTAACAGCCCGAATCACATCCGGAAAGATTGTCCTCAGTTGAATAAGCCGCCAATACAAGCTCATCTAGCTATGGCAATTGAAGGAAATAACCCGAACCCGGTACTCAATATCAGCCCACCTCGAGGTCGAGCATTCTATATAGGGACCGAGGAAGCCCGCAATGCGTAACTGGTACGTTTTTCCTAGACCATTAAGTGATCCACCGTATTATTCAGATTCAGTGAGTCTCCTTAGATAAGAAACCTAGACGCATAAGTTTTGACATGAGCACTTTGACCATACACTTGATTTCGCGAAACCTTAGGGTAGAACCTTATGTATCATCGATTGAATCGCGAGGACGCGATTCTTCTATCAGGGGAAGAATGTCACAATTCGCAATTTCCGGTCATTTCTCATATTTCACATTCAGCATTTCATAACGATTCGTACATGGTTTTGCATTTTTCATTAAACGTTATTTTCTTATTAAATAAACGTTATCGCGTAAACATTATTTTTGAACAATTGATTCAATACTTCCAAAAATCTTTCCAATATATTTTTATACTCATATTAAGTCTATAAAAATATTATTATTAGTCTAACCGGTGTTTTAAATTTATTTCGTATATAAATTGTTATATTTATATAAATTACGACTTTTTCTTAAATTCAACCCGATAAATAATTATTCACTCTACTCTTTCAAGAAATGTATTTTTAAAATTTTTATGACCTAAATATATTTTATCTTGACCCGTGAAATTTATTTTATCTAACGCTACCTTAAATATTCAAATGTGTATACAACTTACTAATATTACTTAACAATACTACAAGCTACTACTTATCCTCAAATAACTTTACATTTCTTATACATACACATTTATAATCATAATATATAATGTAAAGTATATGTACATGCATTTTTAATTAAAGGATTGTCCAAGATTTTCAAGATCTTGTTTATATAAGTCTACACTCCAAAGACTTTACACCTTCAACTCAATCATTCAAGTGATAAGTCAAGTTCTTCCTCTCCTTTTCTTCTTCACCAATATTCGGCCACCATAGGGATCAAGGGAGAAGATCACAAAAATTTTGCTAACCAAGTTCTACACAATCTAGTATACACTCTTGTTTAGGTTTTGAAATAAAAACCTAGAGTGTTTAGGATAAATCCTTTGTTCTTAAACCTCATCAAGCACTTGTAAGCATGAAACTTCATCTCTTACTTTTTCATATATATTTTTCATACATTTCATAAGTCCATATGATCATATTTGCTCAAGTTGTAGTTTTTATTCATGTTTATCAAATGTTATCACCCATATGTGTCCTATTAATCTTTATAACAAGTATGTACTAGTTAGAAGTTTATAAAAATGTTAAGTTTGAAATATGGATCATCAAAGTCTAGTTGTGATTTTTGGAGGAAATGATTACATAAATTTTATACATGTTTATTTAGGTTTGTATATATATTTTTAGCCTCATAATGAATATTTATTTTGGTTATGATCAAAGGAAGTTGTTTTACTAGTAGGAATGGTGATGAGTAGATTAAGGGATTTATGTGGTGAAGTTGTGATTAAACAAGTAGAAAAATGGTAATTTTAAAATAAGCGCGGAAGCGCTGTCGAAATTTATAATTTTTCCAAAAAGTTAGTCATTTTTATAAGTTTTATTAAAGTTTTAGAAAATAGATTTTTAGTTATGAACGTGGCCTTTCGAACGGACTAAAACGGAATTATAACGAAAAATATACGTGGTTTCCAAGTTACGATTTAAAAACTATAATTTTCCGGAAAATATTCATGCAGTCCGAATTTTAACTGACCCAAACAGTGGCCTTAAAATTTCTGTGAAGTCTCCGAAGTTTAAAAATATATTAGTACTCTTAATTACCTTCGCGTGGATATAAAGAACTTGAAAAACGGACTTAAAACGAGTGATTTATGGTTAACCGAACTTTGAGTCAAAAACGTGCTGAAAACACTATTCACAGCTTTAGTAAGCTGTCAGGATTTTTAATCAAGATTTTGAGGGCCTAAACGGACGTTTCGGGAGAAACGGACCTTAAAAACGAGTTAGTTTTCCTATGTATAAAATACGTCAAGTCCGACGTAAACTGATTTTTCAATTACTAAAACCGTTACATAGTTTTAACTACATTTTCACCATTAGCTCAAAAGTATTTATTTTCGACATGAAACCGTCACACATTCAAGTAACAATATTTTTATATAACTAGTTTTCAAGTAGCATATTGGGTGATACGTTTTCAAAATCATGCATTCACGACAACATATCATAACTCAAGTCATAACATTCATTTTAGGTCGCGGATAGTTTCGGGCCTCACTTTCGTGCATTTCATTTTGTTAGCATATCAATCACACCAGGTGAGTTCATACCCCACTTTTACTCGTTTAAATTCTTACAAACTATTTGGGGGAGATACATGCTTAAATACTTGTTTCACTCTTGCGAATACTCAAACCATTTATACAATTTTGTTACAATATACTTCTTATACACTTTGGACATTATGTGTGGTTTATTGCGATATGTGCCTTAATGTGCTAAACTAGTTTTCAATTGTGCAACAACATACAAACTTTAGCAACTGGTTAACTCCTGCGGGAGCCGGCAGAGAGGTATTGATAGTACTATCGGGCTGACGCCCCCACCCTTGTGTCCTTGATAGACGAGACCTTGGGTGAATATAATCTGTTATTCAAGTGATTCAATGTAACACAACAAACAAGTTAGACTTCGTCGTGAGGTTCAGTTGGCTGTGATTCTTTGCATTAAGTTTATGTATATATCGTATGCACCTATGTCCTACTTACAAACAAGATTGACAATTACATACTTTGGCAATGGATTGTAAACACACAGGTTGCAAGTTTTGTATGGGCGGAACTTGGAACTGAGTGGATTTGCACGGCCTTTGCTGCATCAACATTTCTTATAGACTTTTTCAATTCATTTTCAACAAACTTATGAACTCACCAACCATTGTGTTGACACTTTTTAGCATGTTTATCTCAGGTCTTAAGGTGATAGCATTTCATGGAGCTTTTGGGTCGCATGGCATACATGGAAGTCTTGTGTTTTTAACAATTACCATTCGACATGTTTTGTAAACTCTTGTGTATTATCAAACTTTGGGATTTCTTGCTTGTAAACTTTAACTTGTTTATCGAATGGTAAACTTTTCAAAACGTCTCATTATAGAGGTCGTTTTCTGTATCCATACTTTGTGCTATGACGTTATACCCCAATGACATTATCGTTCCGCTGCGGTATTTTGGGGGTGTGACAGTATCATAAGTAGGTGCTGATGTCACAGAATGCTGTTCATCATGAGTAAACTGATTAGCAACATTACTATAATTTGGTACCTCATTGAGTGAATCTGTGTCATAGACGGGAGTTGTATCAAAAGTATCACTTGATGTTGTGTCCTGCTGATTAACTGTATGACTGGAGGTTGCATAATCGTTTGCTTTATCTGCCCGTCCAGGATACCAGAATTCGAATTCCTCAGCAGTCAACTCTATTCCCGATTCTTCTTTCTCGGCTATCATCTGCATGTACCTGAGCTTTTTAGATGATATCCTTGGTTTGACACTGCACGCTGAATATCCTGAATCATGACTTTGAGGTTCGGAAGTAGCATTCTGAGCAGAAGTCATAAAGCAGTTATTCCCATTTTGATATCCCATATTCTGATGTCCCATATTCTGATTCCAAATCTGACCCCCTTGATGTCCAACATACTGCCCTGCATATTGCATCTGATTCCCAATAACATCAACCATGTGTCCTTCTTGACTCCTATGCATAGATGGTTGAGCAAACTGCGTATTAAACTCTGAAAACCATGTATTGGCGAATCCAGCAATAGCATTTGTGAAAGCAGTTTTGAGACGATCTTTGTCAGTTGCCATTGATGAAGGTATGATATGATAAAGTTGATGTAGGATCGATTCAAAGATAAAGGAGTTGTGTTTGATAAGTTATGGTCGGTTGAGGTTTATCCGAAGGTCGTACTCGTAAACTCGGTTCTTAAAAAATTTTCGCCCAAAATATGAAATTCACTATAAAATTCAATTCTAAGGTCGTATGAAAATTTTGAGTTATGACAATTTTGACGCCAAATTTGACCCGAAAAATTTGAATTTAGGCCCAAAAATTTGAATTTTTGACCAAAATTTTCACAGTTAAACCAAAATTTGAATCTCGCGTAAAAATTGAACGTTTAGTCTCCTCAAAAATTTAAATTTTACTCAAGTTTTCCCACCAAAAAGAGCTTAGGCGTAGAAACAGAAGTTACGAGTAGGATATGGTTACGAGTAGGATATGGTTACGAGTAGGATGTAGTTACGAGTAGGATGTGGTTACGAGTAGGATCTTATGCGTAGGAAGCTTAGGCGTAGGATTCCTTAGGCGTAGGATCTTATGCGTAGAAAGTATCTTATGCGTAACCTTAAGCTTATGCGTAGACAAAAAGTTACTCGTAAACCTTACGCGTAATTGTGAAGTTATGCGTAGAGTTACTCGTAAGCTTTTAGCTTATGCGTAAACTATGGTTAAGAACCAAAAATCCTTTACACTGTCACAGCGTAAGGGATATCCACAAGTCGAAGTGCTCCACACACTTATCCAAGTGAGGGAAGCACTGAGTAACCGTTATAGCTCGAAGATTCTTAACCAAAAAGTTACGAGTAGAAGCTTATGCGTAGTTGACTTTCTTACGAGTAGAACTAGGGTTTTGACCTACTCGTAAAAAATTTCCAACGATTCAAACAATTTCGTTTGCACAGATATCCTTAAAAACACTCGAATAACCCAAAAATGTTGACCTTTTTCACCCAAAGTGCTTAGAAAAGTTACGAGTAGAAAACTAGGGTTTTGACTTTTTGACTTCTACTCGTAAGAAATTTCCAACGATTCAAATGATTTCGCTTGCACAGATATCCTTAAAAACACTCGAATAACCCAAAAATGTTGACCTTTTTCACCCAAAGTTGCTAGAAAAGTTACGAGTAGAAATGACCAATGAACCAAAAACGAGTTCAAAAGTGAAGAAAAACACGTAAAGCTTCTAACTTTTTGCAAAAAACTGAAACTTTAACACCAAATAAACCTTAAACCACAAGAATCTTGAATTTTTTGATGAAAAAATCAAAGCTTTATGCGTATCAAAGATGTAAAACGTGAGCTTATATGCGTAACCCTTCAAAACAAACACAAACACTCCTAAACCTGGCTCTGATACCAATTGTTAAGCCCCTTTTATCACTTATACCTTATCACACAATAGCAACCTTTACCACACAAACACCCATGTTATACAAACAGTATGCGTAGATAAAGAAGAAAAGAAAGAACTTGGTGACTTGAATGATATTCGTGTATATGTATAGAGAGGTAGAGAGAAGAAAGATGAAAACAATAAGATGTTATATTGCCTCAAAGGAAAAACACACACACACACACACTTTCAAGCACACCCCTCAAATGACATACTTGAGGGGTATTTATAGTACAAGACAAAGGATGCCCTAAGGCTTGGCCATGGGCCTTGAGATGGACTTGGATTGGGCTTGGGTTACACGAACTAGACAAGGCTAGCTTAACTTAACTAATGCCCAATTCGCTTAGCCCAATCCACGAGCCCGATGACTATTCTATCACGATATCTAACACACATTACAAAGTTCCTAATCGTGAATGACCATCACTTCTAATAAAAATAATGAAGGCTAACAGGATTTCATAATTGTGGAATATATTAGTACGGCCATAGATCCTAGCTTGCCCCACGTTATTTTAGGAAAACCTTTCATAGACAACCCCGGGATGACTTATATCCCTCGTTAGGGATAGTGCGATTCAAGGATGAGACCGATGACGTAGCCTACCAAATGCCATTTAAGATTGAGAAATTTTCATCACTCTCCAATGATGTAAAAGAACTTAAACTATCGGTCTACTATAGGAATGAGAAGGATATGGAGAAAGGAGTGGATTATGTTATGGCTAAGATTTGCGGTTTCTATAAGGATTGCTTGAACTTAGGACCGAAATATAGAACTGATTGGGGAGAGGACGAACTCTTAGAAAGGTATATCATAGGACACTTTTACAACATGGAATCACCCACTAGAAACCGTCATGAGGAAGAAGGTGACGGTAATGAAGTTACGTAGGGGCACGACTTCGAGTCTAGCTACAAGACTCATAAATAAAGAAAAGCGCTTCGTAGGAGGCAACCCATGCTTAATTGTTTGCTTGTTTGTGTCGTGTATCCTTTAGTGATTGTCTATTCTCATGTTTAAATTTGTAAAAATGCTTTATTTTGTCTTTAACCTCGTCTTAATTACATATAAAGGTATTTTACATAAGGGATAAGTGTAGGGAGGATTACAGACGTTTTCAAAAGAAATGTAAACATGAGAATTACAATTAATTAAAATATATACATGTGTGTTTTTTGAGTCAAATGCTTGTATCGAGTCATAATGGATGTTTTACAGGAAATTTTTTCAGATTCTAAAGATGTAAATTTTCCATAATTTTTTCCAGAAAATCGCAGACCAGTTTTTTGTCAAGATAACCTGACGGCGTCAGGATCGCAACCTGACGGGGTCAGGAAAGATCAAAAACAACTGATTACTTTTTCTCGTTTTCTGAGCTACTTATAAATTTTTGGAATTTTCCAGGTCTTAATTTTCCAGAAATTCTGTAAAAATCCATTCCACAAGCATTATATCCTACTTTAGTAGAGTCCTATATATATTATTACCGCTAATTTTACGCAAAGGTTTCGTTTGTTTTCTTCAAATGTGCAGGTTTAATTTACCAAGAAGAAGATACATAAGATGAGAAGGAGCTTTTAACGCAAACATTCTTCTTGAAGAAAGATGTAACCACCACTTTACACGGATCCTACCAAGCTAATCTGAGGAGTATTAGTTTCTTTCGTTTTTAATTACCTTCCATTATCATAACTTTGATACTTTCGGGGAACATTGGGGACAATGTTCAGTTTAAGTGTAGGGAGGGAAAATAAAACAGGAACTTTGAAACTATGTTTATCCTTGATTATTTGCTTTGTCCAATTGCATCTATGTAATAAACCATGAGAAAATGTCGGTTAGGGTAATTTTGGCACCAAATTTTCAATTTTTCATGACATATAGGAGTGGGCCATTAGTCTTAATAAAGCGTCTCATGGATAGGAAATTATATGACTAGCACAAAAACCCTTTACCACTTAAATTCCACCCAAAATGTGAGGATCGCCCTTAGATTAGTAGGAATTAAAGCATTCATCTTTAATGCTTAGTGTGTGAACCGGTAGTATAATAGATTCTAGAACTAGTTTTGTGATGCATTCCGAGATTGCTAGTAAGACTACACTTGTGTAGTTAGGAATAACTAAATGATAAGAGGCATTAGGATAACCCTTGTTTGATACCCGTAATATAATTACTTCTTCCACATCGGTTGAGTAATTCCCCCACACCTTTGCGTTGTACTCATCTTTAGTACACGATACCCCTAGTTAACCCCTAAGATCCTATCCTTTTCGCGGTTCTCGTGATATTTTGGTTTTCCGGAATATCAATGAAGAGCATTGTTTACACCCCACCCCCAAATGTACACCCAAATCGCCTTAGCCTACCTTGTATGCACTCACTTTTAGTGCATTATTGTTATCACACTAAACCCTTAGTTCAATTATCTAGTTGCTTGCATAAGTTGCTAAGTCGAGTCATATCCTTTGTACACAGTTTTGGGACGATTGGGACTCATGGGAAAAGTTAAAGTTTGTGAAATGACGGGAAGGGAACGTTAAATTCAAATTCCCTTTATTTGCATAATAATGTACTCCAAGTGTTTTGATCTTTTCAATTAGGGTCATATTAGTGTTAGAGTAATAAAAACTCAAGTGTAGGGATGTACCTATAAATCCCTATCATTTTGATGTTATCGTAGAGGATGGTAGAGTAAAAGTGTATAAACGGGCTACCATCCTACATCTATCTTTAAATTTATGTTTGTTTGTTTAAGTTATCTAGAGTCTAGAGTGTCGAGTCTTGGCTTAGCAATGCCATTATTCGCATGCTTGTAACATATAGATTTTTGACTTGCCACCACTAAATCGCCTTTCCCACCAAACCCTTTGTTTCCCTACCGTAAGCCTAACATTACAACCCTTTAAAAGACCTCTTTGATAGTATTTCCTAGGTGCTTACGCCAAAGCAATGGAGGTTTGATCTAGTCTCAAGCCTATGGTAATCTATATACTAGGACCGGTTAATGAGTGTTTATATTCCATTTCCAACTTGTTATATTTCATATACACCCGAGAGATGTGAGTATCCAAACACCCCATGTGAGGTGCTAGTATGTAATTTTTGTGCTTGTTGTGGATTGTTCTAAACCAATGCTTCATGACCCCTAACTTATAAATTAATTGGCTAAAAGCACATTTGCTTGAGGACAAGCAAACACCAAGTGTAGGGATATTTGATAAGGTTTTAAAATGTACCTTTTTTAGGGGTCGTTTAAGCCCTTATTTGATTACTTTTGTATCTGTTATTACTTAATATTGTTCCTTTTCACTTTTTAGGTATCTTGAAGGCAAAATGCTGGAATGACACTTATCCGGACGAAAAGGCGCGAATATACGAAGAAAATGGCCAAAGTCAAGAATCGAGACACTCAGGCTGCCGGAATTGAAGGTGACGGTGTCAGGTGTTATTTGCGACGCCGTCGGACCACTTTTGTGACGGCTCAGTAGCCAAATTGCTTATTTACAAGTGACGGCTTCTGGTTTTAAAAGAGTAGGGCGTCGCAACTCAGACGACCTAGATTTGATCCAGACGACCTCATAGACTGAAGGGGACGGCGTCACAAGCATAAGGTGACGCCGTCGCAAGACTAACGTGGCCAAGACGAAACCCTAATGACGGCGACCCGGCGGCGTCACAAATTATAAGGTGACGCCGTCGCATGTGTAATCTTATATATAGAATCCGAATTTTTCAGTTTTCAGTGTGTAGACTTTTTGAGTAAAAACCTAAACCGAACCAAGGCTGTCTTGTACAGTATTTTAGGGTTCCATACCCTATCTTACATCAAGATAAGTGTTTTACTTCATTAATTCAATTATGTCTTCAATTAATTGTGTGTATGCTTGCATGTTTTCCATGTCCGGCTAATTTACTTGTGTGTTTGCTTAGGAGATATGAAACTCAATTATTGAATATTGATTGGTTGTCTCTTATCCTAATTGTTAATGATCTAGTATTGCGATAGATCATCCGTTGTGTAGTTAATGCTTGATTAATCTTTGTTGAACCTTAGCTTGTAGTACCTAGAGTCATTGTAGGCTAAACCATCCGAAGAGTACCTTAGTGTTAAGTTTATAAATCCTAGAGATTTTGTAGGCGATAACCTTTGGTAGTTTCAAAGAGTTAGGGATAAACGCATACCCTACGACCTTAGACACACAACGCGAATAAGAATAAGGACGTGAGAATTCAACCATCAATAGGAGATAATTAAGGAGTAATTAAACATAAGTAAACACATCTTTAAATCATCATACGAGCACACAATAATTAGACATAGACTACATACACCTTAGATTAGATAATTAGACGAATAGAGTAATCGATAGAAATACCAACCCCCAAATCCAATACCCCGAGATTCGTACCTTTCCATTTCCTAAAAAACATAAAAAAGATAAAAAATAGTCTTCCTCAACCCCAACCTTAGCGTAGTAACTTCTCACTAGCATTCCTATTCCCCTAGAGAATGATATCAATTCCCGTGGCTTACCCTAATACTACACTACAACGATTAGGTTCACTGCCTAGGGTGTTGAAAAACTTGCTCGACGAAAAGAAAGTTCCTTTGACCCCGAACGACGCGTGTAGCGTTATCACAAAACATGATGCAACAAACTTGTACTAAATCAAAATGATCAAACAGACTTCAAAATCAACCTTATAACATTTTGAAAACAGAAATCTCTCTAAAACTGATTTGACTTTTAATTTTGATTGTTTTTTACTTTTGTTGACTTTTGTGCAAAATGTTGAAATTAGACAAATGTAGACAACAATAAGCACTTATAAGCTTTATTAAGCTTATATGAGCTTATGTAAACAGTAAAAACAGCTTATGAAAAGCAATTAACAGAAATGAATGTTTAATTGAAATTGAGACAATACTTAAAAGTGAAAACTGAAATTCTCATTAACAAACTGAAATACAAAGCTTAATTTGAAATTACAATTAAAGTAAAAGTAAATTTGACAGAAATAAAAGGTGGTAACACTTTTCTAAAGACATGAAAAGTGGACCATTTCTTCAACTGTGATGAGAGGGTATAAATAGCTGATGTAGGAGCTTGGGCTTAGATCTTAAAAGCTTCTGGGAGTACAATCTCAGCCTTAGATCTTCTCTTGTGTCACTATCTCAATCCACAGCCCTTGGATCATGATTGATGACTTGTCTCAACCAATAGAATTGCTTCAATTTGCCACCCTATCATTCCATGAGCACAAGGATCACCAAGCTGTCAATAAGATGCTTAGTACTAAGATTTCACAAGGGCAGCGTGGGTAATTTGGTTGGGGAAGAAGGAAAATACTGGAGCGAGAAAGGGGTACTGTGGGGCTTTTATTATTTGTAGTTTGACCTGTTAGGGGGGTTTGACTGTGGGTATGTCGGATAAATGTAAACCGGGTATGGGTAAAAGGTTGGGCTTGGGATGAGGGCTGATGGGGTAAAGGGTGTTTTAGAGTTTTTGGACTTGGTTTATTTTGTAAAGTGTAATGAAATATCACAAGGACCATCTTTGTAAATTTGCATATTGTAAGGACCAATGGTATAAATTGTGAATTGTTAAGGTGTAAATGGTAAGTTGGTTATATGAGGGTACAAGGGTGTAAATGGTAAATGAAGGAAAGATGAGGGGTAATTTGTGTAATTATGGGAAAATGAGGAGTAAATTATGAAAATATGGAAAGTGAAAGGTTTAAAGTGAAATCTCCCAATCTTTATCCAGAACTCCGTAAAATGTAATTTTTTAGCATCAAAGTGCATAAAACCCATAAAATAGCATCCCGGCATCGGCTTTTACTTTCTTCTCTTTCTCGTGCTCGGTTTTCTTCTGTTTTGTCTTTCTTTTGTCTGTTTTGTCATATATGTACTTGCACATGCATAAACTCAAGAAACCAATAGATATTAGGCATTAACGGCTCTTTTCTGGTTATTTTGGGCCTGTTTTGGTAAAGAAAAGGTATGTGTTTTTGCACATACCAGTCAATAACTCAAAATAACATTTAAAAACATTTTTTATTTCTTAAACTTTAAGAATTACCACACAAGTAGAAACAATTCAAGTGTTTTACGACTAAATCATTTTCCAAACATTATTATTTAAAGTCTTAAACGGAATATATCGAAATCTGAGACTTGTCATATTATATCTAGGTTTCGTGTTGAAGCCATTACCATTGCGTACATGCTATTGTCGTAAGTTGCCAAATCTATCAACGAGGTGAGTTCATAGCCCCAATTTTACTCTTTTAACTATTTTATAAACTCCTTGGGGGAGAGTACATGCTACTACTACTTTTATGATCACAATTGCTTGAAAACTGTACGATGTTTTCCTGATATTATTATGCCTAAGTAGTTTGCCAAAAGACCCCTACATCATGACTAATTGTTCATGATGTTGCATTTCTATTCCTAATATATATCTTGTGATCAACTGCTTTACTACTAAACCTACGAATTCACTCAACCGTTGTGTTGACTTTTTAGCATGTATTTTCAGGATTAAAGGCGATAGCTAAACTCTGGAGGCGCTTGGGCATTGGCATGGCATGGCATGGTCATAGATGACTCTGTTATACATTGGGGACCACTTTAGTTTTTATGGGCTTATATTCCACATTATATTTTGAAAGATGTAAACATAAATCTTTATGAAATAAGATTTCTCAAGTTAAACCGTTGTTCTATACTTTGTGTCGTGATATCAATCGAGTAATACTCCAGTAACATTTTTGGGGCTGTTACAGTATAAACTCTAATTATTCTAATAAAGTGGAGTTCTGTACCACCCCTATCAAGCAGCACCATTCAATGCGCTAATGTGTCTCGAATGATAGGCCATCGTTATTTTTGTCAAGTACACACACCCGATGCACCACCATTCTGTATTCTTTTGTAAGCTTCATTAGTATAAATTATCATTCAAACACCGGTAGTTTCATTTGTTGATTTAATGTTGACACATTCAAAACAATCATCTCCTAAAATGTGCCCCTGCAAGCTTCCTCTATACGCTCCAAGATTAACAAATCACATACAAATCACATAAACTCAAGATTTTCATATCATATCCTGATAATGAGTTTCAGTGACTCAAAAACACACATACAAATCCTCTGATACATCATCCGGTTGGTAAGTATTCACATCTATTCAAGTTTTTCTTTCTAGGGGTTTGAGTTAAATCCCATAGCATAGCTATTTTTATGAGATATTATATATATATATATATATATATATATATATATATATACATATATATATATAGAGTAGGGATCTAGTAAGAAGTATATTAAAATAAGAAGTGGTGAGAAGTGACCAAAATCACGCATTTGAGATGCAACGACTTGCATTAGATGAATTTCTATTCATATAGATGCAACATCTTGAGTTTCGAAAGTTAATTTGATGTATAGATGGTGCAAATTGATTTTCATGATTTTGGCACGTGCAGAGGAACAAAAAACAAGAGAAATCATGAAATGCATCTAATATACGTATATGCATCTGATTAAAAGTTAGAAAACACACTATGGTGCGTTATAATGCATCTAAGATTATAGGGATGCATCTAATTTAGGTCGGTGCATCTCAGATTTGCGGTTATAGTTCTTCTTATTCCTTCTTATTTTAAGTAATATTCTTATTAAAAGTTAGAAAACACCATCTATACATCAAATTAACTTTCGAAACTCAAGATGTTGCATCTATATGAATAGAAATGCATCTAATGCAAGTCGTTGCATCTCAAATGCGTGATTTTGGTCACTTCTCACCACTTCTTATTTTAATATACTTCTTACTAGATCCCTACTCATATATATATATATATATATACATATACTAGTGGCAAAACCCGTCCGATGGACGAGTATGACTTATGGTTTTTATTTTTAGGATTTAGTAGAACAAATAGATACTAAAAAGTAATTAAAAGTTAAATGAAACGGTTAAGATCTATAATTGATGTTACGATAATCCATAAAACGGCTAAAAGCATGTAAGTATTTTGATTTTTGGTTTTTATTTTTAAGATTTAGTTGAACAAATATATACTAAAAAGTTATTAAAAGCTAAATTAAACGGTTAAAAACTATAATTGATTTTACCATAATCCATAAAACGGCTAAAAGGAGTTAACTACTTTCTAACATTTTGTTATAAACAATATTAATCATGAACATCTTTTAAATTTGATAGTATTATTAACATTTATTATTATTTTTTTGTTTTTGTTAATTATGTTTATTTACTTATTGTATATAGGTGTTTCCAGCTAATTTTTTTTACCAAAGTTAGATGATGTTGATGAATTTGAAATATCTGTGAATGGATTTATGGTGAGTTTTGATGTTCGTTGTGATGAGAATATGTATGTATTGTCGGGTGACAAGTGGAGTTTTGTTGTTGATACACTTTGTTTGTTAAGTGGTGATGTTTCTGTGTTTACCAGGAATAGGGGAAAAAAGTTGTGGTTATATGCTTTTGATAATGATGCTAGAATCCTTACAGAGGTGGTTTTCAAAGGGGCGCATTCTTTAAGGAGGCTCCAACTACCATTTACTGATTTAGAGCAGTGTTAGTGTTTTTGTTCAGACTTCTTAAATTTTATTGTTTAAATTTGATTTCATTAATTTCTTAGTTTACATTATAATTATATTCTGGTTTGTTACGTGTTTTAGTTATTTTTTTGATGACGTAGTTAGTAGTTATATAAGGTTTTATTTTCAATAAGTTTTTAAACGAAATTTTATAAACCAAGATACACGATTAAGATAGCTCGAGTTGAATTCTCGTAAATTTACGATGTTTTTTATAATAAATTTTTTAAATCATAGCTGTGGTGAGATAATAAAGCAAAACCCTTAACGGAGATTCTGGTTAAACACGTAACCTTTAGTCGGGAAATATATATTTCAAAGAAACTAAATCTTCCTTATTATGGAATAATTAAATCATTTTCTTTTTATAAAAAACATAAATTATAATAATTTTTAAACATACCAAATTATTTAATGATTTCATTAAGAACGAAAAAAAGCAAACGTTTATAACATATGAAGGGAAAAAAAGGTTACAAAGTGGTATGCAAGAGCAAAGTATACAACCAAAGAGTAGGACGTCGAGTTATGAGGTTTAGTATATGTGAATAACACATTTAAAAGAAGTGCAACACACTTAAAGAAAAAAGAAATAGCAGTAAAGCCAATTTTTATACTAACATAGTTAAAATATAATAGCTTGCACACCAACCACATTCGCAAACATTGAGGCAGATGCAATGTGATCCTTTGTGTTTCCACATATAATGAACTCAAGCATTCTTGCGTAACTCGATATAAATCAAATTTAAGAGATAACTCAATACAAATATTCAAATATATAAAAAAATTCATTCATGTCATACCAAAACATTGTTATAACATGTTTTATTATATGATTCTAGCTTCATAATCCTCACACTAAAAATAATTCTATTTCAAGCGTTCCTAATTTTCATCAAAATTTATGATCCTGAAACTATTCTTTAACCTATAAGACCAAGGTAAAATGGTTCACCCGTTCCTTTCAGCCCTTCGTTTCCTTGAACAAATGCTCAAGACATGTACTTCACAGCCTCATTCATATCTTTAAACACCTTATACCCTTTCCACTAAACCCTCATATCCATACCTGCACCCCCAACCACATTTGCATACTCACCATAAAAACACGTATCTAATGCGAGAATGGAGGGCTACTACTTGAGCTACCTCAGGACCCGTTGTATTTCGGAACCCGATTGAATTTGCTATAAATCAACTTCCAATTGCAACTACATAAGTCAAAGATCACACTTTTATTATATTTATGCACTCATTTATAAATAATGTAGTTTTCTTATTATCATATCATTACATAAATAATGTAGTTTCTATAATTTTACTAATTAATAATAAGATTTTAAAAAGAAAGGAAAATTACGTTTTTGATATTGAACCATCTTGACCCAGCCCATGCCAAATAACTTATTTCGACCCGTTAGCCAGCCTGCCTGTCCCAACTAATTAAAAGTTACAAAAGCTACTAATACAATTAAAAGATTTCAACTTTTTCGTTCAATTTAGGTAATAAACAATGATCATACTTGTAAAAAACTCTTGTAAAAATACACTTGCACCAAACCTTTGGCGTGTGAAGGCAAATAGAGTGATGTGGCAAGAAATGCTCCATATGAATCAGATATTAAACCCCACCAATTGATCGGATGACACATTTGTTAACTCACACATGTTCTAATTGGAACATTTCTAAAAACGTGTTTTACCATATCCTTTCTTATGATTATGCACAACCTTGTTATAATATAAGACGATGAAAAAAACCAAATATGGAAGCCAACAAAGAATTAACATTTTTTTGTTGGCCTAAAAGCTATTAGAAATGGGCTTACAGACCGTGGCATTGGCCTAAACAAAGTCTTGGGTATAAACAGATGATTCTTCTTCTGAAGAATCATCATCTTCAAGTACATAGCCGAGGTTGGACCGCTACTTGATGTCCGTAGATAAGCTCTATTAGGAGGCGTTAAACTCCCAACATGTTAATACAAATATGCCGTAAAAACATTTATTTATATTTTACGATCTTCTAATGTTTTGTCGATAACAAACGTAAAATCATTTTAACGAAACAAATAAAATACGTAAATAGTTTGAGCCAATAGTTTTTCTAACACACTTACGTTTTCACATAAAACACTAAAAGAAGTATAAGTGATTTTATGATTTAGTAATACATATGTACAACAACTAGTGTTTACATATTGGGCAAATATATACATAACTAATATGTATTATAAATGGGTAAAAACTACAACCCATGGTATTGACCCATACCCATTTGACTAGATGCATTGCATATATTTGGTACATTGTATCTAATAAAATAACCATGGATTAACCCATAACCAATGACCCATGACCCATAACCAAAAACCCATGGGCAAAGAGGATCGTCCCACGGATCCATAGCTTTACACTAGACGGATCCCTTAAAGGTGGGATCCGTGGAACAGTAGTTGTTTCTCCTCTATAAATAGTGAGCCATTTCTTCCTTTTGGGTTGCCACTCTCACACATACTTTCCCCAAGTATTGTAACTCTCTAACCACTGATCCTAAGGGATCTTTCTATGTAGTTTGTCTTTTGTTTTTGTGTGATTCTCTAGGTTCCTCTTAAAGGCGAGATCACCACTTCTTGAAGTCAAGCAAGCTCAAGTCCATGAGTTGCCATGCTTCGTCATCTTCAAGACTACCGAGGTTCTCTTGTTGATACTTCTTTCTTCCTCCATAGAAGTGTTGTGTAGAAGGCATTAGTGAAGGATGCCGAAAGAGTCAAGACGAAAGCATTAGTGAAAGGTGCTTAACGTCCGTGTCAAAAGCATTAGTGAGGAATGCTAAAGGTGTCAAGACGAAGGCATTAGTGAAAGGTGCCAAGCATTTGTGTCAAGGGCATTGGTGAAAGATGTTTAGGAATCAAATCAAGTGGCATTAGTGAAGAAATCCAAGGTCGTATAATCGATGAGGTGCATCGTTATACAAATAGTGATAGCTTGTTTCCAAGGATGTTGATATCCTTGATGGTGTTGTAATAAGGAGTGGGTCTCCTTTGGGATTAGGTGTTGTGTAGTGTTGGGTAGTAGTTCCTCCATTGTAATGGAACTCGGTACTTAGCCTAGTACTGGATAAAGGGTAGGCGACGTTGTGGTAGGTGTGGTTCACCTTGGTAAAAGAACCCTGTGGTTAGCCTAGTACTGGAAAAAGAGTAGGCGACGTTGTGAAGGCTTCTCCGCCATAAGGAGTTGGTGCGTGTAGTGATTACGAACTCTCGAGTAGGTGACTCGGGGAGTGGAGTAGGGCAAGGAAGGTGTCCTTGTAGCCGAACCACTATAAATACTCGTGTCGTGGTTATGTGCTTCTTACTCTTTATCTTTCATTTGACTCTTTATATATCTATCTATCAACGTCCAACATACACATCTAAATAGATTGACATAAGTCGATCTAAATATTTTAAAATGAAGTTTTAATTGGTAAAACTATTCAACCCCCCCCCCCCCTTCTAGTTTTCCACAATTGGCATCAGAGCTTCGTTACCAAGTTTCTTAGAGTATGTTGTACTTTAAAAACTTGATACGATCCGTGTATGTTTGAAAACTACAAAGAAGTAATTATTTTAAAATATTTTTTTTCTTTCATGTTGGATATTGATAGATTATTCTAACATATCTGTTTCAAGAAATCTTCATGCTAGGATCTCTCCAAAACCTTCATTTCTATTCAAAGAATAATGAAGTCAACTTTCAAGAAAGAATCTAGAAGTAATCACAACCTACTTACTCTAAGTACAAAGGATTACTTTAAGAGCTCATGAAGTATTTTTGGTCTCATGTCTTCACAAACCAAAATCAAGAGCATAGAGGTATGTTTACTCTTCATTAGCTAGCTTATATCAACATGAATATGTTAATACCATTCTTCTTATAAATGCTAGTTTTTCAAAAAAGTCTCCTTTCGCCACTTTCCTGACTCATTCATCATCGGGAATAGTATTCCTTTTAATGTCGTCAAACTAACGCCGTCGTCACAAATGGATTCTCGATAATTAAATCCCGTTGACCAAACATTATTTATTTTATTTTTCTTTACCCCAAAACTATTTTTGTTCCATAAGCTATCTTATAACTTATAACAAAAATATTGCCAAACACACTTTTTCTGTCTACAGTAGCCGGATCCCTTATACAAGGGATCCGGGGGAACATGGGACAAAAAATAGCTATACGCTTTTGAAAACCACTATTGATCATTTCCCTCTCCCCACAAAACACAAAAACGACTCAAGAACTGATTTCATCCTCATAGGACTCCATATCCTCAAGTACTCTTCTCTAGAACACCATTGTAAGTAATTACACTAACATGTTCTAATTTTCATCCTCCTCATCCTAGGGTTTATGGTTTCTCAATTTTTAATCAATTAATTTAATTAGGGTTTTCAAAATTGATCATTAAAAAGGGCTTTCACACAACTAAGATTACATTGTGTTCACAACATTGTTAATACAAATCAAAACTATAAACCCATCTCAACAAATTTTGCCTAATTGGAATATTTGTGTTTCTAGGACCAACCATGCCTAAATCCACTCAACAAGATCATCATGATACCATCCATTACCTCACCCATTACTATCGGAAAGAAGGATTGTCAAAAACTAACCGCAAAGTCTTCAAAAGACTTGAAAAACCACTTATCCACGAAGGTCGTGTAGTCAAGGAATGTTTCTTTGAAGATACCGACATTCGTCAAGTCTTCTCGGCAATCAACTTTGATTGTCTTCTTGACATTGATGAACAAATTTGTCTGGTTTTCATCTTTTAATTCTACAAAAGCATTAGAATCATTCGAAACACTGATGATAGCATTTCAATCACTTTCATCATTAATAAACAAAGCTTCACTCTACCTCTCAACACATTCGCTCAAATCCTTCGCATCCCTTGTGAAGGAATTTATATGTACTCTCAAGATTGGGCAATTTCCTCTCAATCCTTTGCTCTTGATCCCAAACCAATATACCATACTCCTCTTGATGAACCTGAAACCATTCGAGACACCATCTTCAAAATTAGAGCCGACCAATCCCGTCTCAACCGAAACAAAAAGCTCATTCACCGTGATCCCTTTCAAATGGAACTTTTCGAAATGCACCCTATTTTTAGAAAATGGGAAGAAATTCTTAGGGAAAACGTCATTAGCCTAGTCGGTAACAAGGATCATCTAAATGCTTGCCTTGTGCAAATGATTTATTGTCTTATTCACCAAAAACCATTCAATCTCGCCTATTACATAGTGAAGAGAATGGTCGGGGTATTCAAGGTTGCCAACATGGTACTTCCATATGGTATGCTCCTAACACGACTTTGTAAGTATGTTAGTGCATTGCAACCATCTCCTATCAACGATGATCATTTCCTTTCTGATCACGTTATGGTACCTCTTACCAAACAACCCCCTAAACGGTTCATGGTCAATGGAAGAAAACCTAAAGCTCTCTCGGACTCCTCGGACGGGAAAAAAGAAGAAGATGAAGAAGAAGAAGATGTCGACCCCGTAGCTAACATCGAATTGGAACCCTTTGATTACTATCAACAACTTCCAACTATTCCAAACGAGACCGCGAAATTCAAACAATTAAGGGGTATGATTCAAAACCTATCTCACTATGTCACAAAGTCGGGAAAGAGGAAAAGAAAGGATTGACGAAAAAGACTATAGGATTATGCTTGTTTTGAGACATTTGATTGGTGTATGAATGATTATGTTTTAGCACGATTGTTTGTGTCATCTTGAATATTATTATTAATACCATTATCTATGATATGCTTTATGTGATAAACATGTTTATATTGCCCGTTTAGTTTCATGGTTATTAGTGCATATTGCTTGGTGCAAAATCTGCATTTGTTGCTGTAATGGTTCTGATCTGCAGGTGTCGGATCCCTAGTTTTAGCCTAGATGGATCCCTTCTCTTAGTGAACCGTGGGATCCGTGACTACAGATAAGCTATATAGATTTCCTTACATCAAAATAGCTCACTAGATCACTTCACACTAGCCAAACATAAGACCTTAGAACCAACTAAGTCTTCTTCAAGCATTTGATAACTTCACACTCACCCATAGCTTACCTAGGATCTAGTTCAAAGTACTTTTGATTTATCAACTCATCAAAACTCACCATATTTTCCGCTTCAATACTCACACATTTTTTTTCACATCTCAAAACACTTAGGTGGACATATTGATAAATTTTAGGAAATTGTCTCTAGCCATCCTTATCTCAAAACGGGTCAAAAATTAGTTTTTTTTCAATTCTTTTGATTTTTGAGGATTTTTCAAACTCCATCTCAAGTTTACATATGATCTCTAGGATCATTTATTATAACTTGACACCATCAAAATTCTTAGTGTCATCCTTGAACATCCATTGGTGGTCACAAAGTCTCATTTTCCTTCCATAAAAGGCAATCATTAACTATATCACTCATTGCCCTTGATCATTCAAGTACACTTTCAATTAAGATACTTAGGAGGACTGAAACACTCAAGATGGTATAGGCTTTAGACCTTAGAAACATCATTTTTACTCTCTCATAGCTGCTGAGAGCCGGATCCCTAGGATTAGCCTAGACGGATCCCTCAAAGGAGGGAACTGTGGGATCCGGGTGACAGATTATGTCAACTCTAGCTAAAACAATCATTTCAAGCCCATCTTGCTAACGTGAACACTCCACCTCACCTTAATTGAGTCCCTAGATTAGTAAAATTCTGAAGTTGACTCTTGTGCATGCTAATCATCACATTCCTAAGAATCTTAGTGGCTTAAGTCTTAAATGCACTTGCCAAATTCTTCCCTTTATAAGTCATCTTGCTAGAATCCCTTAGTCATCAAACACAACATAATTCTCAGCAATTAGAAACATCTTCTTTAGTCATTTCATCATGAGGAAAGCTCCTAGTGCTAACTCATCCACCCAAGAACCACCTAAGAAACTTGCTCGGGTTATACACGAAGTTTCCTCAACCGAATCATCTTCGGTTAAGTCCACAAATGCTAGGATTTCCCCTACACCAACACAAGAAATCAAAACAATCCCCAAGAGAATTGTTCCCACAAAAATATCATCACCAAACTCTACAATTCCTAATAAACCAAACACGCCCTTTTTAACCCAATCAACATCATTAGTACCTAGAGCAATATCATTTACCACCTCACAATCATCTCCACATTCCTACAACTTAGAAGACTTACCCCCTAGGCCATCTCATCCTCCAGCATTACCGACACACTCTTCACTAGAGAAGATTGTACAACAAAACCAAAGTGTTGAATCAACACTTGCACCAATGTCAATCTCTCCATTTCCCCCTAATGGTCCATTTTGGATTATGAGGAGACATCAAAGTCAACCACCCGACCACATGGAAGTTGACACTTCCCTACCTCCACCATCAACCCTTGTTGAGCCACCACTTAATGTGCCTCCACAAATTCCTCCTTCATTTGAGGATCTTCAACCCACTTCACTTGATCCTCCGCTTCAAGATGCTCAACCTCTACCACCATCCTTTCAAAACCATGACAAGGATTGCTATCATTGTCAACATGTTGAAAAGTTGATACATGAACTACGTGAAGAGCAACGTTTCATGTTTTATCACCTCCTCGAACGTTTCGATGAGGTCAACAAACCTAAACAACCATGAGCCTAAAGTCTCAAGCTCAACTTAGAATGTTTAGGAACCCCATTTCATGTTTAATCATCCTTAAGCACGTGGTTGCTTCTTAAGTTTAGGTCACCCATTAGTATTAAGTGGAATATATATTACATGGCTAAATCATTCTCTTAGTTTTAGAGATTTATTGATTATCTCTTTGTTTTATTGAATGATAACTTATTTGCCATATTGCTTTGAGTACATGTTTGTTGTTTACATATCTCACTCTCATATTAGCATTGTTTGGTATATCACCATTGCTGAAAATATGTCACCAGGCAGACAGATCCCTGAAAATTGCCTAAACGGATCCCTCCAAGGAGGGAACCGTGGGATCCGTGCAACAGAAGAACAAAATTCTACTAACTTGAGTCTTATTTGCAGGAAATTATGCAGTATATACTTGTTTTCTAACCTTTATTTTGTAGATTTTCAAAATACACATGAAGACTTTGACACCTCAAGCTAGGGGGAGCTTTGTGTCAAACCATACACTGCAAAACTATTTGCAATATAATCCTTATTTGGATTACATTTCATGGCATCCCATTGCAAAGTTGCAATCTTCAAGGGGGAGCATTTTCGTCACAAAGGCGAAACCATTTGCAAAAAAAAGTTGCAATGCATTAGTTCTTTAGTTTTTATTTACTTGACGCCCTCAGACTCGTCAAGGGGGAGTTAAGACGAGTACCATTCCTGTCACATGCTTTCTTTACATTCTTTTCTCTTTTACATGTTTTTCTTAAAACAATGTGGTAGTTTCCTTTCGACGCTCTTTTTGTTTCGACAAAAAGGGGGAGAAGAAAGTAAAATCTCCAATTCGAACTTTTACGTATTTTAGTTTTTTCCTTAAAAAAAATTTATGTTTTGTCATCAACAAAAAGGGGGAGATTGTTAATACAAATAAGCCGTAAAAACGTTCATTTATATTTTACGATCTTCTAATGTTTTGTCGATAACAAACGTAAAATCATTTTAACGAAACAAATAAAATACGTAAATAGTTTGAGCCAACAGTTTTTCTAACACACTTACATTTTCACATAAAACACTAAAACAAGTATAAGTGATTTTATGATTTAGTAATACATATGTACAACAACTAGTGTTTACATATTGGGAAAATATATACATAACTAGTATGTATTATAAATGGGTAAAAACTACAACCCATGGTATTGACCCATACCCATTTGACTAGATGCAATGCATCTATTTGGTACATTGTATCTAATGAAATAACCATGGATCAACCCATGACCCATGACCCATAACCAAAAAACCCATGGGCAAAGAGGAGCGTCCCACCGATCCCTTGCTTTACACTAGACGGATCCCTTAAGGGTGGGATCCGTGGGATCCGTGGAACAGTAGTTGTTTCTCCTCTATAAATAGTGAGCCATTTCTTCCTTTTGGGTTGCCACTCTCACACATACTTTCCCCAAGTATTGTAACTCTCTAACCACTTATCGTAAGGGATCTTTTTATGTAGTTTGTCTTTTGTTTTTTGTGTGATTCTCTAGGTTCCTCTTAAAGGTGAGATCACCACTTCTTGAAGTCGAGCAAGCTCAAGTACATGAGTTGCCATGCTTCGTCATCATCAAGACTACTGAGGTTCTCTTGTTGATACTTCTTTCTTCCTCCATAGAAGTGTTGTGTAGAAGGCTTTAGTGAAGGATGCCGAAAGAGTCAAGACGAAAGCATTAGTGAAAGGTGCTTAACGTCCATGTCAAAAGCATTAGTGAAGAATGCTAAAGGTGTCAAGACGAAGGCATTAGTGAAAGGTGCCAAGCGTTTGTGTCAAGGGCATTAGTGAAAGATGTTTAGGAATCAAATCAAGTGGCATTAGTGAAGAATTCCAAGGTCGTATAATTGATGAGGTGCATCGTTATACAAATAGTGATAGCTTGTTTCCAAGGATGTTGATATCCTTGATGGTGTTGTAATAAGGAGTGGGTCTTATTGGGATTAGGTGTTGTGTAGTGTTGGGTAGTAGTTCCTCCATTGTAATGGAACTCGGTACTTAGCCTAGTACCGGATAAAAGGTAGGTGACGTTGTGGTAGGTGTGGTTCACCTTGGTGAAAGAACCCCGGTGGTTAGCCTAGTACCGGAAAAAGAGTAGGCGATGTTGTGAAGGCTTCTCCGCCATAAGGAGTTGGTGTCGTGTAGTGATTACGAACTCTCGAGTAGGTGACTCGGGGAGTGGAGTAGGGCAAGGAAGGTGTCCTTGTAGCCGAACCACTATAAATACTCGTGTCGTGGTTATGTACTTCTTACTCTTTATCTTTCATTACACTCTTTATATATCTATCTATCAACGTCCAACATACACATCTAAATAGATTGACATAAGTCGATTTAAATATTTTAAAACGAAGTTTTAATTGGTAAAACTATTCAACCCCCCTTCTAGTTTTCCACACAACCAATGATCTTGCTGAGCTGCAAACTTATTCCATCGGCTTTGCTTATTGTTACAAGTTTCTATATCATTTAAGACCGATAGAAAAATATGTGCATAATGGTGTAAAATGATAGTGCGGGTAAATACACACGTAAATAGTAGTCCCCGCGGTGAGATGAGGATTCTCTGTTGGCACTTCTTCCCGAATAGTGATGGTATTCTAACCCAATGCTAATCTCATCTTTTCATATCACAGTTTGGTGTCCATGAAACTCCTCTAGGCTAATTAGACAGTCTGCGAATAAAATCTTTAGTAGTTTGTTTACTTGCGCTTACGTGGCATGCTGTTCCGTGTCAAAAGATGAACTGTTTATGGCATTGAATGAATCAGTACTTGTGTTTCTAGTGATTGAGTTCATGTATGATGATGATTCTGTGCAGTTTGTGTATTCAGGTTTAGGTTGAGTTTCAAGATTTTACGATTTTGACAGTTTTTTTTCAGGCAAGAATGCCAATCTTCATCTCGTTATTAGTCCGGCAAGCAGATGGTGTGATATTAAAGACCACCTGGTAACATAATATACCAAATTAATGATTATTATTTTTTTGAAAAATGAGTTAATCATGCAAACTAATTAAAGTTGCTTACTTGTTGCCTAAAACGCCATGAAGCGTAGGATGGTTTCTTCTTCTTGAATATATTATACTCATTTCTTTAATCCAGGTGGAAGATAGTTAATCCATCTTAATTTGAAACTTTTTTCGTTTCTTTATAGACCTATGTTACATTACATAAAATATCATGATTGATATTCATAAGGATTAAGCTTAATAGTACGCTTAATAATAACTCGAGCCTTGAATAGTACGCTTATGAAATTAAGACTATAATTGCAAGATAAATAGGTAAGACACAAATAAAACGTTGTCATTAACTGTTATAACTGATTTTTACTGTCCAAATCAGGCTATCTATCCAACATAAGCAAGACAATGACGAAAGATTGCTAACTTATGTCATGTAGATATTTTTACCAAAGTCATGGTCAATATTTTTTAAGTGAATGCTATCCTATTTGATATTAACATGATTAAGGTCAACTAAAAAACCATAATAGTTAATATCAATACAATACACTTGGTTGAAGAACGATCACATTGAGCGTAAAATTACCTGCATTCATAGGGACCATACTCCAGCAACCATGAACATAGTTCATCACATAATCTTTTAGCTTCTGGTCTTTATCAGGAGACCATAATCCTTTCTTAGGCTTTATCTTTGATTTTTCTGTCTTGCACCTCATATTAAGTCACCAGCGTACATTCTCTCATGTGCTTTTTGTTGTCACCAATGCATTTCACAATATCTGACAAAATTCCAAGGTTGCAAACTATCCACTAATATCCTCACGTGGCAAACTATCTATCCCACCACCAAAGATAGATGATACCGAATCAGATGCCTTGGCAGTCTTCTGTGGTGCAGCAGCACCTCAAAAGGACTTTTTTTTCACACTTAGCCTCTACTGCACTAAGAAGGGCAGGATTGACATCTAACAAGAATGCTTTGATATCAGGACCAAAAAATTTGTGTATTGCACCTATAAGTTTAATGGTAGCATTTCTAGTTGCAGCAGCACTTGATTGTAAACCAATATTTTTGCAGAAATCCAGAAATCAATTACATCCTTCAGTTTCAGATGTGCAACACCAAAGTCATCAATTTTAGATACCATCTACAACAATCCCTCACTAAGAACCTTTGGGTTTTTGTGCTCTTTCATTATCTTGGACATTCTTTCAAATATAAAACCTGGGCCCACTGCTTTAGAGAAAGTGGTTAGGCATTTCATAGTTTGGGCACGGGTCTTAATATCATCAACCCTTTCACAAATACCTGCTATGCATAATACAACACATTTCTTAGGGGACTTTGTTGCAGTTGAAGCTATATGGCTAACAACTTCAATGACTTGTTGTAGGACCTGCACATTTTTCTCATTCCAGCCAGGAATGGTGCAGAGTAAGCGGATTAGAATCTCAGCCGATTGGTCACGTTCTTGGAGTGCAATAACTTGTTCTTTTTTTTGGGTAAAAGGGTTAATTCACCCCGGTAAAATATATTACGCCAAAAACATTGAAGTACAAAGGATGAGGGTGAATCCCTCATCTCAGTCCCTTAGGACACTTACAGACTCTCCTATAGGAATGCAACATCATTCCTATAACTTACAATATAAGCGTGACAGACCACACTTATAACTAAACATCATACTACAACGATAAAAAGAATAAAAATAAATGCACTTCAAGTAGAAATACTTGAATCTTCAAGTCACCATAGTAGTCCAAACTTCCAGCGTCGTCCAAATATACAATATCATAGTCCTCAAATTGAAGTACAATTCACAAGTTTCACACAACGGTTGGTGAGGGACTCTAGAACCACGGATAGAGCAGCAAGCTCAAACTCGCACCAAAGGTGTATGTTGAGATGCAAAACTGAACACCAATAAGAAAACCCAACAAATACGTATAAAACCAACGCACATCAACTCCATGATCATGTAATCATCAAATAAGAATTAGTTCACAAATTTCGCACAACGATTGGTGGAAGACTCTAAAACCACGGATAGAGCAGCAAGCATAAACTCGCTCCAAAAGTGTGCATTGAGATGCTAAACAAACAACCCCAATGTGATACCAAGCATAGAACATAATCATAAGGTAACAACCCCTAACTTCCAGCTAATACGAACCCAAGACCAAAGTAAAAATCAGCAAACATGTCCATGATGATTCGAATAGCACGTGTCATAACCAAAGTAAAACAGGGTTTTTGAATAAGTTACCCTAAGACTTAACTTCCATCTCTCCCAAACCCACTTACATGGCAGCAACATCATGAAACGAACCAGCAATCACCACACAACCCCTTGCATAGGTTGACAATCAAGTTAACAAACAGAAAAATATGAAACCCTAAAAATTAGGGTTTGTATATCGTGTAAGCACCACCATACATCAGCCTAAACCTGATATATGAATCACCAGCAAGTAGATCAAATAAGGATAGAGCCATAAAACATAAACGATCAAATTCAACCCAGATGGAACCCTAACTAACGATTACAAAGAGTAATCTTGTTAGGGTTATCAAGCCTTCAACGAATCAATATATTCAATAGGAGATCGTTAAAGGTTAATATACCCAATACCGACTTAGAATATGCACTCAGAATGTCGGTTTAAAGGTACAAATCAAAAATCAGAAATTCAAAACCCTAAAAATTATAATAACCAATATAGAGGTCGGTTTAGGATGACAAAGCATAACCCAAAACAATTTCCAGTAGAAAATGATTTAGGGATTAGGGTTTGAAATTTAAGGGCGATTAAGGATAGATCAAGAGAAAAAACCGACTCCCCTACCTTCACAAATCCGATCTACACATAAATTCAGTTAATCCTAGAGAAGGATCAAAGAAAAAACGTGATTTGATAGATAGAATTAAGCCGGAATATTGTGAGGTAGGGGAGGTAGAAAATCGCCCTCACTAGGAGAGAGAGTTAGGGTTTTTTTTTTGTTTTTTTGTTTTTTTTTGTTTTTTTTTTGTTTTTTTTTTTCACAATAACTTGTTCTTTGAGTGAGGTAATTGCTTCAAGTCGCTCTTTCCAAGCAGCACTCTTCAAAAGGGTAATAGTATCTTCTTAAATGAGAGATCCTAGTCATCTTTCAATCTCTTCAAGGGTCATCTCAGCTGGCTCAACATCTTCAGGTTCAACTTTTTTGTTTTGACTTGGTCCATCTGCTTTCTTGCCAACAGGAGGCTTCACAGGACCACCCACCTTCTTAGCAGCAGGAGCTGCTGGAACAAGTTTCTTCCCGCTAAGCATACTTGCTGCTGACCTTCTAACAGGACCTCCATTAGCAGCCTGTGCAGATGAAGCAGCTCCACCTAATGATGTGACTGAGCCTGTCACGGTTGGAGCCCCACTTCCAGAAACACCAATTAGTTCTGAAAGCTTCTTTTGTCTGACATCATCGAGTTTTGTAACCACTCGTAAATTTCCCTACCGATGTTTCATGACTATATTTTTTTTCTTTCTTTTCTTACGTTTCAATCTATAATCACGACCCGTTATGGCTAAAATATAAAAGCGAGCTAACAATACCAACGACGTAATGGTTATATCAGTCTTTCGAAGACGCTTATGAAAATATAATTTTTATATTTTTCGGACACCCGGAAAGTACGTTTACGCGGAGACCTGACAACACACGCAGTACAAGTTATACAGTATTAATAATAGGACACAACAAAATAAATAAAAATATACCCTCTCCCACATGTCCCTCCCCACTTTTCTTATTTTCTATCTCTTTTTTTTCGCCTCTCTCTTTTCTGAAATATCTCTTTTTTCGCCTCCCTCTTTTCTGAAACACAAAGTACAGGATCAATGAAAATAGAAATCTTCATACTCTCTCTTTGGGTCAACCATCTTACCATCACCATCACCCCTCCACAAGAAGAAGGCTAGTACACTAGAAGTCACAAGATGGAAAGGCGTGCCTGAGATGAAAGGGACGACTGACAAGAGTGGGTTCCATCCAACCCGAGATCAAGAAAGGAGTGGCCAAAGTACTCTTTCAATCTTCTATTTAAGGTCACACGAATCCCAGAAGTTTTCCATCACCATTTTCCCAAACAATTCGAAAATAGGTGATAAGGTTTTAAAATGTACCTTTTTGAGGGGTCGTTTAAGCCCTTATTTGATCACTTTTGTATCCAATATTACTTAATATCGTTCCTTTTCACTTTTTAGGTCTCTTGAAGGCAAATTGCTGGAATGACACTTATTCGGACGAAAAGGCGCGAATATGCGAAGAAAATGGCCAAAGTCACGAATCGAGACACTCAAGCTGCTGGACGGCGTCAGGTTATACTTGTGATGCCGTCCGAACAAGCTTTGTGACGATACAGTACCCAAATTGCTTATTTTCAAGTGACGGCATCAGGTTTTAAAAGAGTAGGGCGTCGCAGCTCAGACGGCCTAGATTTGATCCAGACGGCGTCAGAGACTCAAGGCGACGACGTCACGGACATAAGGTGACGCCGTCACAATGATAACGTGGCCAAGATGAAACCCTAATGACGGAGACTCGACGGCGTCACAAATTAAAGGGTGATGCCGTGGCAGTTGTAACCTTATATATAGAATCCGAATTTTTCAGTTTTTAGTGGGTAGTTTTGTGGAGTAAAAACCTAAACCGAACCAAGGCTGTCTTGTACAGTATTTTAGGGTTCCATACCCTATCTTACATCAATATAAGTGTTTTACTTCATTAATTTAATTATGTCTTCAATTGATTGTGTGTATGCTTGCATGTTCCCCATGTCCGGCTAATTTATTTGTGTGTTTGCTTAGGTAATATGAAACCTAGTTATTGAATATTGATATGTTGTCTCTTATCTTAGTTATGATAGGTCATCCGTTGTGCTGTTAATGCTTGATTAATCTTTGTTGAACCTTAGTTTATAATCACCTAGAGTAATTGTAGGCTATACATCCAAAGAATACCTTAGAGTTAAAGTTTATTAATCCTAGAGATTTTGTAGTCATTAACCTTTGGTAGCTTCAAAGAGTTAGGGATAAACGCATACCCTACGACCTTAGAGACACAACGCGATTAAGAATAAGGACGTGACAATTCAACCATCAATAGGAGATAACTAGGGAGTAATAAAGCCTAAGCAAATACATTTTTAATCATCATACGAGCACACAACAATAGACATAGACTCACCCTAGCTTAGTTAATTAGATAATTAGATAAGTAGAAGTAATCGGTAGAAATACCAACCCCCAAATCCAAACCCTGAGATTCGTACCTTTCCATTTCCTAAAAAAAACATGAAAAAGATAAAAAATAATCTTCCTCAACCCCAAGCTCAGCGTAGTAACTTCTCACTAGCATTCCTATTCCCCTAGAGAACGATATCAATTCCCGTGGCTTACCCTAATACTACACTACAACGATTAGGTTCACTGCCTAAGGTGTTGAAAATTTTGCTCGACAAAAAGGAAGTTCCTTTGACCCCGAACGCGCTGTGTAAGCGTATCAAGTTTTTTGGCGCCGCTTCCGGGGAATAGAATAGCTAGTTAGGAGTCCACCTCATTTAGGTTTCCTTGCTTGATTCCTATCAAGTAAGCTTTTTTTCCCATTTTTAGCTTCCTCATAGTCTATCCCCCTTCTTCATGACCTTTGTTAGTAATCCCATCACTTTTTTCATCATGGAAGGTGATTGCTCATCAACCAACAATCCACCACCAAATAAATCACTTTCAATCAAAAACCATCCTAATGACCAACACAACCGCCAAAACCATTATGTGAGTAGAAACACCAACCTTCAAGATTTGCAAAAGATATTTGATAGTACAATTAGGGATGCTGTTGAGAAAGTGGTCAGCGCCTCTGTAGTTGGCTCCATGATCGACATCAATTCGGAAATTGGCTTAGTGAATAGAAACATGAATGAGGAGGATAGTGCTTATTTCAATCTTTACCCCACTAAGGAAGAGGTTGCTTACCATCAATACATAATCAATAATCCCCGATCACCCATCATTAGGATATGCCCAAAGATTAGGAGAGGAAATCCTTGGAACCTCAAAATTCCTTGTATGATCGGATATAGGAATGTCGAGCACACTTACATAGATACGGAATCTCCCATTAATGTAATGTCATCAGCTATTTACAATGACATTATGAATGAGCGGCTTAAGATTAGGAGAGACCCTAAGTATCCTGGTGGTGTTTGCAACTTTGTGGGAAGAGTCAAGGATGTACATGTCTTTATAGGAAATTTCACCTACCTAATTGATTTTGTATTCCTAGAAGACATTGGATGTGCCATTGACTATAGCTTATCCCAAGTAGTGCTAGGAAAACCGTTTGTTGAAACATCTAAAATGAGCCATAACAAGTATGATGGAACGGTTAGGTTTAAAGAGGAAAATGATGAGATCACTTATAGGATGCCTTGGAAGACGAATGAATATGGTCATCTATCCCTTTTTGAACGAGACAATATTAGAGCTTTTGAGGACAAAAGAAAGGACGATGTTGAAAAAGGTTTTAAATTCATGTGGGAAAGAAGGAGGCTTTATTATAAGGATTGCTTGACCCTAGGGCCTAGGTATAGAGTCAATGACAATTTTGTCAACATGATAGAATTCTCATTGAGAATGCAAAACGAGACCACGTAGGGGCACGACTTCGAGTCTAGCTACAAGACTCATAAATAAAGAAAAGCGCTTCGTGGGAGGCAACCCATGCTTAATTGTTTGCTTGTTTGTGTGTCGTATATCTTTTATTGATCGTTTATTCTCATGTTTAAATTTGTAAAAATGCTTTATTTTGTCTTTAACCTCGTCTTAATTACATATAAAGGTATTTTACATAAGGGATAAGTGTAGGGAGGATTACACACATTTTCAAAAGAAACGTAAATATGAGAATTTCAATTAATTAAAAGATATACATGTGTGTTTGTTCGAGTTAAATGCTTGTATCGAGTCATAATGGATGTTTTGCAGGAATTTTTTCCAGATTCTAAAGATGTAAATTTTCCAGAATTTTTTCCAGAAAATCGCAGACCAATTTCTGTCAGGATAACCTGACGGCGTCAGGATCGCAACCTGACGCCGTCAGGAGGAGCGAAAACAACTTATGACTTTTTCTCGTTTTCTGAGCAACTTATAAATTTTTGGAATTTTCCAGGTCTTAATTTTCCAGAAAATCTGTAAACGTCCATTCCACAAGCATTATATCCTAGTTTAGTAAAGTTGTATATATATTGTTACCGCCGATTTTATGCGAACGTTTCGTTTGTTTTCTTCAAGTGTGTAGGTTTAATTTACCAAGAAGAAGATACATAAGATGAGAAGGAGCTTTTAACGCGAACGTTCTTCTTGAAGAAAGATGTAACCACCACTTTATACGGATCCTACCGAGCTAATCAGGGGAGTACTAGTTTTTTTCGTCTTTAATTACCTTCCATTATCATAACTTTGATACTTTCGGGGAACATTGGGGACAATGTTCAGTTTAAGTGTAGGGAGGGAAAATAAAACGGGAACTTTGAAACTATGCTTATCCTTGACTATTTGCCTTGTCCAATTTCATTTGTGTAATAAACCATGAGAAATATCGATTAGGGTAATTTTGGCACCAAATTTAAAATTTTTCATGACATATAGGAGTGGGCCATTAGTCTTAATAAAGCGTCTCATGGATAGGAAATTATATGACTAGCACAAAAACCCTTTAGCACTTAAATTCCACCCAAAATGTGAGGATCGCCCTTAGATTTGTAGGAATTAAAGAATTCATCTTTAATGCTTAGAGTGTGAACCGGTAGTATAATAGATTCTAGAACTTGTTTTGTGATGCATTCCGAGATCGCTAGTAAGACTACACTTGTGTAGTTAGGAATAACTAAATGATAAGAGGCATTAGGATAACCCTTGTTTGATACCTGTAATATAATTACTTCTTCCACATCGGTTGATTAATTTCCCCACACCTTTGCTTTTTACTCATCTTTAGTACACGATACCCCTAGTTAACCCCTCAGAGCCTATCCTTTTTGCGGTTCTCGTGATGTTTTGGTTTTCCAGAATATCAATGAAGAGCATTGTTTACAATCCATCCCAAATGTACACCCAAATCGCCTTAGCCTACCTTGTATGCACTCACTTTTAGTGCATTATTTTTATCACACTAAACCCTTAGTTCAATTATCTTGTTGCTTGCATAAGTTTCTAAGTTGAGTCATATCCTTTGTACACAGTTTTGGGACGATTGGGACTCATGGGAAAAGTTAAATTTTATGAAATGACGGGAAGGGAACGTTGAATTCAAATTTCTTTTATTTTCGTAATAATGTACTCCAAGTGTTTTGTCAAATTAGTGTTAGAGTAATAAAAACTCAAGTGAAGGGATGTGCCTATAAATCCCTATTATTTTGAAGTTATCGTAGAGGATGGTAGAGTAAAAGTGTATCAATTAAAAAAAAAAAAAAAAAAAAAAAAAAAAAAAAAAAAAAGATGAAAAAACATACGGGCTACCATCCTACATCTATCTTTAAATTTATGTTTGTTTATTTTAGTTATCTAGAGTTTAGAGTGTCGAGTCTTGGCTTAGCAACACCATTCTTCGCATGCTTGTAACATAAAGATTTTTGACTTGCCACCACTAAATAGCCTATCCTACCAAACCCTTTGTTTCCCTACCGTAAGCCTAACGTTACAAACCTGTAAAAGACCTCTTGGATAGTCTTTCCTAGGTGCTTACACCAAAGCGATGGAGGTTTGATCTATTCTCAAGCATATGGTAATCTATGTACTAGGACCGGTTAATGAGTGTTTATCTTCCATTTCAAACTTGTTATATTTCATATACACCCGAGAGATGTGAGTATCTAAACACCCCATGTGAGGTGCTAGTATGTAATTTCCGTGCTTGTTATGACTTTTGCGGCGCTTATATGTGTTGTGGATCGTTCTAAACTAATGCTTCATGACCCCTAATTTATAAATCAATTGGCTAAAAGCACATTTGCTTGAGGACAAGCAAATAACAAGTGTAGGGATATTTGATAAGGTTTTAAAATGTACCTTTTTTAGGGGTCGTTTAAGCCCTTATTTGATCACTTTTGTATCCGTTATTACTTAATATCGTTCCTTTTCACTTTTTAGGTCTCTTGAAGGCAAATTGCTGGAATGACACTTATTCGGACGAAAAGGCGCGAATATGCGAAGAAAATGGCCAAAGTCAAGAATCGAGACACTCAAGCTGCTGAATTGAAAGGGGACGGCGTCAGGTTATACTTGTGACGCCGTCGGAACAAGCTTTGTGACGATACAGTAGCCAAATTGATTATTTTCAAGTGACGGCATCAAGTGTTAAAAGAGTAGGGCGTCGCAGCTCAGACGGCATAGATTTGATCCAGACGGCGTCAGAGAAGGCGACGGCGTCACGGACATAAGGTGACGCCGTCACAATGATAACGTGGCCAAGACGAAACCCTAATGACGGCGACCCGACGGCGTTACAAATTAAAAGGTGACGCCGTCGCAGTTGTAACCTTATATATAGAATCCGAATTTTTCAGTTTTTAGTGGGTAGTTTTGTGGAGTAAAAACCTAAACCGAACCAAGGCTGTCTTGTACAGTATTTTAGTCCATACCCTATCTTACATCAAGATAACTGTTTTACTTCATTAATTTAATTATGTCTTCAATTGATTGTGTGTATACTTGCATGTTCCCCATGTCTGGCTAATTTATTTGTGTGTTTGCTTAGGTAATATGAAACCTAGTTATTGAATATTGATTGGTTGTCTCTTATCTTAGTTGTGATTGACCTAGTATTGCGATAGGTCATCCGTTGTGTTGTTAATGCTTGATTAATCTTTGTTGAACCTTAGTTTATAATCACCTAGAGTAATTGTAGGCTATACATTCAAAGAATACCTTAGAGTTAAAGTTTATAAATCCTAGAGATTTTGTAGTCATTAACCTTTGGTAGCTTCAAAGAGTTAGGGATAAACGCATACCCTACGACCTTAGAGACACAACGCGATTAAGAATAAGGACGTGACAATTCAACCATCAATAGGAGATAACTAGGGAGTAATAAAGCCTAAGCAAATACATTTTTAATCATCATACGAGCACACAACAATAGACATAGACTCACCCTAGCTTAGTTAATTAGATAATTAGATAAGTAGAAGTAATCGGTAGAAATACCAACCCCCAAATCCAAACCCCCGAGATTCGTACCTTTCCATTTCCTAAAAAAAACATAAAAAAGATAAAAAAATAATCTTCCTCAACCCCAACCTTAGCGTAGTAACTTCTCACTAGCATTCCTATTCCCCTAGAGAACGATATCAATTCCCGTGGCTTACCCTAATACTACACTACAATGATTAGGTTCACTGCCTAGGGTGTTGAAAAACTTGCTCGACTAAAAGGAAGTTCGTTTGACCCCGAACGCGTTGTGTAAGCTTATCAATAGGGTTTCATCAAAACAAAGGGGTTTTTAAAATTAACTTGGGGGTTTTGTTATTGGATGCACAAGTAAGAGATCCCAAGTGGTTAATCGTTCTAATTCTAAATTAACAAGAATGTCAATCTTACAAAAACACAATCCCAAGTGTTAACTTTTGGTATATTTCGAATTGCTGTTTATGTCGAAGTAATATTAGTGTAAATGGTTAGGATTGAACATGTTGTTGCTAGTTGTTTTTGTTTCTGTCGTGAAAACAAGAAAGAACAGAAAATATTAAATTTTAATTTCTTAAATTTCGGCTTATCTTAAATTGCTTATTGGCTTATTTTTATTTTTTCGGCTTATTTGGATTAAGCTTACTAGCTTATCAGTTTCGGCTTATTTTACAAGCTCTAAAAACCTATTTATCTCGACTGGGATTTTTGCGAGAAAGGGTATGTCACGTTTCACTCGAGTTGACCGAATAGGCAAACGTCGAGCGTATATCATATCGTATTGATTGAGTGTACTGAAAATACACTTGCTGGGCTTTTATTTATCATGCTTCTAGATGCATGCAAACTGTTGTAGTTTCGGTCGCATGAACTTGGTATTAGCGTAATAGCCTTTTTGCATATAGTGCCATTCACGGAGATGTTATATGTGCAACTTTGGTCCAACTTGAATTCCTAAACTTACACCTATGAACTCACCAACCTTTGTGTTGACATTTTAACATGTTTTTCTCAGGTTTACTTATTGGCGTGGGCAATGGCAAAGGCATTCGTTGAAGAATGGCATCCGAAGTGTTTCCAATCATATTTAATACAACTTTTAATGGGACAACATATATTTTTATGGGCTTTACTTCCGCACTTTGAAACAATGTCGTAAAACTATTTCTTAAATCAATCTATATTTTGAAAATGGAATAGAAATTCCATTCTTTATTACCTTGTGTTGTGTATATTGATTTAGTAGCACCCCATGACCCGAACGCTTCCGCTGTGAAATTTTGGGGGTGTTACAAGTTTCTTCAATGACTTTTCCAAAGGCCTCATGCCAACCAACTTTGCTATTGCTGCCAAGACTGAAAATGCAGCATCCCTCACATCAGGTGTCCCATCATTAAGACACTCCATACAAATAGGAACATAGTCCTTGTGCACTTTAAGAATGACAACCTTGTTGCTCGTTTCGATTCAACGGGTCACCCAATTTAGTGTTAGTGAATGCAGAAGTGGAACTTTATTTTTAACAACTGCTTTAATATCTTCAACAATATCAGCAAGTGTCACACATCCAGCCTTGTGGATTGCTTGGAGAGTATTAGCAAGTGCTTCTGTCATAGTCGGTTTTTTCTCTTTCATTTTTTCAAGTAAAACAGGAAGAATAAAGCATGAACTTGCACTTTCATTTTTTCAAGTAAAACGGGAAGAATAAAGCATGAACTTGCAGAGAAATTAGTTCTTAATCCTAGTGTAAGATTCCCAATGGCTTGTACTGCTTCAACTCCAACAGCAATATTTAACTGCTTGTACTACATAAAAACTAGAAGGTTCGAAATGATGCTAATATCAATTTAACCGCTTTATGTGACTCCATAATCCAGCTACAACTTCTAGAACCTAGGGCATCAAACAAAGAAGCTACATAATTGCACATATAAATATGCTTATTAACACCACATCCATATACCTCAGTACCTGATCGACATCACCAACACATATACGTAAGCTTTAATTAAAATAAGATAATCAATATGCTGTCTCAGTAAAATAAATATCTTTTGTCTAAATGACCCCCCACACTTCCATTTCTATATAGCAGGTTCTTCCCTCTCGCTACCTCTGCAATAAACTTGTTCAAACCAAAGGGGGTAATATGCACATGACAATAAAAATAGTAAGAAGACAATGTACTGCACCTCTTATGTTAATCATATAAGAACGTTTGTAATAAATCGTATATTGTTCAAATATAATCATTTTATCGCAGGTGTTTCAGCACTGTGTTTCGAAAGTGATTGCCAGAATATTGCGTTTTTACGGCAGGGGGTTTCGCAAGTGTTTCGAAAGTGATTCAAATATAATCATTTTATCGCAGGTGTTTCAACATTAGATGTAGCTTCAACAATGGGGTGTTTAATCAATTTAAAAGGGGGTTTCAAATTGCTTATTTTTATGCAGATAAACTGGTTGGAGTGTTTGGATAAACTAAACTTCTCGTGCTGGTTTACTTATTTCGTTAAGGGCGTTTACCAAAATTCATAGTCTTTATAAAAACACAACCTATGCAACCCAACTCAATCACTTCTTTCCACCTCCAGTAAGAAATGTGAACATGTTATCACAAAAATAGTTTAGATGAACCAATGTTAAATTCCTAAACACAGTAGTAAATGATAAAAGAGTATACCGCATAACATCCGATCAGCAATCAGGAAATGTAAACTCATTCTTAACTTTTTCCAATTTCTATACCATCAATTTTATGTATCTCTATCTTCAGGACAAGAATAACATCATTGTTAAGATCCTTGAAAATTCAGGTGATCAAGCATAAGCATTTCCTTAGTGCTTAGACCATGAGTCTATAACAAAATGATTTATTCTACGATGAATGACAAATATCTCAAAACTGAAACAGTTTCCCATAATGATTATTGTCATTCAACATTGGTTAGCTAAACGTTCACTTTCATATTAAGGTTACAAAATTCAGTTCAAAAAATATAAACAGCAAACAACACCAGATAGTGTTTAATTGTGTAACCATTATTTAAACCTCTATACTAAATTACCAATCACTTTTGATTACCTGGTGGAAATCATATGGGATTATATTTCATGATACCAGAAGCTTCAGATAAGCTGAGAAGCGAAACTCATCTGGTGACGTCATAAAAGTAGGAATATCAATGTATTAATGGTATTGGTTTTGGTTATGGGTCGGTATTTAAAATATTTGATAGTAAAATATTGTTGCTAAGCTTTATGCCAAGTCAACTATTGCTATAAAGGGAGTAACAACACATAATAGAAAACAAAAGAGAAAGCTTAACGGTAATGTGCTGGTTTCTGGAAGACCTTGCTTCAGAAGTATTTATTTTTCCTTTTTATGGGATAAGTGTACACATATAATTGCAACTACAACTTGGCCCTTGAGTAAGCAAAACATGAAAAAAAAATCAATGATCAAGTGTCACCGTTGCTTGGAGTACTACACGTGTTGCGTCTCTTTCAGATGTCTCGTCTTAGCCTGTGTAACAACACCTAATGTTCATATTCACATTGTGGTTGTCTTCCAGCACCTGGCCATCAGCTGAATCAGGGCCACAACAGCCTGTATCCCACCATCACCAGCGCAACCACCTAATTCACAAAAGGTCTCGCATACAACAACAACTGATTATGACCAAAAACATTAAATATGATAAATAACTAATGAGACGTGAAAATATAACCAACAATCTTTCAATTATAGCCAAAATACGCTGCTCACCAATGTCATATCACAAACTTTTTATTCAGACATTACCAATCATCATCTTGCTACCATGATTTTGGTGGGACATTTAAAGAAGCATCACCACATCTTTTACCATTCCACCGGTTTCATTCATGTCTATGCCACTTTCATCTGGTACAAAATAGTAAATCAAAACAACTTAAACACACAAGCTTTTTAGTTGAGAAGTCGCTTTAGGTTCTTTTATAAAGATTTAAAGATAGCAATCATTAAATAACCAATATCTACATACCTGCACTTTTAGGTCGGGGATCACCAATTTGATCCACACTGTTGAATCGATTGAAGAGATTTTGATGAGCCGTTATTGTACCACTTTGAAAGAAGATATAAAGTGCTAGATTAAAAAAGCCCTTTATAGTCCTGCATAAGTTGTCAATAATCTATTTCAAAAATACTTGATTTGGTTTAATATATCCATTCTAGAATCTTTGCATGTATAAGCCTCTTTAATATTATCTTATCATATATGATGCATAATCAGTAACTAAAAAAAAGCACAACTGCAATAAAATAATCTAATAATATAGTACATTTTGTATCTCCTTACAGTGCATGTAAATCAACCTGCAAAATATTATGAGTTCTAAAGACACGACCAACCTGGAAAAAAACTAAACAAAGAACATTACATTCCAAAACTGTACGTAACTGAGATATACCAAATACTTGGTAATCCAAAAGATAGATAAAACCAAAACAAACATGACATACATGAAAAAAAATTGATTAAAGACTTAGATATATTAATGAAAACAACAAATTGAACTTCAAGATACATAACTGATATGTGCATCAACCTTACCAACACAAACTAAGTTATAAAGATCACTTCTTTCTTTTCTTATTATGGAATGAATCACCCTTGTTGAACCCTTTAAAATAATTAGTTGTTTCAGCTGTGTTATGTTCATTCATACCTTTCTTTCCTCAAACCCATACTTATTATCCCTATATTCTCGACTCTTCCTCTTACCGGCTCCTCCTTTTCGGTCTTTTTCAGCACTTGGTTTTGCTTTACCACCTGACTTATCCCAAAGAGATACTCTAGCCTGTTTATTCTTCTTAGCCTTATCAGAATCTTTTCCACTTTCAAATGACAAACCCATATCACTATCTTTGTCACCTCCCAGAAACCTATTTTGTTGACGTTGTTTCCTCCATTTCTTAACTGATTCAATCTGATCCTTCTTTTGTTTGACCTGTGTTTTCTGTTTCTGAGCTTGTACTTCTTTAGCCTTTTTTTTATTGTCTCTAGCCTTTCTTCTCTCCTCATCCTCCTCGATTCTTCTCTTTTCAAATAAAAGTCTACCCTTGATTTTCTCCATGTGAGTGTCGGTTTTCACCATTTTAGCATAATAATTAGTGGGGCGAAGAAAAGGGATACCCATTGTCTGGAATTTAGCAAAAGCTTCACGCATGCCTTCTAATACTTGAGTGTAGAAAGCAAGCTCACGTGCTAAGTCATCATTAACATCAACTTCTCCTTCTTGTTCAATATCGAGTGAAAGTTTGTGAATCCACTCTACATCCTCCGGCCAACTGATATCACCATGTTTATCAAGTAGACCTTCTTTGTCGTAAGCTGTCTTTGAAGGTTTGGCTAGTTTCACATCTTCATCTCCTTCAGATTCTGACTTTGACTCAGGTTCTGTTTCTGATTTAGGCTCAGATTTAGAAACGTTGATCTCAAGATCTTCTGTTAATGTGTGTAATAGTTAAGTTACCTAGAAACACTCAAACGGTACATGTAGAACCTACTTTAGTTGAGTGGTGCAGTCACAACATACCCATCTGGGTGAGGCACCTACTGTCCATCAAAAAGCTTACTTAGACGTTCATGTCCAATAGCAAAAATCCACCAATTCACCTAAAAACCAGGCGCACTTGTCACTTTCAGCCAACAGGTGGGTTAAAGTTTTACATTGAGTTTAATATCTATCAGTTTTATCTGTTCTCTTTAGTGAAATATTCGAAGCCAAGTCTTGCTCGGAACACATGCTGAGTTATTTCGCCCATCGTCGTCTTTGGCTTTGAATGCATAGCCTGAAATCAATAAACAAAAATTGATCTGGGACTAAAAAGTGGGAGACAACAAATTAGACACTAAATTTTTATAAATCACTTAATAATAATTTTAGTACCAGGAACCCAGTGGTCAACAATGACGATGAAACCTGCAAGTTATTAGAACAATCTTTGGGAATAGACACATAAAACATATGCCTTTTCCACTTCATCATCTCATTAACCTGACTATTAGAATGGAGATCGAAATCATCCTCTTCATCCGATTGAATTGGGGTTTTAACTTAAAATTGCATATTAAACAATTGGTTATACAAACATGTTAATCTAAATATGCAAATTCAATGGAGATGACTAATAAATGACGGTAAAATTATGTAATAACCCTTACGCGTATTATCATTAGCACTACCATGCTTAACACTAAAACATAAACACGAACATGTCAATGGTGACCACAAACATTAAATATATACATGTTTTCTTACATATCCATACTCTATAATGCTAATCACATGTTGGTGACTTTTTTCGTTTGTATGGTTGAAATAGGTTCTTACAGATAGCACATACCCACCAGCGAATCAGTAGTGCAGCCATTACGAATAAGCCCTTGTCCAAAATCCAAACCTTAGGTTCTGACTCCTATCCTACAACAGAGCTGAAATAAATGTCACACATTAGGTATTCTAATAGTTTGACCACATTCCTATGATTGACTTGTGAAAGAATGACTACCTCATTGATGAATTGCTCCAGTTGACTTTCTTCAGCTGCCTTTGATTTCTTGACTGCTACTATTCTTTCATCAGTTAACACACCTTTGTATACCGTTCCTTGGGCTCCTCAGCCAAGAATCCTATTCTCGTTGAAGTTGTCAGTTTCCTTCTCGAGCTCATAGGAAGTGAAAAGCTTGGTTTTATCAACTAATCACTCTTTACTCGCTTCTTGCTGTTTTTGTAGTAGACCTCCGTTTCATTCAAAAAATATTCTTCTATGTCTTCTATTTTTGGCTATTTTTACTACTTTGTATGATGCAAGGCCAACTACTATAGTAGTTAGGACCACACCGCCTATGCAAACACCTAAATATTGCAAGAAATTGTTATAGATTAATAAAGATCTTAATTATTGTAGTGCAAGAAAACTCATGAGTAAAGTGAGTATCAATTTTATTTATTTACCAATAACAACAGCCCGAGATGATGATTTGCTTCAACAATTGTGGAAGTGATTATCACAAAAATAGGTCCAAACCACCAACTCCCCACTTATCTATACACTTTGTACACACTTCAGTAACTAACATGACACAAAAATTAATGTAAGTGTTAAGTAGTAACTAAATTTTATGGAGAAAACTCACACCAGAACTACCAGAAAAGGGAGAAGCAAAAATACCTTGGCATCCTCCCAATGTATAAGGTTTGGCATATTCTAATTCAATCCAGCAGCCAACAACTACCGTAGGGATCATAAACTGCTATCATTCATATGTAGTTGTTGGCAGGCACTCGAGTTTGGAAAAGTAAGAAGTAATTTTCGTCCTTCAATAATTGCCACCTCATCCCCTTAACTTACTATAGTCAAACCTGTTTCCTTCAATGAAACTCGAGTCTTGCTAATGTAGGGATCATAAAAGCATTTACCTTGAAAATAAATGGAATGAAAATTAAGAGGTATATTTCTATTTTATATCAAAATGGTCAACATGACCTCTTCTTTCGCGTTGATCCCAAGAAGCTGATTGTTGGGAATAATCTATTACCAATGATAGTCTTGTGGTTAATACTGCTGATGTTTACACTAGCAGTGGAAACTCATTCCCACTGCCAGTACAAATATTACCAATGCTATTAGATAATTATTAAGTAAACGTGTATTAATAAGTATAGAAAAGATCATGTGTATATTCTATATTGTTAGCTTTATACTTATCTTGTAAAGGACTCCTTGTGCTATAAAAGGAGATTCTAGGTCATTGTTTAGAGTACGAAATACTCTCATAAGCTTCAAGGTGTAACCCTAGTTATAAGCAAGATCACTCGTATTATTCATTAATAATATTGGAGCTTAGCTTTGTGTTTAATATGTGTTTATATACAATACATCATATAAATTTGTCTTCTAAGTATTACTAAGTAAATTCTGCGTGCTTAGTAATATAACTCAAAATATCAATAACACAAGGTGTGTGTTTAGATCCATCAAGTGGTATCAAAGCGAAGGTTCTGATATTTTGATTTAGAAGACCAAAGGAATAAGCTTAACCTACTCACTCAATTCAATGGAGATGGAAAACAACCAGTCCAACTACTCTACACCAAGGCTACCTAAGCTCAAACTTAATGAGTTTGAGATGTGGAGGATACTGATTGAGCAATACTTTCTCATTCAAGACTATGCTCGATGGGAGATCATCTTAATTGGTGATTCTTTCAAGCCTGTGACTAGTACTCAGAAGGTTGGTGACACAGAAGTGGTGACTGTTTATGTGCCTGCATCTAGTACTGAAAAAGCACTGAGAAAGAATGATCTAAAGGCTAGAAGTTTGTTGCTGATGACTCTTCCTAGAGACCAGATCATAGCTTTCAGCAAGTTCAAGACTGCAAAAGAACTTTTTGAAGAGATCAGCTCAGTGTTTGGTCGCAATGATGCCACAAAGAAGACACAAAAGACATTGTTGAAGCAAAGTTATGAAAACTTCTCTACTTCAAGCAATGACTCACTTGATAGCATCTTCACCAAACTCCAGAAGATTGTTACACAATTGAATGTGTTTGGCATTGAGGTAGAAAAGGAAGACCTCAATTTGAAGTTTCTAAGAAGTTTGCCTTCAGAGTTTCAAACTAATGTTATAGTCTGGGAAAACAAAGCAGACATTGAAACAATGAATCTCAATGATCTTTACAACAACTTTAAACTCATTGAAAAAAGACTGAAGAAGGCTGGGAAACTTGGTACAAGCTCAAGTAGCTTGGCTTTGATTGCAACCTCTGTTGATAGTGATGACTCTGAAGATGACTGTGATGATGATATTGCCACTGCTGGTTCTATAGTTTCCACTGGTAATGTTTGTGTTACCACTGCAGGTTCAAAGAAGAAGATTGCTAGTATTGGAGATCCTACCTTTTATGCTTTTATCTCCACTCAAGTTAATGGCTCTATATTAACTCATGAAGACATAGAGCAAATTGATGAAGATGACTTGGAGGAGATGGACATAAAATGGCAAATAGCTCTTTTTAGCATGAGAGCTAGGAAATTCTACAAGAAGACTAGCAAGCCTATTCACATCAATGGTGGTGAAACTGCAGGCTTTGATAAGAAGAAAGTGGAGTGTTTTAACTGCCACAAGTTTGGACACTTTGCTAGAGAATGTAGAAGACCAAAGACCAAGGACAACATGTCTACTTGGTACAAGCAAAAGAAGGAACCAACTATGGAAGAACCAAAGGCAATGTTGGCTATTGATGGTGTGAGCTATGATTGGAGTTTCATGGCTGATGAACAAGAAGAAGAACCTTCAGATACTGCTCTTGTATCTACTGAAGTTGCTCTCATGGCTTTCTCTGACTCTGAGGTACAAAACTTTGAAAGTTGTTCTAAAACATGTAGGGCTGCTAGAGAAGTTGAAAGGCTTAATGATCTATATTCTAATGAAAGACAAGAGTTGTATACTGCTAATTATACTGTGTCAAACTTTAGGAGAGCTATAGCAGTATTAGAAAAACAAATAGATCACTGTAGAGAAAATGAGTCAAAATATAATGATGATATGATTTTTCTTAGAAGAGAGATAGATCATAAAACAGCTGTGAATGAGGCATACCAAAAAGAGCTTGAAAACTTAAAAAGATAAATGAAAATGTCAATTTAACTGTAGATACCTGCTATTATTAGTCTAAGTCAATTGATAAAATCTGGAATGCTCAAATTCATAGTAAAGTTAAGTCAGGTACGGGTTATAATATAGTGCCTCCACCATTTAGAGGTGTTCATTCACCTCCAGGTATATATTTAGCTCATACAGGCTTAGAAGAGTTTCAGGATCTTGAACGTGAATATGGTCCTTTAAAGGACACAACTGTGAAATGTGAGGAAGAGGTTAAGAAGGATAATGATGTTTTTGAAAGTGCTAGTGACTCATCAGTTGTTGATGAGAATGTTAAAAAGAATGAAGAGGCTTCTATCCCAAAAGTTGTTAATACTGTTACAGAGGAACCTAGGAGACAAACTAATAAACCTAGACCAACTGTAAGGTATGCTGAGATGTATAGGAACAAGCCTACAGCTCCTAGGGGTAACCAAAGGAGTTGGAATCATGTTAAATCTCAACAACTAGGTAGTGATTTTGTGATGTACAATAAGGCATGCTATATCTATGGTAGTTTTGATCATCTACATGCTTATTGTGACTATCATGTTGGGAGAAGGGAAGTCCATGGGAATAAAAGGGTGAATTCAAACAAATTTCAAAATAATGTGCACCCTAATCCACACAGCAAAATGATCCCAAGAGCAGTTCAACTAATAAGTGGACTTAAAACTTTTGCCACTGCAAAAACTGTCAACACTGCTCACCCTAAGTCACATGTTACAAGTGCAAAGTCCAAAACAACTTTTGCAAAATCAACACAAACAGGGAAAAGGACTTTTCAAAATAAAAGGGTTCATTATAACCAAGAGTGGGTACCTAAAAACAAACCAGTTGTTTCCACTGGTCATTCAAAAGTTCCCACTGCAAGGGTTGTAAACAGGAAAAAGGAGGAAATGGGCAATGCTGTGAAGGCGTCAGCACGTTGGGAATGGAAACCTAAAGGGATAACCTCATCAACCAATCCTAATGGTGTATCAATTACCTTTGATAGATATAACTATATTGATACACGAGGCAGATCCAAGTCAATCATGGCTTGGGTCCCCAAAAGAAACTAACTCTTTACTTTAATGTGCATGAACATCCAAGGACAAAAAGATCAGATAAAGGCTACACATTCAGTGGATGTTCAAGGCACATGACTGGCAACAAGTCCTATCTTTTAGACTTTGAACAATATGATGGACAGTATGTCAGTTTTGGAGGTGGAGTAAATGGAAAAGTTAACTTGGACTTTGAACCTGTGTACTATGTAAAAGAGCTTAAGTATAATCTTTTTAGTGTGTCACAAATGTGTGACAAGAAGAACAATGTTCTTTTTACCAAAGATATGTGCTTTGTTCTCTCTAAGGATTTTAAGATGCCTGATGAAAGTCAGATTCTTCTTAAAATTCCTAGGAAAGGCAACCTATATAGCTTTGATATGAACAACATTGTTGCTAAAGATGATTATGCTCGCTTGCTTGCAAAGGCCATAGTGGATGAATCCATGTTATGGCATAGAAGACTTGGTCATGTTAACTTCAAAACAATTAATAATATTGTCAAAGATGGTTTGGTAAGAGGCTTACCTCAGAAAAGATTTGAAAATGATCAAACTTGTGTGGCTTGTCTTAAGGGAAAACAACACAGAGCTTCTTGCAGATCAAAGCTGGTTAACTCTATTGCTCACCTACTTCAAATGTTACATATGGACTTGTTTGGTCCTACATCTGTGAGCAGCTTAAATCTTATAAAGTATTGTCTTGTTGTAACTGATGATTTCAGCAGGTTTACATGGGTTTTCTTTCTCAATACAAAGGATGAAACAACTGGCATCCTTAAGACCTTTATCACACAAGTAGAAAACCAATATGATTTCAAAGTGAAAATCACCAAGTGTGACAATGGGACAGAGTTTAAGAATAGAGTTATGGATGATTTTTGCAGAGATAAAGGTATTAAAAGAGAATTTAGTGTTGCTAGAACTCCTCAACAAAATGGTGTTGCTGAGAGGAGGAACAGGACACTTATAGAGGCTGCTAGAACCATGTTGGCAGATTCAAAATTGCCAATCACTTTTTGGGCTGAAGCAGTTAACACTGCATGTTATGTGCAAAACAGGGTTTTAGTGGTAAAAACAAAGAACAAGACACCTTATGAGTTATTTAGGGGTAGACCACCTATCCTTGACTTCATGAGACCATTTGGATGTCATGTATCTATTCTCAATACCATAGATTATCTGGGGAAATTTGAAGAAAAAGCAGATGAAGGATATTTTGTTGGGTACTCCATGGTCAGTAAAGCTTTCAGAGTATTCAACTTAAGAACCCAAAAGATTGAAGAAATTCTGCATGTTGAGTTCCTGGAGAACAAAGTGAATGTCAAAGGAACTGGACCAGAAAGGCTGTTTGATCTTGATACTTTAACCAATACTATGAATTATGTGCCTATCTCTACAGGTACATCTTCTTTTGATTTGGCAGGATCAGAAGAGTTTCTTGATGATGATGAACCCAGCAAAGATCAAGGTGAAGATCAAGATGAATTCAGTCTGCCACTTTGGGACTTTGCAGACAATAATGATATTTCAAGGACTGGAGATGCTCATCCTTCTAATGATTCTGGTAAAGATGAAGATCGCAACTTGAACACTGAAGATCCCAAAAGCAGTGGACATGCAGATTCCACTGTTAGGCCAGAATTTTCCACTGCAACACCAGAAGTAGAAGTTACAACTCCAATTACAGAAGAAGCTCAAGCCAATGATGTTGAAATTTCAAATATGCCAAATGAAATTGCAGTTCCTCAGACTCCCCACACTTCTATTCATAAATCACATCCTCTTGAGAATGTGATTGGGGATGTCCACTCACTTGTAAAGACTAGAAGACAAACAAGGTTGCCTGATATTCATGGATTCATAAGTTAAATATATGAATCTAAGTCTCATGAACGCAAGAATGAATGTCTCTTTATGTGTTTTATGTCACAAATGGAGCCAAAGAATGTTTACAAGGCGCTTGAAGATGAAAGTTAGGTGGAAGCAATGCAAGAAGAGTTGCTCCAATTCAAGCTTCAAAAGGTTTGGGTGCTTTGTGATTTGCCTTCTGGCAAGAAGGTAATAGGTACTAAATGGGTGTTCAGAAACAAGAAGGATGAAAGAGGAATTGTTATCAGAAACAAAGCTAGGCTTGTGGCTCAAGGATACACTCAAGAGGAGGGTATTGACTATGACGAAGTGTTTGCCCCAGTTGCACGAATTGAAGCAATCAGGCTGTTCTTAGCCTATGCATCCTTTATGGGCTTTAAGGTCTATCAAATGGATGTAAAGAGTGCTTTTCTATATGGGCAGATTGATGAAGAGGTTTATGTTTCTCAACCTCCAGGCTTTGAAGACCCTGCCTATCCTAATAAAGTGTATAGGGTAGTTAAAGCTTTATATGGCTTGCATCAGGCACTAAGGAAATGGTATGAAACCTTAACTACTTATCTTCTTGATAATGGGTTTCATAGAGGAAGAGTGGATCAAACTTTGTTCATCAAGAAAGACAAGAATGATATCTTGTTAGTTCAGGTATATGTTGATGATATCATTTTTGGATCTACAAAGACTGAGATGTGCAAAGAATTTGAGAAGCTAATGAAGGAAGAATTCAAGATGAGTTCTATGGGTGAACTCACATTCTTTTTGGGACTTCAAGTACAACAAAGGCCAGATGGTATTTTCATCAACCAAGATAAATATGTGGCTGAGATACTTAGAAAGTTCAAGTTCTCTGATGCAAAGTCATCCAGCACCCCTGCAGACAAGACTACACATCAACTCTTGAAGGAAAATAGTGGTGAAGCAGTTGATGTGCACATGTACAGGTCTATGATTGGTTCTTTGATGTATCTTACATCATCTAGACCTGATATTATGTTTGCAGTGTGTGCCTGTGCAAGGTTTCAAGTCACTCCCAAGTTTTCTCACTTGACTGCTTTGAAGAAGATTTTCAGATATCTTAAAGCATTTCCTACTCTAGGAGTGTGGTACTCTAGAGATTCTCCTCTAGATTTGGTTACTTACTCAGATAGTGACTATGCTGGAGCTAGTTTGGATAGAAAATCTGTTGGAATCACTCCTAAACCATAATCAAGTGTTAGTAATTATTGTGTAATAGTTAGCTTTATTATGGCCTTTATGTTTGTTATTAGCCTTAAGCTTATGTAGAAGGCCCATGAGCTTAGGCCCAAGCCCATTAAAGAAAGGATGGAAACTAGGAGTGTTGCCCTAGCTTTCCTCCTATAAATACTCTTGTAAACCTTCATTTGAAGGTTGGTTGTTCAAGTTATTTCCTTTCATACTCCTTCGCGTAAACCGTATCATATTATCATGTGTGTGTGTGGTTTTACTTGTTCAATCGCCTTATCTCTTTCTATATTACTTGTGTTTGTAAAACTAGTGACCTAACAGTGGTATCAATCGCCTAATAGTTGAGTGAACGTATTGTTTGAAGTGAGTTTTGGTCTCACGCCTAACTTGCGTATACCTCACCTTTGGCTTGATCAAACACGTATTTTTTACACTTTTGAATCCAAGATTCTTGTACTTTCAACGTTTTAAGGTGTTAAAATACTTGTTTTTGGCAAAAAGTTTCAAACTTTATGCGTGGATAGTTGTTTTTCATCTAGTTTTTGAACGTGGGTGTAGTTCTACGCGTAACTGTTTTAGAGGCTTTGGTTCATCAAGTTTCACACTTTTGTGTATTTTGGTGTTATTGAAGCTATTTTATCACACAAAAACTGGTTTAGAAACACTTTTGGACAGAATCAAAGTTACGAGCATTTCTACGCGTAGTAAAACCCTAAAACTACGCGTAAGTGCTTCCTTGGTTTGATCTTCATTTTCGTGGTTTATTTCGTGTTTTCTTACTTGGATAAGTCTGAAAATACGTCGACTTTGGATATCTTTTGCACTGTGATAGTGTAAAAGATCATTTGGGCAAAAACCCTAAAATTACGCATAAGCATAAGCTTACGCGTAGAAATCCTACGCCTAAGATTTTTCTTACGCCTAAGCCTAGTCTTACGCATAAGAAAATTCTACGCCTAACTTTTGTCTACGCCTAACTTTAGTACTTTTCCCTACTTACGCGTAAGCTAAATCCTACGCGTAACTCCTTATTGTTACGCGTAACTTTGGTGTTTTTTACGCATAAGTGCTACTTGGTTTATTGTGATTTCTACGCCTAAGGATTCTTCATCAACAAAGGTTCATTCGACTACAAAGATCCATCAACACAAGTTATCAAAAAAAAAAAAAAAAAAAAATCCAAGCGTGAAAATTTGAGTAAAATTTATTTTTTCGAGGAGACTAAACGTTCAATTTTTACGCGAGATTCAAATTTTGGTTTAACCGTGAAAATTTTGGTCAAAAATTCAAATTTTTGGGCCCAAATTCAAATTTTTCGGGTAAAATTTGGCGTCAAAATTGTCATAACTCAAAATTTTCTTTCAACCTTAGAATTGAATTTTATAGTGAATTTCAAATTTTGAGAGTCAAAATTTTTCAAAATTATTTTTGGAGGGAAATTGCAATTCACTATCTCGACTTTCCGTGTGCTATATCGGCTTCGCACCTTTTCTCTTTGATTCTTTTGCAGGTGTTTAAATCAATGGATTCTAATGCTGAAATGGTGTACGTAAGATGGAAACCATTCAAATTCCCAATGATTAACAATTCCAAGCGTCAGACATCATCAAATTCCCGATATCCCGCAGTCGTGCAAGGTGAAAGAGTTGATGTACATGCAAGGAATGCTCAAATGGACGTTGAGAATGTTGTGATTACTACATCTGTCGGTAATGCGGACAATAAGGTTGTAGCATTGGAAAAGCAGGATGACAGCAGCAGATCTGGAGAAGATATCATACTTAACTACGACACCGAGCCCAACTGTGACGAAGAACAAATGGTTGAGGAAGATATCTTACCCACCTATGACACTGACACAGAACAGATGGTCGAGGTACAATCTACTGTTGATCATATTCTGCCTGCAAATGCGATACAACAAACTGAGCAACCTGAATTCAGTAATGAAGGAGAGGTTGACCAGTGTGTTGCACAATGTCCAGACAACTCTCTCATGTCTAAGCCCTTACTTGTTATTAATTCAACTGAAACGTCAAATCAAACTCTTGAATCTGAAAACATTCTTCTCAAAAAGACCATTGCTCAGCTTCATAAAGATTTTTCAAAACTAGAGGCACATTGCATCTCTCTTGAACTTAAACTACAAAACAAATCTTTTTCTTCAGAACACAATGGTCAGTATTCAAATGAACAAAGTAATCGTGTGGATACATTAGTACAAGAAAATGAGCATCTAAAGGCTCAAATTCAAGCAAAGGGGCTTGCACATGTTGCTTTACAAAACAAACTGAGAAGATTAACTGACAAGAGTGTGGATACTAATTTTGCAAAACCAACAACCTTGGGGAAATCGTCTCTAAAACCAATCAGAAACCAATCAGTTGTTAGACATCCAACTGCTTTTAAATCTAAACGTTCAAAATCGTCAAAACCACGGTTTCCCTCCCAAGTTGTTGAGAATAATCATTTGTCAAAACCAGTCACTCCACATTCTTGGCCCAACAATAATGCTTCTGTTTCTATTAAACATGTTTCTGTTAAACCTGCTTCTGTTATACCTGTAAAAGTGGCTGCTTCTGGCCAATCTAGGATTAGTTCGAACACTGTGTCTAAACCGAGCATTAAACGTAAACATTCATATGATTCAAATGACGCATACAAGAACTATGATCTAGAAAAGGCTAGGAAAAGGGCACTACTCCAAAAGGATGGAATCTTAGGTTCACGACCTAGTGTATCACCTTCGAGTGTATTACTGAACAATGCTTGTAGTAGCAAACCAAACCCTAAGTTAACTCAAACAGTTAGAAATAAACCCGTTGATCTAAACGTAAAATTTCAGAAACCTATTAGGTGGATCAATATAGGACGCAAATTCTTCTCAAAAGAAGTTTCAACATCCCTTAGATCTAACCTTAGATGGATACCAACGGGTAGAGTTTTCAAAACTGCTGGTCTTAGGTGGATTCCTACAGGCAAGATATTAAGTAGTTGCACCATAACAAGTGTGAAACCCTCTACATCCATCCCTGAGGTAGGAAAGGAACTTATCAAAATAGCATGTTCAGGTGTCAAGAAGATAATTGACACTACATCTTTATGCCTCTAACATCTGGAACCCAGTTACACTTGGGGATCCATGTTTCTTCTTTCTTGCCCCCCTTCTATTTTTCTATGCAGGTACAACAGCAATGGCTCCTACTGCAAAACAGCGTAGGACCCGTTTCTCACCATCAAAAATATCATGATCCATCAGCTGTTCCACCATTGTACTTAATCGTCATGAATTAGAAACACTGCTTGCTCCTCTGGTTAAAGATTCTGCCAAAAGTCGTGCTTCAGATGTATCGAATGTTTCCGCTGCACAACCGATAATACTCTAATTTCTGATACATCTGAATCTACAACAACAACCGTTACTGTAACTGCACCTCCAATCGAATCTCTGAAAACAGAAGAACAAAGTGTTTCCTACAACAATGTCACAGCTGATGATCAACTTATTGAACTGAGATGTTTTCGTCAGCAGTTGATTCTCTCAAGATATTTATGGTACTTCACACTTGTTCGGTTGCTTGGACATACATGGTTTCACTATCTCCTCATACATGGTTTCGATGTCTTCAATTTATCATCAACATACGTGGTGTATGATTCTGATTCATTGAAAACATCGAGGGGGAGAGAGTGTAGGTGTCCCTTGCTTCTTTTGTTTGACCACATGATTCCTTGCGAAAACCCAATGCTTTCCAAAATTTCTTCCATAAGGGCGAAGAAATGAGACGATCTGTGGTTCAAACGTCTTAATTCAGTGTTATCGTCTCAACTTTCACGGGTTATCTTGTGTGAAGTTACCCAAATATAATGTTAAGATGCCTCACACACGGTCTTGGTATCGAGTTATTGCATATTCACAGTGACTAGTATTCCGAAAGACCACAACATTCAGGGGAAAGTCGTTTCATTTCGTCTTTCCTGGTTTGTTTGATGTGATGCGTCTACATACGCGAGAAGATCTTGTTGATTTCTGGCATGTTTCCCTCGAACGAATCTTCCGCAATTAGTCAGATTTTCTTTGTATGGTTTACTGCTCATCTACAAATTCCGCTGCATACTGAAACCGCCAAAAGTTAGAGGAAATGTAGACTTCATCAAAAGTTTCAAATCTGCTAAAGACAGTTGTCAGTTCGAGGGGAAGCTAATTTAGAAACATCGTCTATTGGGGAAAGGTTAATTTGTTTCATACTTATTTCATCTTTTCCCTAATATGGCTTGTGCACACATAACAGTGTACAACCCATAATTGTCAAGAAAGGACCCAGTGGTACGCTTCAGTGCCACAATCCTTATAAAAGGAGCGAAAGCTTCTTATTTTTTAGTAAAACCAATTAAACCTTTCATTTTTCAAGGTTTTGCTCAAAAGAACAAGTACTTCCCCGTAAGATTTTCAAAACCTCAACCGTTTATATCACCTGTTGAGGGGGAGTATTTGAATTAAAACTTTGTTCACAAATTGTTCATAGTGGTCATCTTCCCGCAACACTCGAAATGGTCATATTTATTGTCAACATTTCAAAAATAACATTTTATATGCCATTTTTGAGGGGGAGAAAATTGTGTGATAAGAAATATGTTGTGCAAAATGCAAATGAATCTGTGTACTTCAGACTTAACCAACGAATTGACGGTACTAAACTGTTAGTAACTCGAAAAGACTTGTCCTGGACGGGTAATATTTTCAAGCTAGTTCGCTAGTAATGTAAACGTGTCTCGCAAAGGACTTGTCCAAGTAGAAAGTACCATTCGAGACACTCTTGGTAGACATGAACTCTGACGGGTATGACAACCTTTCGAGGTTTGTCTACACCTTCAAGGTAGTTATTAGAGCTAGTTGTCACCTAAAAGCTGACAATGTAACTCTTAAACTATGCAACGTAACCGTGTCTCGCGGGGGATTGTCTATCTCCAGTGGATCAATTCAAAATGTGCGCGCTCTTTCCTCACTGTGCATTTAAACCATTAAAACTCTTAAGCACATGTGGAGGGGGAGTATTTATGCAAAATCCTATCTCTCACAGTGGTTCAAACATGATTTTCATTAACAAACCCTTTGAGAGATTTTTCACAACAGTGGTTTTAATGGCAACATAGGTTAGTCATGGAGTAATAAGGTGACTAAGGTTAGGAATAACCGTCCTATGATGCGCCAGAGCCGGAGGGATCTACCCAAGGACATCACAAATAGTTAGTACTTAGAAGTCCTTAGGTATGATTATAAAAAGAAGAAAATGAGAATCGGAGAAAGAAGGAGTTGAAGAATTAAAAAGAAATGCAAAGAAAAGGGTGAAAAGAAATAGCCCTCCAAATTATTCAACTTAGGGCAGACACCGGGTTCAATTCATATGCTACTGGTTGTCACTTAGTGACACCGGTATTGAAGATTAAAAGTCGTCATGGACCCAGTGACGCATGCACTAAACCTTCTTAGCCACTCAAGTTTCTCTCAACAGAAGCTTGTTTCATTCTCACAGGGAACCCTACGTAAACTATTGGCTTTCTCTTAGAGATCGCTGGTATTGAAGAAGGAGACCCTCTCCCTAGTCTCCGCTCAGGAAAACCAAAACGCACTATTGAGTCTAGAGCCACGAGATTCATCAAAAGATCTCTTAGGTACACTTGACATTTTATCACTTGTTGATCATCAAATAAGATTATCAGTGGTTCATATCGAGTCCTTCACAGATCTTAGCAATCTGTCGAGAACATTTATGAGAGGTTCACATCTGTGATCCTCAGTGATTGAATGGAAACTCCTGCCAGGGTCAACATCAAACAGCCCTGACAGCAGGTCACTTCGGTAACTCCCCGTGGATTACGCGGAGTGTGTCTCAAACGGTCTACAGTCGTGAGGTGATGCTTCGGTGTACCTCAGCGACTCATCTGAACTGTAGATGTACTTCGGTACATCGCGTTATCTCACTTGTGGGACTCCAGTTCAGGAATGGCCTTTGTAAGAATTAGAGTTGTGTTTTCACACTATGCTGTTAACACTCTCGAAGTTCAAACTTGTAAGTGCCGGAATCCGCTTATTACTAACCGTTTGAAATGTTTTCTTCTTATGGAAGCTCCGGAGCGGGATGATCGTGCTGATTCTTCTCATGCTCACGCCAACATCATTACTAATGGAAGTTCTATTCAGAAGCAACACAACAGTCAGAATGATTCTTCGTCAAACCAAAGAATCTACAAAGTTAAAGACTTAAAGAACTTCATCAGTATTGAATTCCAACGTCAAAGAGCGTGTGAGCATGTTGAAGAATGACGTGGAGACACTGGAGCAGCGAAGCAGACCTGAGGCAGACTGATGCAGAAAACAACATACTATCACTTTCACCACAAAGAACAATAATCAAAGAACAAAGTTAATGATGACGTCAAAGCATAACTATTCAAAGAAGACAATTTCTCTACACTGGGGAGATTGTTCGAATCAAGGCAATTCTTCTCACAAGAAAGAAGAATGTCAGAAGACGTCAGAGCTACTATTACATCAACGCCTTCACCGTTCATCACCAACACTTGAGGGGAGATTGTTGGAATCACTCCTAAACCATAATCAAGTGTTAGTAATTATTGTGTAATAGTTAGCTTTATTATGGCCTTTATGTTTGTTATTAGCCTTAAGCTTATGTAGAAGGCCCATGAGCTTAGGCCCAAGCCCATTAAAGAAAGGATGGAAACTAGGAGTGTTGCCCTAGCTTTCCTCCTATAAATACTCTTGTAAACCTTCATTTGAAGGTTGGTTGTTCAAGTTTTTCTTTCTCTCACTCACCTACGCATAACCGTTTACTATTGTCATGTGTGTGTGTGTTAGATCTTGTTCAATCGCCTCATCTCTTTCTTATAAGCTTGTGTTTGTAAAACTAGTGACCTAACAAAATCTACAACTGGTGGATGCCAATTTCTTGGCAACAGATTAGTGTCATGGCAGTGCAAGAAACAAACAACGGTGGCTAATTCATCAATTGAGGCTGAGTATGTGGCTGCTGCAAGTTGTTGTGCTCAAGTTCTATGGCTTCAGAATCAACTTTTGGACTATGGGTACAATTTCATGAATACCATCATTCATATTGACAATAGCAGTACCATTTGCATTATAAAGAATCCAGTTAAACTCACAAAGACTAAACATATTGAAATTAGACACCATTTCATAAGAGACTGTTTTGAAAAAGGACTAATTCAAGTTGTCAAAATTCATACTGATGACAACTATGCTGATTTATTAACAAAAGGACTTGATGTGGGTAGATTTCAGTACTTGGTAACAAGTATTGGAATGCTAAATCCATAAACTTTTTGTGTCTAATGGTCTTTGGTGTTAAGTAGAAGTCTCAGGGTACTAATATTGTTGTATAAGTTTGTATATGTTTTTGTGCTTGTGTTTTTGTTTGTTAACATATGCAGTATAGCTGGGAGTTGATCTTAAAAGGTGTATATCTGAGATACACAAATGGTTATTGATTCACCATGTCTAACCCACATAAGAATCAACTAGTCCAGAGCAAACGGCTACTGGTAAAGACTAATCAAATCCGTTTATGGTTGATAGTTTACCAAAAACTATATGGTCATCAACTCACCATATTCTCTATGATTAAGAGTTGGCTAGTTCATAGCAAACGGCTCATGGTAAAGACATATCAAATCCGTTGATAGCTGGGAGTTTGCTAAAAACTATGATAAGAGCAGTCTATATTTTAAATGTTTTTCTTTACCACTGCTCTTTGAAAATCTTTGTGAAAAATTACCACTGCTAGTTCACAGTTTCCACTGACAGTGTTATTTTACCACTGTTGTTCTAGCCGTTACAACTGTTGTCTCTGTAACTAAAATTTTACTAGCCGTTGAGAGTTAATTATTTCCATATATAAATAGGGTAAATTTTTAGAAGATTATCTACTTTCCTACTTACAATTTATCTTCTTAAGATAAATATTTTCCTTAGATTGTCTTTCTTGTGCAAAACTCTAAAACCCTAACTCTTTATATATTTTCTCTCAATTGGCGAGTTCTTTATACAATTCATACTGACACAATCTATTTTTCAACAAAAGATTCTATGGCACCGATCACTTTTGCAGATGAGCACAACCAAGTGGCCTACTTACAAAAGTCAAACGAGAAGAGTGGCCCTGTTTTTCATCAGATTGTGGACTTTCTTAATACTACCAAGTTAAGGTATGCTTTACTTTTAAATCCCACAATCTATATCTCTCAAATCAAGCAGTTTTGGACTTCTGCTCAGTCCATAACCATTGAAACTGGAGATACACATGAAACAGTAGATGTTCTTCGAGCCACTGTGGATGGGGTAACCATTGATGTTACTGAGGCATCCTTGAGGAGAATTCTCCAATTGGATGATCTCAACGGTATCATCACATTACCTATGCCAGAAATACATGAAAATTTATCATCCATGGGGTATGATGCCACTGATAAAAAGGCTACTTTCAAAAAGAGTGGTTTTTGTCCCCATTGGAGATTTTTGATACATACTCTTTTTCATTGCCTAAGTCCTAAGAAAACCTCTTATGAGCAATTTAGTTCAACTATAGCTTATCCTTTGGTTTGTCTAGCTACTGATAAGATTTTTAATTGGTCAAAATATATTTTTCAAAGTATGCAAGGCAATGTAAAGAGTTCTACAAAATTTTTAATGTATCCACGGTTTGTGCAAGTAGTGCTAAATGAGTTTCAACTGCAACCTCATACAAATGTTTATAAAATCCGTTGCCTGAAGTCTAAAATTTTTCAAAATATGAATAAAGATGGCAATATGGATTTTACACCTCTCTTTCCTCAAATGCTTGCAAATATTTCACAAGTACAAAATACACCCATAATTAATGTTCCAAACATTGATTATACTCCACCAGTTTCTCACACCTATAAGAGGAGGCAAAAACATACAACTCCTCCCATTACAACACAGCATGTATCTGATCCTCTTGGTTTAGGCACAAGCAGTGGTGGTTCCAGGCTTCAATCTAGTCCAACTAGGGAGGAACCTGAACCAATGCCCTATGATTCACCTCTCCCAACAGGTCACACAGTTGGAAGTGTTGAGGGCAGTGGGCAACCCATGGAATTGATGGAAATTTGTACAACATTAGCAAAGCATGTTAAATCTCTGGAACAAGACTTGGCACAACTTAAGAAGCAGCATGCCAAGGATATTATATCATTGAAGGAAGAGATTCAGACCTTGAAGGAAGAGTTGCAGGGGTTAAAGACAAAGAAAACTGCAAAGTTTGTGATTTCATCTTCATCCTCACCTAATGATGGTGATTCAGCTGATTTTGATCAAGATTTGGGAAATTCTCCCAAACAGGGGAGGAAAACAGATGCTGGAACTCAGGGGAGGAGAATTGATTATGAAGATGAAGGTGTTTCTAGTAAAGGTGCAGAGGAAGCTGATACTCAAGAAGAGCAACTAGATCAAGACATTTTTAGTACTGCAACTGATGATTTTACTATTGATCCAATTTCCACTGCAGAGCCAAATATTCCCACTGCTGGACATAATATTGCTACTGCAAGTGAAAAAGTTGATGAACTGAAGCAAGACAAAGGTAAATCTGTTATGCAAAGCTAGGAGCAAACAAGAAGAAATATTTCAAAGAAAGAACAAATTCAGATTGCTCATGATGCTGAAGTTGCAAGAAAGATTAATGAAGAAGAAGTTGCTGAGAAGAAAAAGGTTGAAGAATTGGAGATTGCAAGCTTTATGGAGGCTAAAAGGCTGGATAGAATGGAAGATCCACTTTCTACTGTTCAACCTACAATATTCAGAGAGAAGACTCCAGAATTTAGCTATGTACCTACTGAAGAAGAAATAGAGTTCTTGATTGCAAATTATCCAATGATCAAGAAAAAAGCAATTGACCTAGTTGCTGATAAGTCTTTAACTGAAGAACAAAGAACAGCTCAGTTAAAGGACTTTATTCAGATGAAGAATAATCAAGCACTTCAAGAGGTAATTAGTTCAGTCAGAAAGGGTCAAAAGAAACCAAGGCAACCAACTAGGGCACAAGTTATTGCATACATGAAGACTTATTGTTGCAATGTTGGTGGATGGAAAAGACATCAATTCAAAGGAATGTCTGATGATAAAGTAGAGAGTATCTACTACAGAACTCAAAGACAAGATAAGGATTTCATTCCAATGAACTCTGAAGAAGAAGCAAGAAGGTTTCCTAATTTGAAGAGAAAGACCAAAGACAGTGATTCTCAGTCTGTTAAGAAGACAAAGTTTGCTGAAGAACAAGAAGTTCCAACTGAGAAGTTCACTGAAGAACAATTGACTGATATGATTGTGATTGAAGAGGAAGATTTTTATCCAGAACCACTGCAAGTTAGACATCCTATCATTGACTGGGAAGTGTTTACTGCTAGCAACTTTGCTCCAACATGGAAGATTACAAGGCTAGGTGGTGAAACTTCATCATTCATTCAATTTGAAGATCTTATTAAAGCTTTTGACAGAGATGATCTTGACAAATTATGGAAATTAGTTCAAGAAAATTTTATGCTGAAGATCCTAAAGATATGAAGGAGATGCAGTTATGGGTTAATCTTAGAAGGCTCTATGATCCAGATGTTAATGATGATTTCTGGAAATTCTCATGTTCATGTCCTGGTACTAAATGGTTTTCTTATGATTCATGTGAAGTTCATCATGTTTCTACAGCTAATGGAGTAGATGCATTCATGCTTGCTGAGAAAGAATATCCACTCAGAGCTGGAACTCTCACTCTGATGCTATGTACAACTATAAGAGTTCATGAAGATAATGAGAAAGTCAGAGCATTGTTACACATGCTTCAAGATCAATGTTCAAGAGCTATTCAGAATCTAAGGAAGAAGTGAAGTGTTTGAAAGAATTCCCCAAATCCTTGCAGATAATGATGATTGAAGAAACTTATTGATTTGCAGAGAAATCATAAGTTTAGGGGAGGATTGTTGGAAATAATCTATTACCACTGATAGTCTTGTGGTTAATACTGCTGATGTTTACACTAGCAGTGGAAACTCATTCCCACTGCCAGTACAAATATTACCACTGCTATTAGATAATTGTTAAGTAAACGTGTATTGATAAGTATCGAAAAGATCATGTGTATATTCTATATTGTTAGCTTTATACTTATCTTGTAAAGGACTCCTTGTGCTATAAAAGGAGATTCTAGGTCATTGTTTAGAGTACGAAATACTCTCATAAGCTTCAAGGTGTAACCCTAGTGATAAGCAAGATCACTCGTACTATTCATTAATAATATTGGAGCTTAGCTTTGTGTTTAATCTGTGTTTATATACAATACATCATATAAATTCGTCTTCTAAGTATTACTAAGTAAATTCCGTGTGCTTAGTAATATAACTCAAAATATCAATAACACAAGGTGTGTGTTTAGATCCATCACTGATATACCTCAAAATAAGAACAGGCTAAAATGTAACTTCATATAACATGTAAGAGGTTTTTTCCGACCAAGCATGCTTGTTACTGGCCTTCTAAATATTGCGTATTATTCTGTATTATATTATAGTATCAACTTATCTAATACTTTATTAATGTAAGATATCTCTATGAACATGCCTTCCTGTTGTATAACAAAGACAGTATCAAAAACATGATATATTCATCAGTCTTTATAGATTCAACTAAATATAATGAGATGCATCATAAATGAAACTCATAGCAGTTGTAACAAGTTTTGTCCAACCAAGCATAACGATTGGCGGGCTGTTTGGACCGGAACATGTCTCTTATATATATAACTAAAAGGTTTAGGGAGATCTATAGGAAGCAAAACTTCATATTATAACTTGAATGAGATAGAAACACAAGGTCATGTCATAAACTCACAATAGATTTTTAGCAAGCTACAAGAATCAGGGAATTTTGGACCTCCTTTTAGAGATTATACAACCCAGGTGTAAAAGGCACACCGGTATTAGGAAGCCAGTCATTGCCAATAATGAAATTCTCAACACTGTATCTCTTTGCGGTCTCTACATCTTTTATTACAAGGTAACTGGGCCAAGTCACTCTATGATCAGTAGACGAAACCAGTCAACATAGCTTAAAATGTCCAGTCAACAATCGATAATTCATTAATATCGCAAAATGAAAAGGTGTACCCTAGACTAATATTGACAAGATGATGCAAATGAAAAGGTGAAACCCTACTGTTATTGGAGCAGCACCACATCGCCATTTGTTTGAAGGACTCTTGAGGTTAGTGACAGTTGCCATATAACCATTCAAACCAGCTGCTAATATATGGTAACAGCAATGTCCAAGAACCTACAGCAGAATTATTCATAGTTTAGTTGAGCAGATATTATTGTTTAAATTCATTGGCTAAAGTATGGAAACTTACATATGCATAGTCAAAATCAAACTTCAAAGGCAAAGAACCACGAACTTGGTAGCCAAAAAAGTGGCAGATGGCATTGAATTTCTTCCCCTTGTATGTACCTTCTTTCTGTTTACATAATAAAATATTTATATTAGCATGATAGTTATATGTGAACTATGGTTGTAGATTGAGAAGATGTTTTAGCTTCTAAGCACATACCAGTTGCTTGTTGATTTCGGCTTCCACAAGTTCAGCAAGAAGCTTCTCAGTCTCAATCTAAGAAATGAATGATGCAATTATCAATGGTCGTGTAAAACAAATATTACAACAGTTTTCGGGTCAATTTTACTACGAGCTGAAACATGCCGTGTTAATCAAAAACACTTTTTGTTCATTTTAAAAAAATATAGTAAGCGAACTTTTTAAATATATTGCAGTTTACGCAAACAATATTGTTTCAACAATAATCTAAATCCTTGAATAAATTAATTCAAGTTATTGTATGCACTTCAGGTAACTTCCAGACCATTTTACCACTTCCTGTTTTAGCTAAAAAAATTATTTGACCGGTTTGAATTTGAAGATAAACCCAAATTGACCCATTCGTAAGTAAGCAGGTCAAAACTGCTCTCTCTAATTTTACAATATAACAAAGGTCATCAATGAAGAACTTGAGATAGCTGGGCTGAGTCATCTGATTCAGGATGGAGGAGAAGCTGCAAAAAATGAAAGTGTTTAACATAAGCACTAACATACAGGTTAAAGAGACGGGTATGATTTAGAAGCAAAATTAATATGCTAAACATACCTGTTTCCTGATAAAGGGTGGCATAAATTCAAACAAGGCGGATGCCCAGGGTGACATTTTTGTCGATATATTATCAGCAGAGACACCTTCTCGCAAAAGACTATGAATGACACCTTCATGCATAAAGGGTGGCATAAATTAAAACAAGGCGGATGCCCAGGGTGACAATGTGTTAATATCGATACATTCCTAGCATTAGCAAATGGTAATGGGTGTTTGTTTTATTTTAGTGTCGACTGATTGCTGAAAAATTTCCAAATAACACGTTAATGTTGAACGCTGAATGATCCAAGCAGTTAAAACTTTGAGCTCTTTTAATCAGAATTTTCTTGAAATATACTGTAACATTTTTGTCTCATTTTGTCATCAAAAGAATAAGACAATGACGCCCACAATGATTATATGGCTTACTCGTAAGACATATAGGTCACTGATACATTTATTATGTGCCAACTGGAGATTATAATTAGCTCCAAGAAACAAATTAAGCATCAGTTACCTGCAATAGTGCAAAACTTCTGGGATGCTTTCTATAAGACCTTCCGGAAGTAGAATGACACCATGATTCTTGTCTAAATGATGAACTGTTGGAATCACTCCTAAATAGTATTTCAAGTATTTATATTTCATATGTAATAGGTAGCTTTATTATGGCCTTTATGTTTGTTTAAGGTCTAGCTTATGTAGAAGGCCCATAAGCTTAGGCCCAAGCCCATATAAGAAAGGATGGGAACTAGGAGTGTTGCCCTAGCTTCCCTCCTATAAATACCCTTGTAAACCCTCATTTGAGGGTTGGTTGTTCAAGTTATTTCCTTTCACATATGCCTTACGCATAACCGCCTCTTATTATCGTGTATGTGTGTTTGGTTCTTGTTCAATCGCCTCATCTCCTTTCTATATTACTTGTGTTTGTAAAACTAGTGACCTAACAGTGGTATCAGAGCCAGGTTCGATTTTTATCATTGGTTGATTTTTTGGTGATTTTATCTTGTCTAAATCTTGTATAAAAATCTGTTTAACAAAGTTGTTAACTTTTAACATTATTTTAGTGTTTAACAGGTTTTTATTCAAGTTTTAATGTATTTTTTGGTCAAAAGTTGTATGGGATAACAGAAAAGTAAAAGGTCACAAACAGTTTTTGCACAACAGTTTTATTATCTCTGTTACTCTCGTATACTTTTTGTATCATATTCGTGAAACTTTTGATGGTTTATGGTCAAACAAGGTCACTGTAGCTCCAGTTTCACCTCCTAAGAATGTAGTACCACCTAGTGCTTTCACTAAGACTAAAGCAAAGAGTAGTTATAGATGGCAGAAATGGATATATAACACACTAGGATTTAAATGGATGCCTAAAATTATGAATGTGTGTATGTCTAATATACCTGCTTCGGAACCCTCTAACATTTCGGGTTCCACATCTACTTCTATTCCATCTGTGTCGTCTGTGTGTAATGCAGGTGATACAGATCATTCTCTGGATTGTTGATAGCGGATGTTCCCGACACATGACAGGCAACCTTAAACTGTTATCAAACTTTATTGCAAAGTTCATTGGCACTGTCAGGTTCGGGAACGATCACTTCGCAGCTATCATGGGCTACGGAGATTATGTCAATGGGAACATCGAAATCAGCAGGGTTTACTATGTGGAAGGCCTCGGTCACAATCTGTTTTCAGTAGGTCAATTTTGTGATGGAGATTTGGAGGTTGCTTTCAGGGAGAAAACTTGTTTCATTCGTGATCTACAAGGAAATGACCTTATGTCTGGCTCGCGTAATTCTAGTCTCTACACTATCTCTATGCAAGACATGGTTGCTTCCTCTCCCATCTACTTACTTTCAAAGGCAACATCTACAAAATCCTGGCTATGGCACCGTCGTCTCTCACATCTAAACTTTCAAACCATCACCAACCTTGCTCGACACAAACTAGTGGAAGGACTCCCACGATTCCGGTATTCAAAAAATCACCTTTGCTCAGCCTGTGAACAAGGGAAAAGCACTCGTGCTCATTTTCCTTCAAAGGTGGAACACAGCTCTCAGCATGTGCTTCACCTTCTTCACATGGATTTGTGTGGCCCAATGCGCGTGCAAACGATCAATGGCAAACGCTACATCTTAGTAATTGTTGATGACTACTCACGATGGACTTGGGTCTACTTTCTTCGAAGCAAAGACCAAGCTCCACAAATGATCATCACCTTTCTCACAAAAATACAGGTTCAGCTCCGCAACACCGTCAGAATAATCAGAACAGACAAAGGAACTGAATTTGTTAACAAAACCCTTCGTGAATTCTATGAGAAAGTGGGAATTCAGCATCAAACATCTATTGCACGTACACCTGAACAAAACGGAGTTGTTGAAAGACGAAACCAAACGTTAGTGGAAGCTGCAAGAACAATGTTAATCAATGTTAAACTTCCAGATTACTTATGGGCAGAAGCTGTATCTACTGCATGCTATACTCAGAACCGTTCTATGATCACAAAACGCCACAACAAAACACCTTTCGAGCTTGTCCACAACTATAAACCGAACCTCAAACACTTTCATGTATTTGGATCTCTTTGCTATCCGAATAATGATCGTGATGATTTTGGAAAGCTCAAAGCCAAATCTGATATTGGAGTCTTTATTGAATACTGTGATAATTCTAAAGGTTTCCGAATCTGGAATCGTCGAACTAAGGAGGTAATGGAAACGATTCATGCTCATTTTGATGAACTCACGGAGATGGCTTCTGAGTATAACAGCTTAGAACCCGGTCACAACCGTTTAAACTTCCCTCAACCCCCATCATCAGCTGAACAAAGCCCCCAGCTAACTCGTCAACAAATGGAAAGGTTATTTGCTCCTCTGTTCTGTGACGATATTGCTGAACGTGCTCCAGGTGTATCCGCTGTTTCCGCTGCACAACCTGATAATATTCCTATACCTGATACACCTGCTACAACAACTACTGTTGAAGATGCACCTACACCAGTTGACTCGAACATAACAGTTGAACACACCGCTTCCAACAATGATGAACCAGCTGATGATATTCTGAATGAAGTACCCGCACCTGCAGATTTTGATCCAAATGCGTGCTTCAACCCGTTTGCTAATGAGACTGCTGCACCAGATGTTGCGGAATCTTCAACAAACCATTTGAATCCTCAGAATCTGCACAATGTATACCAACATCAACCCTCTACACACCGATGGACAAAAGACCATCCTCTGGCTAACATTATTGGCAACCCGAATCAATCAGTCGTTACGAGACAACGTCTTCACACAGATGGTGAACATTGCATTTATGCACTCACTGTCTGCCAATCTGAGCCTAAAAACATTAAAGACGCAATGACAAAAGACAACTGGATTGAATCCATGCAGGAAGAACTCAACCAATTCAAACGTCTTGAAGTATGGGAACTGGTTGAAAGACCAACAGGGGTCTATGTCATTGGTCTAAAATGGATTTGGAAAAACAAATTGGATGCTGAAGGGAACGTCATCCGAAACAAGTCACGTCTAGTTGCTAAGGGTTATCGTCAGGAAGAGGGAATAGACTTTGAAGAATCTTTTGCTCCGGTTGCTCGTCTTGAGGCTGTTCGGATATTTCTCGCGTTCGCAGCTCATATGAATATGACGGTCTATCAGATGGATGTCAAAACGGCGTTTCTCAATGGACAACTTAAAGAAACAGTCTATGTCAGCCAACCAGATGGATTCGTTGATCCTGAGTTCCCGAACCATGTCTACAAACTGAACAAAGCTCTTTATGGTCTCAAACAAGCCCCTCGGACATGGTACGATAAGCTATCATCTTTCCTCATTGCCAATAATTTCACCAAAGGCTCGGTTGACCCAACTCTTTTTATACAATATCACGGGGCACATATCTTAATTGTTCAAATTTACGTGGATGACATCATTTTTGGGTCTACACATAAAAAGTTTTCAATCGCTTTTGCAAAACTAATTGATGAGTGTGTAAATACTCATCATTTTTGGTTAAATCTGAACTGCAAAACGTTTAAAAATGCTCAGAAATGCATCAAAATACTGAAAATATCTCAAAATTGCATTTTATATGTTTCAGATGCAAAATGTTCAAAATCAGATGAAAAATGAGCTAAGTTTGCATAATTGGCAGTTTCAGTCCCCCAAGTTTCAAAAATTGTCAGAAATAGTCCCTGAGCACTTAATTTAAAAGAAAAATCACCAAAGGTCCTTTTAAAATAATAAGTTGTCAAAAATTAGTCCTTTGGTGAAAAATATCAAAAGTTTGAGAATTTACAAGTTTAGTCCCCGGAGTTTCAAAAAATGACAAAAATGACCCTTATATTATTGATGACTGGCAAAACCAACCCTTGGATCATTTTTCAGAATGTGTATGATTGGCTCCTCAAAAATCAGATTTGGCAGCATTGGTCCCTGAAGTTTCATTGTGGCAGTTTTAGTCCCTAGAGTCTTAATTGGGTTTATATCTAATCCTAAGCCCAAGATAAGCCCAACACCAAACAAACCCTTATGTCTGACCCAGTCCACCCCTTATACCCGACCCGTTATCCAAGTTAAACCCACCCACAGTTTTAAATAATAAACCCGCTCACGGGTGTTACCTTCCCCCTCATCATCACCCCTGCAACACCACCTGCAATACTCCAACCCCCATCATCTCACCCACCTTACTCCTACCCTCCAAACACCCCAAGCCAAGATGCATTAAATGCTTACTCAACCCCTCCAACTGGCACATACCATTTTGGCGCCAAATTTCATCAAACGGCCAAAAATGATACCAACCAATCCAAGGGCCAAGATTATAGATGGGATTTACTCAGAGGACACGTGGAAGCCATTTGAAGTATAAAAAGAGGAAGAAGAAGCAAGAGAAAAGTAGTAGTTAGTTTTTTAAATTTATGTAATGTCGTTTTTCCTTAAACTATCTTAATTAGTTTATAAATTTGTACCTTTAAGCTCTATTGTACTAAAGCTAAGTTGTTTGATAATTGTAACTCATTTTCAAGTCTTAATTCAAAGTCTCATTTAAATTTCAAGTTTCATGGTCACTGTTGCAAATTTCATTTTCAAACTCTTATGTTCAAGTCTTTAGCAGCTTATTTTTAAGCTCAAATAAGCTTATATAAGCTTCTTATAGCTTTTTGTAAGCTTATATTTAAGTTTCAAGCAAAGTTGGTTCTTGGTCAACGAAAGTCAATCTGGGCCAAAATTGAAATGGAAATGGATATGGGTGATGCAGTGCTGGATTTGGGTTGATTTAGAGGCTATTGGGTTGATTTATATAGGATAGAGGTTCGTTGGTTAACTGATTTTCAAGGCATTGTGGCTAGGACCAGTTGTAAGTGATTTTCAAGTTTCATTGCATAATCTTTGTTTGTAGTCATAAATAGTTTAAACCTGTTGATTAAGTTGTATTTAGGTTAGTTAGATTCAGTTTAAGTGTCTGCTTTAGCTAAATCAGTAGTTAGCTCATTTAAATTGCAAATCAGTCATAGATAAGGGTGTTTGGATCTGTTGGTTTAGCTGTGTTTGAGGTTTGTTCAAGAGTTAAGACTTGTTGTTTTAGGCTTGTGTAGTTCTACTTGACTCATATTTGTCTTAAAATTGCACCTGCATAGGCTCAAAGTCAAAATCTCATTTCATCTGTCTTTAATTCTTAACTGTTTGGATTTTGTAAAACCAAAAACTTGTTTTGTGTTTAGCATTCATAGATATAGTTTGTAGAAGCTTCATTTCATCATAATACATCAAGATCATTCCACAAATTGGATTCAAAGTTCAAATAAGTCAAACTTTCAAAACTGCTCAAAAGTCAAAACATGAAAAAGTCATTTTGAGTCAAACTGGGATGATTTTTCTTGAACTCATTTCTGGAACAAATTAAGTGAAATCATGGGATTTTAAACTTCAATTGGTCTAGTTTCTTTATCTCATTTTTGTAGATTTTTATAAATTTTTTATAAGCTGCAAAAAGGCTTGTTATTTGGTCCTTATCTCCCCTGTGCACACACTCAGTGAATACTGAGTGTGCACAGGTTTGTGCAGGGCTTGCACCAAGCTCATCAGAGCTCATCCAGGGCTCATCTTTGGTTTAGACATAGCTAGCCAGGTCTTCTTGAGGTTCCCACTTTTGGTTTTTAGTATTAGCTTATTGTGTAGCTTATTCTTGGGTTGCAAAGTAGTGGCTGGAAACTGCTTTTAGCATTCAAGCTCAAAACATCAAATCTGTTCAATCAAAACAATAGAGGTTAAGAGCAGTTGTAACTAGTTGCATTTGGGTAGTTTTAGCTTATTGTAGCTTCTGTATCAGTTTGGTGCTCATTTGTAGCTTGTGGCTTATTCCAAGTGCTTATTCTTAAGCACTTATCTTTGCAGTTTCATTTTCATACACATAAGCCACTGTTTTTATATTTTTCTTAGATTCATAATATTAATTTAGACTTTTCCTGAATTTTTCATATTTTTCTAGGTCTGTTTGCTATTTTTCTTAATTTAAAACAGTTTTTAAGTCATTTTAATTAGCTTTTAATACAATTAATTCAGAAAAGTTTCAAAAAAAATAATTTTTCATTTTTCCTAGGTTAAGATAAATATAAAAAGTCAAAAAAATATTTTTTCAGATTTTTCTTAGTTAAATTTGTATTTTTAAGCAATTTAAGTAGTTTTAAATAGTTTTTAATTCATAGAAAATAGAAAAATAAACAGAAAAATACAAAAATAGTTTTGAAAATTCTCTTTAGTTATTTTAGATTTTTCCAAGTCATAATTTCATTTTTCTAGCTTTATTTCATATTTTCTTGTATTTTAGGCCATTATTAAATAGTTAAAAATAGTTTTTAATTAATAATAATTAGATAAATAGTTTTAAAAATAATTTTCTTTTTCTAAAAATTTTCTTTTATCATTAGGATTGTAAAAATATCATTTTCATATTTTTAGGATTATTATTGTTTAAGTTTCACATTTTTCTTTTGTACGTCACGTAGTTTTTAATTTAAGTTTTATAAAAGAAAAATCAAAAACATCATTTTGCAAATAGTGATAGCGTTTATTTAATATTTTTTATCTGTTTAAATTCTCTATAATTTGCATTTAAGCCCCTTTAGTTTATATACTTTTTCTGTAGTTATAATAAATCAAAAACTCTTTTCCGTTCAAATCTCTCGATCACTATTCGTTTGGTGATTCATCGCATAGCTCGCTGGGACATAACGACCTGGGGAAACACTATACTCTCCTGATCTTCATTGCATTTGGTTCCAAACTGTTTTAAGTTTCTTACGGTTAGCCATTCACAAGTGGATAGCTTGTGTGGGAAAACTTGACCGTCTGGGAGCGAATCAAAATTTTGGCGCCGCTGCCGGGGAGCTGTGCTAATTATCTTCCGTTTAGCAGATTAGTAATTTGAATATTCACTCTTTGTTCATACCATCCATCTATATCTATATATATATTTCCTTATAAAAAAAAAATCCAAAAACCTAAAAACATCCAAAAACGTATAAAACACAAAAATAAATTTTCTTTTATTTCTATATATGTATCAAAGATAAAAATACAAAAAGATTTGTCGTTTTCTTTGTTTAATAATAACAACATAAAAGATTACCACCGCAAACCAAGGCAGTGTACTACCTAACTGGGGGTACGACCATAATAAGTTCCCGAACCAAAGATTTAAAACTTGCCTTTGTGTCCTTGTGATTGGTGTACCTTTTTCAAAGAAGCCATTCATCTTGTGATTATTGGTTTAAGTTCACTGTTGTTTTGCCTCGATTTTGTTTTAATTGGATTTGTTGTTATATCTACTTATCAGAACCAGAAAACCTAAAAAGATTCTTCTCACCCCATTTTTATAAAATATCTTCATAATTCCCATTCCTCTCCTTAACTCTGAGGTCTCTTAGAGTTAACCCTGGTGTATGCGCACTCGCTCTTCTAGATCTGTAAGCCCATTTCGTGAGCTTGTCAAAATTCCAAGAAGGCGTGTCCGTAGACTTTCTGCTCCATCAGTCGGATCTGAGATCCGGACTGCTCACACTACTTCCGTTATCATGGCGGAAGAACGCCCTATGTGTGAGCTTCTCCAGGCACCCAACGACGGGTATGGAGATGCTATTGTTATCCCAGCCATCGTGGCTGAAAATTTTGAACTCAAAACCGGGCTACTGAATCTTGTAACCTCAAGTCAATTCTATGGTTTTGAGCGGGATGATCCTCATGCTCATATTCGATGGTTTAACAAGATTGCATCTACCATCAAATACAAAAATGTCCCTACTGATGCTGTTAAGCTTCTTCTGTTCCCATTTTCTCTTGAGGGGCAAGCCCGGATTTGGCTTGAAAAACAACCCCCTCAATCAATTGAAACATGGGAAGACCTGGTGAAGAAATTTGTGAATGAATTTTATCCACCTTCCAAAACCACGAGTCTTAAAAATGAAATCATCAAATTCACACAAAAGTTTGATGAATCCTTCAGTGAATCGTGGGATCGTTTTAAGGAATTGCTTCGCAAATGTCCTCACCACGGTTTCTCCGAGTTAATGCAACTCGATACTTTCTATAATGGAGTGAGTCAATCTGATCAAGATTCTCTCAATTCCTCCGCTGGAGGAAATTTCTTAAGCAAAACTGTCAAAGAAGCTTTAGCGATCATTGAAAACAAGTCTAAAGTCCGCACTGCACGAAGCAAGCCGGTTGTTTCCCAAGTCAGTGTTGGTCCTTCTACTTCATCGCCCGTGAGTCAATCTAGCACCGATGCTAAGATTGACAAACTCACGGAAGCAATTCAAGCTTTGGTTCTCTCCAACCAAAAGAAAGTTTCTTTTCCACAAACTTCACCTCCTGCTGAAGTTAAGAAAGTGGAAGTCTGTGTTACTTGTGGTGGCCCCCATGCTTATTACAACTGTATGGCCACTGATGGTAACCCTTTTGAAGCTAATGCTGTGGGCGGGATTTCTAATCAAGGAGGCAACCAATATCGTGCTCCTATAGACCCGAACCACCGTCCTAACCACTACCCTGGACCTCCCGGTTTCAACCAAAACCGTAATCAAAATCAGAATAGACCAAACCAAGGTTTCCAAAACCAAGGTAATTTTAGTCCAAATAACGGTTTTCAAAATCAAAATCAAAATTTCCAACACCAAGGAAATTTCAATAGAAACCCAGGTCAGGGAAATTTCAACCCAGGGTATTTTCATGGCAATAATCAAGGAAATTTTCAAAATCAAGGCCCTAATCCTAACAATAGAGGCCAGAATTTTCCTGTGCAAAATCAAGCCATTGTTCCAACTGGACCATCATCTGATGAGTTGTTGAAGCAATTCATGAAATCCCAAGAGGAAATGAACAGGTTGTTGGTAAGCCAGATTTCTGACATTAAGAAGTCTTTAAATGATCGACCCTCGGGCTCAGGTACTTTACCTAGCAATACGATCGCTAATCCGAGGGGCGATGCAAAGGCGATCACAACCAGAAGTGGTGCTTCTTATGATGGACCCGCTATTCCTACTACCTCTTCTTCTTCTCTCCCGAAGGTAGTGAAAAGTGAACCTGAGGCGACAAAGGACAAGGAACTTCCTACTAATAACGGAGGTACCAGCAATGTCCATCCTCAGGTTGTCCCGAAACCCAAAACCAAACCTGGAGTTGTTTTTGAACCTCCAGTTGGTAACCCCAAATCCAAAACTTCTATTCCTTACCCCTCACGTTTAAATGAGCAAAAACTCCGCGAGAAAGCCAGTCATCAAATGGAAAAATTCTTTCAAATTTTCCAAGAGCTACATTTTGACATAAGCTTTGCGGATGCCATCATGTTGATGCCCAAGTTTGCATCTACTCTCAAACACATGTTGAGCAATAAGGAAAAGCTGTTTGAAATGGCCAAAACTCCTTTGAACGAGAACTGCTCAGCAGTTCTGTTAAAGAAGCTTCCCGAGAAGCTGGGAGATCCCGGAAAATTTCTTCTTCCTTGTGTTTTTCCAGGGATGATTGAATGCTTTGCTCTTGCCGATCTTGGTGCAAGCATCAATCTGATGCCTTATTCAGTGTGGAAGAAACTTTCTCTTCCGGAACTTATTCCTACCTGCATGACTCTTGAGCTTGCAGATCGTTCTATATCGCGTCCTCTTGGCATCGCCGAGGATGTATTCGTGAAAGTAGGAAAGTTCCATTTTCCAGCTGATTTTGTGGTTGTTGATTTCGATGCCGATCATCGGGTTCCCCTCATTGTTGGAAGAGGATTCCTGAGAACGGGCCGTGCTCTTATTGATGTATTTGAGCAAGAAATCACGTTACGTGTGGGTAATGAAGCTGTTACCTTTAACCTTGATCAAACTTCGAGGTACTCCTCAAATTATGATACTGAATCAGTTAATCGAGTCGATTTAATTGATATTGCTTCAGAGGAGTACTCTCAAGAGTTTCTTGGTTATCTTCATAATTCTGTGAGTGGGGATTCCACCACATCTTCTAAACCTATAATCACACATAAAGCCTCCTCAAAATATCCATTTTCCTCCGGTTCCAAACCAAGACAATAATTGTCCAAATTGTCTAATCACTCAAGGACTTGTTCAAGAAGCACGAAATGAGATACATTTTATGTTTAATCATCTTCTTGAAAAGTTGGATCAAATCAACAAGTCCACTCATCCCTAGACTCAAGCATATTATCGCGTTTTAAGTCTAGTAACTAGTTGGTCTTAGTAGTATTTGTATGGCTAGTTCATTCTCTTAGTTTTAGAGATTTGCTTGATTATCTCTTGTTTTTATTGAATGAATATCTATATGCCATGATTGTTTTGTGCTTGCTAAATCATATATTTCACCTATTCATTAGCATTGTTTGGCATATCTTCAATGCTGAAGAAACTGTCACCAGACAGCCGGATCCCTGGAAATGGCCTAGACGGATCCCTCCATAAAGGGAACCGTGGGATCCGTGGACCAGAAGCACAAATTACTACTAACTTAAGCCTTATTTGCAGGAATTTATGCACTATATTCTTGTTTTCTAACATTTATTTTGTATATTTTCAAAATACACATGAAGATGTTGAAACCATAAAGCTAGGGGGAGCTTTGTGTCAAACCATACATTGCAAATCCATTTGCAACTTGATCCTTATTTAGATTACTCTTCATGACACCCCATTGCAAAATTTCAATCTTCAAGGGGGAGCATTTTTATGTACTTGACGCCCTCACAAAGGGATGGACTCGTCAAGGGGGAGTTAAGACGAGAACCACTCCCATCACTTACTCACTTTACATCTTTTCTTTTTACATATTTTTTTAAAATTTTGTGTTAGTTTCTTTTCGACGCTCTTTTTGTTTCGACAAAAAGGGGGAGAAGAGAGTAAAAACTCCAATTCGAACTTTTACGAATTTTTAGTTTTTCCTTAAAATAATTTTATGTTTTGTCATCAACAAAAAGGGGGAGATTATTTATATTTTACGATCTTCTAATGTTTTGTCGATAACAAACGTAAAATCATTTTAACGAAACAAATAAAATACGTAAACTGTTTGAGCCAATAGTTTTCTAACATACTTACGTTTTCACATAAAACACTAAAACAAGTATAAGTGATTTTATGATATACATATGTACAACAACTAGTGTGTTACATATTGGGCTAACAGATACTTAACTAAGTATATACTAAAATGGGTAAAAACAAGTATATACTAAAATGGGTAAAAACTAACAAATTGTATTGACCCATAATCCATGGTTTTGTCCAAACCACTTTAACTAGATTCATTGTATTCTAGAGATACATTGTGTCTAGAAAGAAACCCATGGATCAACCCATAACCCATGACCCATGACCCATAACCAAAAATACCCATGGGCAAAGAGGAGCGTCCCACGGATCCCTAGCTTTACGCTAGTCGGATACCTTATGGGAGGGATCCGTGGGATCTGGGGAACAGTGAACTTTCTCCTCTATAAATAGTGAGCCATTTCTTCCTTTTGGCTCACCACTTCCACACATACTTTCTCCAAGTATTGTACCTCTCTAACCACTGATCCTATGGGATATTTCTATGTAGTTTGTCTTTTGTTTTTGTGTGATTCTCTAGGTTCCTCTTAAAGGCGAGATCACCACTTCTTGAAGTCGAGCAAGCTCAAGTCCATGAGTTGCCATGCTTCGTCATCATCAAGACAACTGAGGTTCTCTTGTTGATAGTTCTTTCTTTCTTCGTAGATGTTGTGTTAAAGGCATTAGTGAAGGATGCCAAAAGAGTCAAGACGAAAGCATTAGTGAAAGGTGCTTTACGTCCGTGTCAAAGCATTAGTGAAGAATGCTAAAGGTGTCAAGACGAAGGCATTAGTGAAAGGTGCCAAGCGTTGTGTCTAAGGCATTAGTGAAGAATGCCTACGAATAAAATCAAGTGACATTAGTGAAGAATGCCAAGGTCGTATAATCGATGAGGTGCATCGTTATACATACAAGTATTTGTTTATTTCCAAGGATTGTGATATCCTTGATGGTGTTTTAATGGAACTAGGTGCTTAGCCTAGTACCTAATAAAGGGCAGGCGACGTTGTGATAGGTGTGGTTCACCTTGGAGTGAAAGACCTCGGTGGTTAGCCTAGCACCGTATAAAGGGTAGGCGACGTTGTGTTAGGTGTGGTTCGCCTTGGTGTGAAAGAACTCGGTATTTAGCTTTGTACCGGAAAAAGGTGTAAGCGACGTTGTGAAGGCTTCTCCGCCATAAGGAGATTGGTGTAGTGTTTACGAACTCTCGAGTAGGTGACTCGGGGAGTGGAGTAGGGCAAGGAAGGTGTCCTTGTAGCCGAACCACTATAAATACTTGTGTCGTGGTGATGTGCTTCTTACTCTTTATCTTTCATTACACGTTTATATATCTATCTATCAACGTCCAACATAAACAACCAAATAGATTGACATAAGTCGATCTAAATATTTAAAAGGAAGTTTTAAATTGGTAAAACTATTCAACCCCCCCCCTTCTTGTTTTCTAAAAAAACCTTTCGAAAAGTTACTCAAAAAAGATAAAATATTCAGTTTTGATAAAAGCCTAGAAGGACATGTAAGAAAGATAAAAAAATATTTGTAAAGATTTGCCAAAACTATAATTACCAAAAGAAGACGATGATCTAATTTTAGAAACTGATGCTTTTGAAAGTAATTGAAGTGGTGTACTTAAAAGAATAGATTATGATAGGGAAAAACAAAAATTGGAGAAAGTATTTGTAGATATTGTTCTGGCACTTTTAGTGATACAAAAACAAGATATCATATAAATGAAAAAGAATTATTAGCGGCGGTAAGAAGTTGTCAAAAGTTTTATTATTTCTTATTACCAAAAAGATTCTTGTTGAGAACTGATAATACTCAAGTAAAAGCTTTCATAAATAATAATTTGCCATCAAAACCTGAATTTAAAAGATTGATCAGATCGAGTACAGTTTTGATATAGTAATTATTAAATCTAAAAATAATGTTTTAGCAGATTTCCTGACCAGAGATGGAAAAGATCATTGAAGATATCGATATTTTGCTTACTAGCATGGATATGATGGAATTAATAGAAACCCTAATTCGTTCTCTCTCTCTTTGGTGATTTCTGGCCGCCATCTTCCCTTCACTTTCCGGCCATAAACCAACCTATACGCGTACTCTCTACTCTTCTTGGGTATGCAATACGTGTCTGTGGGTTGTGTTTTTATTTTTTAAGATGGCGGCTGGTCCTTTTCTTGTGTATACATTTATTGGCCGAAACCCTAACTTTAATATGTAATCAGTTCTCTTTAATTCGTCCTCTCGGACGTTTTATGGTGATCGTTTTTCTAGGGTTTCGATTAAGATGTATTTTATTGATCGTATGCTGGTACATGGTATATCTCTTATATCGTTTTTAGGATCCTTGTGGTTTTAAAACGATTCTATATTGCTGAATTCGATCTGAGGGTCTTCTCATTTGGTTGGAATTGCTCTTATGATTATAAAACCTTTTTTAGGTTTTTATATTTGATCGACTGATTGGGATCTATTATGCTTAACGCTAACCATAACCCTAATCTTTAGGGTTCGGTTTCTTGATTATTCGCTGGTATGTGATGAGCTTCATCTGATATGACGCTATACGTTAACCCGTTTTAGGGTTTGTTTGTTGAGTGATTGTTCTACATCAGATGCATGTGATTATGTTTGTGGGTTTTGAGAGATATAAGTCAAGTTTTTGGGTACTCTTGTTCAAAAACCCTAACTCTTACTGGAATTTAGAGTTTTTCTAACTCTATTTTTCGGTTATGGATGTGTTTTCTGAGACCTGGTGGTTTGGAGTTGTTTTCTTTTTCCTTGGTCTCGTATATGATGGTATTGGATGTTAGGGTTCTGGCAAACCCTATTCTTGTCTGCTCTTGGAAGTCGTGGTCACTGCTTTATGTTGATGAAGAATATGTGTCTCATGATGATGTGTTCATTCTCGGTGATGATTTCTAAAGGGTATGGAAGTTGATGTGTTGTGTTTTTCAGCATGGTTGTAAGTTCCTAACACTTGTTGAGCCACTTTCGAGTGGTCACTGATGGTTAGGAGATGCTATAGTGGATGTGCGTTGGTTGTATACGTATTTGTTGGTTATTCTTATTGATGGTCAGTTTTGCATCTCAACATACACCTTTGGAGCGAGTTTTGAGCTTGCTGCTCTATCCGTGGTTTTAGAGTCCCTCACCAACCGCTGTGTGAAACTTGTGAATTGTACTTCAATTTGAGGACAATGATATTGTATATTTGGACGACGCTGGAAGTTTGGACTACTATGGTGATTTGAAGATTCAAGTATTTCTACTTGAAGTGCATTATCTTTATTCTTTTTATCGTTGTAGTCTGATGTTTTAGTTATAAGTGTGGCCTGTCACGCTTATATTGTAAGTTATAGGAATAATGTTGCATTCCTATAGGAGAGTCTGTAAGTGTCCTAAGGGACTGAGATGAGGGATTCACCCTCATCCTTTGTACTTTAATGTTTTTGGCGTAATATATTTACCGGGGTGAATTAACCCTTTTACCCAAAAAAAAAAAAAAAAAAGCATGGATATGATGGTAAAAGAGATGAAAGATACTGCTTCCGATATGGCAGAATTAATGAATGTCATTGAGGTCATTCTGAAGAATATCCTTCAAATAAAAGATATATTTAAAAGACAATGTTTGACAATCAAGGAAACTGCTGGAAATTATGAAATTGAAAGCATTGAAATAAGAGATTTGGTTAAAAATAAAACCGGTAAAATCGATATTCCATCTTCTTCTTCAGATGAACAAATGATAGACGTAATTTCAGAAAAAGAAAAAGAATTGAGGGCTAAAGAATCATATTCTTTTTTACCCCAATCAGATTAAACCTCTAGCTTTGAAAAAATTATTCAGAATCCAATTATTCAAGATCCTGTTGAGTTACAAACTCTAAACTATACAGTCTTTATAATACAGATACAAGATTTGTTGATTTCAATGGGGTATACCCAAGAATCAACTATTTGCAGGGTTGCAACCCTGACGAGGTCATAAAGATTTATTTAAAATGCCGATGTGGTTACAAAATTCCGTTAAAGAATGTTATAGAAATAATCCCATGATAAGTTATAAAGATTTATTGATGCTGAAATTCATGCCTACCATTTTATCCAGCTGAGAAAAACTGAAGATAAAGAAGATAACATAGAGAAGTTAAGGAAGCCATTTCATGGATTCTATAAAGATGGTATATGCATTAGAAGGGCCATTGGGTTGAGAATCATGTTACAAGCAATGGGAACAGCCCTAAAAAGGGATTTTAGGACATATGGTAGAGAAAGCCTTTTTTCTCCATTAATGATCGCTCCGGCGAGAAGATCTACCCTGAGAGCTATAACATATCTTCAACAAAGAATGAAGAGAATTGAAAAGGGAATTACAAAATCAAATCCTGATGCCCAAGATAGATTTTGTATACAAAGAGATCACAAAAGAGAAGGAGGCGAAATATGCCCAGCTTGTTCGTAAAACAAAGATATCACAATAATCCAAGATGATTAAAGGTATAATTAGATATTAGTGATAATCATTAAAAGACCAGGCCATGTGAGCAAGTAAAAAATATTATAAATGATAGTATCTTAAAAAGAGGATAAAGTTTATGTTCCCAAAGTTTCAAAAGATATGTGCATCTTTTCAAAGATGACTAATGCAAGAGATACATGTCAAGACTCAAGAGTACATGCCAAAAGTGAAGAACCATGTGTGAAGGATTAAAGTAAGAAGTGTCAAAAGTGAAGAACTAGGTGTCAAGAGTTGAAGAAAGAAGGCTTAGCCAAGTTGTAATATAAATAGTAGATATATTGTAATAAGGGAGGACATCGTTCCTTTCATGCAAACTTAATTTCACTTTCATGTATTTATATTTCCCATGCAGCTTTCCATGCAACTTTGTAATATTTTCCAGTATGAATAAATAAAAATCTTTATTATCCTTATAATTCCCTGGAGTTATACATCTTGTTTTAATTATTGGGGCAATTCCATATTTACCCAACTTAAACATCATAATGTCATATTTACCCAAATCATGCTTTAAATGCATTGTACATCATGCATTCAAAAGTTGTATTTTGGATAAATATGACATTTTCATGTTTAAACTGGGTAAATATGGAATTATCCCTTAATTATTTTACTCTTATCCAAAAGATATCTCCAATTGAAGCAGTATTTGTCTACCGTACGCCTACCATAGGAAACGAAATTAGGCTGTGCTGAATATTATTGAAGGAACCACAAAAGAAGTCACCTATCTCAGAAGGATAGGTTGGGGTTGAGATACTCTACTAAGAAGTCTAGCGGTGTGACCCGGTAATATTTTGGTCAAAAAGACAGACATATACATAAGCGTATTGGACGCATCTTTTAGGTAATTTTAAAATAATTTTAACTAGTAATATAATTCTTGGTTATTATAAGGATTGTTTTCTTAAAACAAAAGTTTTAAAAGATTATTTAACTTAAGCTTTAAAAAAAAGAATTTTTTTTATATATTATACATATATTAAAAAATAAAAATAAAAAATGATAAAATTTAAACGTTTAATAATCATTGAGTTTGATAATTTAGAATTACTTTATGATTTCTAGTATGATATTTATACAAGTTACTTATGTCTTTATGTATGTTTATACTTTAAATTTAAGGATTTAACTATGTGGACATTGATATAGTTACTGTTAACGAATTTGATTATATGTTTAATTTCTTAAACGAAAATTTATTAGATTTAAAGATTTTGAACTGAAAAAATATCTCGGCTAATACTAATGGTATTAGAGCCAATCAAATTTTTTCCCCTGGTGAGATGGATATTGATTTAGATAAGCCCAATTTCGTTTCTGTAACACCCCAACCCGGCAAGGGTAGAAGTATCACATTCTGGTGTCATATCAGAAAATACCAATAAAATTTTTACAAACGGAAACCTTACAAAATGAAATACCAAGTCAAATAAACGAATGACTTACAATGAAGATTATAAAATCCAAAATATCTAAATAAAATGAAAATCAAACAATGGCTCTTCAAAATAAGTCCCAAAGATAATAAGGTAACTAGGGTCAGTCCACTCAGATAATCCAACTCTCAGTCCATCAAAGCCCATCTTCCAACCTAAAACCTGCCACAGGAAAAGAAATGCGGATGAGCTTAAAAAGGCCAGTGAACAGATATAACAAAACGAAAGCTAAACAAAATCAGAAATGCAAAGTAAAACAAAGAAGCTGATAACAAGGTCGTAACGAAAGGAGAACAATGAGTCAATGAGGAACCTGCAGAACACACTTATACAGATATGCAGAAAGAACAGATAATAAGGAGAACGAAGCAAAGCAAAGCAACGATGACATATATATAAGCACATACATATAAACCAGGCATACAAGTACCGAAACATAAACAAGCATAGCAGATGTCGTATCCACACAACATATATATGGCATACCATAAATTCAGGAAATCAGAATACATATGAGTCAAACAGAAGTCTAAAAGCAAGTGGAAGCAACTAATTAGTAAGTGAGCATGGCAATCATACACAAGTTAACAATCCAGACAACATAAGTTGAACCATTTACCCAATCAAACAGTAGCATAAACAGAAATGTAAACATGGCAGGTCATCAATTAGCAGATAAAGATACTAGCGGATAATCATAGTCCACGATATTAACTGAACGAAAGTATACATGATAAACAGATAAAACAATCGATTACACACTAGCATGGTCACCAGACAATCAAAGGGTCACATAACAGTAAGATAACATATATTCAGATGACAAAAGTTGAATGCATATTAATCATATCATAGCAGGGTAAACGGTAGCCACATAAACATGAACAGCATAATCAAATTCAATAATCATATAAGAACCCGGTACGTGAATGGAATGATAGTCTGAAGTAACGGAATAAGAGTATCACATATCAATGCAATGGAATATATACCATGGTAGTAGAGTGAGTCACATAAGGGTACTGAGTAAATGGAAAATCAATACAGAATATGGTGCGTTGGGGAAATATAGAAGGTACAATATAGGTATGTCAAAAGTGTAAGGGTTGTCAGAAATCTATCCCGAGCCAACAGTACAGTACAGTAATATCAATAGTGGCAATAGCAGCTCAGTATCCAATAGTAGCCATTGTATTCGGAAGGGTGACCTCGGAATACCAAATCAATAGGAGGGGAGACCTCAGTAACCAATGGAGTAGCTAGCTCCCAAACTGTGAGGGGGTGTATTGCGCACAAGCACCACATCACCAGAACATATCAATCAATCGATACCCTAAACTTTTCACCTTACGAATTACAATCTGATCTTCTTTAATCGTTTCTTGTTTTAATCTGCTCCTAGTTACCAATTACATTCATGTATTGTGTAATTATTACAGGTTATTACGATTACTGATTTGAAGGGTTTGGTTTGTGATCGTTTTTTCATCTTAGGGTTTCGCTGATTCTGAATTTATTTTTTTTCATCTGCGATTATCTTCATGGGTTTCGGTTAGATTATTTGATCTTTTATTCATGCCTTAGCTTTGTCTAAGGCTCTCGTTTTGAAGATTGACGGTGCCCTTCTGGTTTCTTTAATAGTCGGTTTGTTTAGGTTTATTGTTTGGTCGCTTGTTTTTCGTTTTTAGGGTTTAAATTCTGTTTCTTTGCTTACTATGGAGAACAAAGGTGGTGGGAATGTGGATGTGGAGGCATTAAAGCCTAGAATGCAACGGTTTAAAGATTTAGAAGCTGCGAGTATGGGTGAAACGATTCAGCCTAGGAGGCCGGTTAGGGTTCTACTAAACCCTAATCTTAACGAAACTAGTGATTCAAGTCTCAACGCTGTTTCTATGCCTGTTTTGGGTGCTGAAAACGACATGACAAATGATTCTATCATATCCACGCCGTTGGAAGCTGGTAATACGAGTGGAATGGGCATAAATCTTGATGGTACTTCGTTTTGGGACATGCCTACTGTTGGTGGCAAGTCGACGTTAAGCTCACAAGATTATCCATCGCTTGAGGTCCATCTTGCATCTAAACGTACTAATCTTTCTGCGTCGGGAGTATCTAGTGAGCATGGTGGTATGGATATGGACAATAATGCAAGTCTACCTTCTGGTGATAATATTGGTGTTGGTAGTCAAGGTGGACGTATGCATGGGGTACAAACAAGTGGTTCTTCGCCAACTGTGGACGTATCTACGCACACTAGGCCTGTCCAAACTGCGGAGGTTAATGTACCAACTAAGTCTTATGTTGGTGCTACTAATGGTGCGAATTCGACAAATATTAAAGGTAAATCTAACTTTCGTCCATTACAAGTTGATAATCTGTTTAATGGTGTTGACGTGTCCATTCCCCTTAAGGTAGTTCAAAATATTAGTGCTAAATTTGATAATACCTTGTATGGATACTTCATTGGCAAGCGTATTGCATTTCCTGTGGTTGAGTATTTTGCACGTAACAACTGGGCTAAGTATGGTTTAAAACGGATCATGATGAATGCAAAAGGCTTCTTTTTCTTTAAGTTTGATTCTCAGGTTGGTTTGGAGGCTGTTCTTGAAGGAGGTCCGTGGATGATTAAGAATAGTCCTATTATTCTTAAAAAGTGGACCATGAGTACTAGTTTGACGAAAGAGGAGTTAACTCGCATTCCGGTATGGGTTAAACTTCATGATGTTCCGTTACAGGTATTTTCTGAAGATGGTATTAGTATTATTGCAACACATATTGGTACGCCTATTATGCTTGATTCTTATACTAGCTCTATGTGTGTTGAATCTTGGGGTAGGAGTAGTTTTGCCCGTTGTTTAATTGAAATTGACTCTCATGCCCCCCTTAAGGAATCTATTACTATTGGTGTACCATATTTGGATCGACCTGGGTTTTCTACTGAAACTATTAGGGTGGAATATGAGTGGAAACCTCCTAGGTGCGATGTTTGTTTGATTTTTGGCCACTCTGTTGATTCTTGTCCTAAGAATATTGTGACTGAACCGGTTGTGGAGGATAGGAATGATGGGTTTCAACTAGTTGGGAAAAAGGGTAAAGCTAAGAAGAATGCTAAGGATAACAAAAGTGGTACGGTTTTTAACGGGGTTCCAGTTGGTAAAAACATGCAGTATAGACCCAAAGCTGTTAATACTCCTTCTACTAGCAAATCCCCTCAAGGAGTTGCTAGTACTAGTACGGGTCCTATACTTAATCAGGTAGGTAATATTGTTTCACCCAATAACTCTACATCTAATGACCCTACTGATGTAGCTACCAAGGATAGTCAACCTGCTCATGCTTCACAAACGGTAAGTAATCCAATTCTGCCTCCTAATATATCTACATCTAACCCGTTTGGTTCTTTGGCTACTTATGATGATGGTGATGAGCCTAAGGGTTTGGAGGATGATGATGAGGTTGTTAATGTTTTTGATGAAACTGGTAATTTGTTTGACAAATCGGGGGCAAGCACTCCTGTTCTGAATGTCCCTGATGTTTAGTATCGCCTCTTGGAATATAAGGGGTTTGAACCATTCCCCTAAACAAAAAGAAAAGGGGAAATGAAAAGGGGAAAGGCTAAGGTGGCTTGGGAATATGTTTGTAAGCCAAAGAAGGAAGGAGGCCTTGGTATTCGACGTTTGGAGGATTTTAACATTGCTCTCATGACTACTTACATTTGGAGTATCTTGACACATAAAGAGTCGCTTTGGGTGCAATGGATCCATTCATATAAACTTCGTGGGAGAAGTTTTTGGGATATCCCTTGTTTGGGGGATGTTAGCTGGGGTTGGCGCAAGCTTCTTGCCATTAGACCCAAGGTTCGACCTTTTATCTGGCATAAGATCAATAATGGGAAGGACGCTTCAGTTTGGTTTGATATGTGGTGTCAGTTAAGCCCGCTTCGTAATTTACTTACTGGTAGAGATATTGCACGAGCGGGATTTAATTTATCTGACTCGGTTTATGATTTGATTGCTAATGATGTTTGGCGATGGCCACTCGACTGGCTATCTCGATTTCCATTGTTAGCTGCTCTTCCGGTTCCTACTCTAAATGATACTGACGATGGATTAGTATGGCGCAACCTGGATGGCAATTTAAGTTGTTTTTCTGTCTCGGGTGCATGGGAATCTCTGCGGCTTAGGGCTGATTTGGTTGAATGGTGTAATGTTCCTTGGTTCTCTCATTGTATTCCAAGGCATGCTATACATTTGTGGCTCGCTATTAAGCAGAAGCTAAAGACTCAGGATAGGATGCGATAATGGGATGTTGGCCCTGACATTGATTTGGCTTTGCTTAGATGCCCACTTTGTGAATTGGTTCCGGATTCTCATTCTCATCTATTTTTTGAGTGCCAATTCTCTATGCAGGTTTGGTTTCAGATTCGGAGTTTATCTGGTATGGACGCGGTCCCACCTTCGTTGGAGAGTGCTGTTACAGTTCTTATTCCTTTATCTAAGGGGAGGTCGGTTAGTAGTATCATTTCTCGTTTGTTACTTGCTGCTACTACTTACTTCGTTTGGATGGAGCGTAATTCTAGGTTGTTCAAGCGTAAGAAGTCTTCTGTTGCTGAAGTGGTTAACACTATTGTCTCTACTATTCGGTTGAAGCTGGTTACTTTCAAGTTCAAGAAGCTAACCTCGAGGTCTCGATTGATTCTGGATAAATGGAAGATTCCAAGTATATGTATTTCACACGATGGGAGTGCCGGGTAAGGGTTGTACTCTTTTTCCCTTCTCCAAGGTTTTTCCCTTTGGGTTTTTCTTGGAAAGGGTTTTTAAGGAGGCAAACTTCCTGGGTCAACTTGCTCCCTTCGTGGAGTGGCTGGATGCGGGATGCTCGCTTGTTACAAGTCATTTTACTTGTTTATGCCTAGTTTGTTGATGTAATATAGCTAGGTTTTTTGTGTTTATGGCATGTCATAAACACTAGGTTTATCAAGCTATTCGCTTGAGGTTAATGTGGTATTTCAGCCACATTCCATTTGTACTTAACAGTATTTTTTGGTTATATATTTACCGGGGTAAACCCCTTTACCCAAAAAACAATACAGTACAAATCTAGGATGCATCCATACGCTCCTGCAGAATAATAGTGGCCATAACAATAACAATGAAGCGCGCATAATCAATACAGTATAGGGACGGTGTGGAACATCACTCAACCATAATAGATTCATGCCATTGGTGCATCAATGACACGGCCATGTTACCTTCATGACTAGGGAAACAATATTTGGCTCGGGTATCAATCTGAAGGGTAAAACAAAGCTCCACAGTGTAGCAATATATCAGTCAACATAATCAGAGGTTCAATATCAGTAGTTCACAATCCAAAGGTTCATAGCAACAATTCAATGTCAAAGTCCAATATCAAAGGTTCAGTAACAGAGGTTCAATAACAGAGGTTCAATAACAGAGGTTCAATAACAGGGGGGTCAATAGCAATGGTTCAATATCAAAGGTTCATAGCATAAGTTCATAATCAGAAGGTCCATATCAAAGGTTCACTATCAGAGGGTCAATAGCAAAGGTATCATAGCAATGAAATATCATAAGCGAAACAAAGTCGAAGAACCAGAAGTCATGAGAAACCCCTACTGAAAAGGGATAGAATATATGTACCTTAACGCCAATGAAAAGGAAGCAAATGAATGAATGAACACAAGGACACAACTCCACGTCTTCTTTAACGAATCTACACGGATCACGTTTCATTTAATACTTATTAGCTCATTTAAGTCATAACGGATTTATTGCTTATATAAATCGTATTAATATTTTCTTAGAGTTATTAAGCGTATTCTCATTTTTAGTAATGCACCAAAATAAATACTTTAGGGTAATAATTAATAATTAGCCAAACTTAGGGGTTACAAAAGATAAATGGTAAATTTAAAGGTTTAATATAACAATATAGCAATGTTAGAGGTCAAATATGATAGACTCTAAAAATTAAGTAACAACTTGACAAAGTTCAGGGTTTGCATGAGATAATGACCAAAACTTAAGATTCAAAATGTAAATGATTTATGTATAACTTAAGTGTAGTTTTATATACTCATTTTAGACTTATACGCTTCATGAAAAAACCCTAAAAAGTTCTCTCATGTGGCGATTTTTTCCCTAACCTATTATCAATCGTTTTTTTCATCTAATCTGACTTTTTTCTTTAATTCTTGGAACGAATCAAATCTCCTAGTGATCTATCCTTCTGGTTATCATTGGTATATTCCATTCGCTGCTTGTTTTTCAGGATTAAGGAAGTTCTTGGGTGAATCGTTTCTGTTAGGGTTTAAATCGCTACTTATCTTGATCGCACCTTTGTTTCCTTAAATCTAAGTCGGTTTATTACTATATAATTGGTCGATCATCTTTATTGCTGCACATTGACAACCAATTCTGTTGGGTATTGCTTCTGGTATACGATCCTCTTATTAGGGTTTCGTTTCTTTGCTTTGTGCGCAATAGGAATTCTGGTACTCAAGGTTATATCTTACATTATTATTCTGGTGTGGTGTTGATTTCTGGATCTTAAAGTTATACTAGACTCGTTTAGGGTTTAGTTCTATTGGTAATTTTCACGTTATTGCATGTAACCCGTTTTAGGGTTTGTTTGTTATCCTACCGTTGTTGGTAGTATTATTGCAAGTCATTACTGTGTTCGTGGGTATAAGGGAGATGGAATCGGAGTTCTTGAATGGTAAGAAGCCTTTGAAGGCTAGTGGGTTGGCTACTAAGGTTAGCAATATTGATGGCAAGGTCATTGTTAACGAAAAGCAGCCATTGAAATCTATACCGAAAGGTGCAGGTTTGGGAGGTAAGAAGGGGAGTTTTGCTCTTCCTAATCATGGGTCTTGGTCGTTGAAACCAAGTGCTACTCCTGGTCTTGGTGCTACGGATCCTAACATTGCTACAAGTGGTAGTGTAAGTTCTCCTAGTCTACATTCGGATGATCATTTGCATACTAATGTTGAATCTATTTCGTGGGCTGCTATTGGTGGTGCATCTTTGGATTGTGGTGATAGATTAGAAGATGGATGTAAGATTAGCGGTGCTAATGTTGTTATCCCCTTAGCTGTTGTTGATGATATGCGTTCTAATTTTGATAATACGATATGCGGCTATTTCCTTGGGCAACGATTAGCTTTTCCTATTGTTGCTAATTATGTGAAGCATGCGTGGGGCAAGTTTGGTTTCGAGTGTGTAATGATGCGAAGTAATTTCTTCCTTTTTAAATTTAAGACTCAAGTGGGTATGAATAAGGTGCTTCAGGGTGGTCCTTGGTTTATTAAGTCGAATCCTATGTTCTTGAAGAATTGGGTTCCTAATACAAGGTTGGAGAGGGAGAAGATTACTAAGGTACCGGTATGGGTTGTTATTCATAATGTACCTGCAATTGCGTATTCTGAAGCCGGTGTTAGTTTGATTGCACAACAGCTTGGTCGTGTTATAAGAATGGATGACGGTACTAGTGCTATGTGTCGTAATCCTTGGGGTCGGTACTCTTATGCACGGGTTCTAATAGAATTATCTGCTGAAAAGGCTGTTTTGGAGTCAATTGATGTTGCTATACCCTTGCCTATGGGTAAGGGTCATTATATGGAAGTTCTTGAAGTCGAATACGAATGGTGGCCATCTCGATGTTCTAAATGTAATGTCTTTAACCATGAGGATGATTCTTGCCCTCTTAGGAGAAGACAGGTCACTGGTGGTTCGGGTTCGGCTAATCAGGATAGCGGGGCTACTAGGGGAGTTCACTCGGATAAGGTTGGAAATAAGGATGATAAAGCCAACCAAAGGCCTAGGTCTTTCAAACCAAAGCCTAGTGTTGTGTATAAACCTGTTTCTAAACCTGCCAATAAGAAGAAGGCCATTGATACTTCTCGCAATTTGGAAACTGCTTCGTTAGATCAGCCTTCTAAAGGTGACTCGAATGGTATTTCTTCTAGTTTGTTAAAGGGTGATGATTGTCCAAGCATGGGGAAGGTACAGGTACCTAGTTTGGAGCAGATGGGTGATGTCGCTACTAGTGATGTACCTGTGGAAAGTAGCAAGGGTAGTTTGTGGAAGCAATTTGCTGGTACTCATGGTATTTCTACACTTCAGGGGTGTTCATCCTTGGAGGATGATGATGAAGTTTGCATGCCCGAATATCTACCTGGTGCTGGATTTCTCGATGATTTGGAGTCTTATGATGGTTATGAGCACATGCCGTTTGGGCATGATGTCCGTCTCAAAGGTCGTCATAGGTAGTATGTTTTAATTATGTTAGTTATAAGAATGGCCTGTCATTCTTATACAGTTGGTTGGTTTATTGCTTTTTTAGCATGTAAGTGTCCTTATGGACTGAGATGTAGAGACTCACTCTCATCCTTTGTACTTCATTGTTTTTTGGCGTAATAATATTTACCGGGGAAACCCTTTACCCAAAAAAACACACTCACTATGGGCGATTTTGGTGATTAGGGTTTCATACGTATTCCACTGTTCATCTCTACTCTTAAATCCATTTTAATTCCTTAAATCCAATCTTAAATCATACATACGGTACTGTAGATCATTGTCTTTTCCTTCATTAATACTTAATCCGCCTATTTTGATTTGTATTTCTGTTGAATTATCTACTTTCACTGTATAACGTTCATCTTCACTTTTTCATTAATCCTTGGATGTATCATGGTTTTGCTTCATTAAATCACCATGTCTAATTCAAATCCTGATTCTCAACCTAATTCGTCCTCTAATAGGACGGATTCATCATTGAAACCTAAAAAAACTACTAGAACTATGAACCCGTTGAGTAAATCTGCTATGAAACATGCTATCTAAAACACCTCGAAACACTTTTCAGAAGGTTGATTCAAGGTCTATTTCAAAGGGGAATGGTGATGTGGTGGATATGGAGGATTTGGTGTATGAGGAAGGGGCTTCTGAGTCTGTGGAAGGGAGTGATGATTTGGGAGGAGCTTGTTCGGGTATGGAGGATGTGGGTTAAGTTGGTGATGTTTCTGAAGCTGGTAAGGTTTTTGGTGTTAATAATAATGTTTCTGGTAGTTGTGATGGTAGTCATAGTGATATTATTGATGAAATTGCTGCTAGTTTAAGTAGTGGTTCTGGGTATGTTAATACTAAGTCTGATAGTGCTAAAGAAAATGTCAATGTTGCTAAGGTTAATGATTGTTTTCCTGAAATACCTGTTCCTGTGAAGGATAACCCCATTTTGAATCCTCCAAATGGGTCTAATAAGCCTAAAAGTCCTACTAAGGTTAGTTTTGGTGATGTTTGAGTTCCAGGAATGTTTAAGCTCAGTGGTAATGCTAGTGATTTAGCTAAAGGGGTTGGTTCTGTTAGCAATTTTGAAATGGGTGAGCCGAGTAATGCTAAAGATAGTGTGATGAAGGATAATGGGTTTGAGAAGAGTAATAGATCTTTTGTTGATGCTGTAGCTAGAAGTTTTGGTGGAAATGGGAATAATAAGCTCCATTTTGTCCCTCCTTCTATTATTGGTGATGGTCGGGAAGTGGCTAGGATGGATCCAGTGTTGGAAGAAGGGTGTAAGATATGGGGTAATACTGTGGTTGGTTTTTTCGTCAGGTATCGTATGAATCACAGAGATTTGGTTTATCATTTGAAGCGTATGTGGAGATTGTATCAGTTGAAAGATGTGATCATGAACCAAAATGGTATGTGTTTTTTTAACTTTAAGTCCAAAGATGGTATGGAGTTGGTTATTGATAATGGTCCTTGGTTAGTTGATAACAAGCCTCTCTTTGTGAAAAAGTGGGAGCCGGGGCTTTGTATGTCTAAACCTGAAGTGAATAAAGTTCCGGTTTGGGTTAAAATTCATGACATCCCTTTGGAGGCTTGGAATGTTGAAGGTATTAGCAGAATAGTTAGTAGAATAGGTGTCCCGATTATCATGGATAGAATGACGACTTCCATTTGTGAGAAGCCATATGGTAGGGCATCGTTTGCTAGAGTGCTAGTTGAAATTGATGCTAGTAAATCTTTGGTTGATTCTGTGGAACTTTGGTATGAAAACTTGGGTAAGGTTCTAAACTTGTGGGTTGAGCATACTTGGGTCCCACCATGGTGTGAGGAATGTAAAGTTTTTGGGCATTACTTGAGTGATTGTGCTAGGAAGGTGAATATTGCAAGTGGGGTTAACAAGAAAGGAGAGCCTGTGAGGGCTGCTGATATGAACAATGGAAACAAAAGTGGTGGGGGTAATAATGGTGATGTTGAAGAAGGTTGGCAAACTGCTGGTAATCGGAGGAATTATAAGACTAATGGGGCTAACAATCGGCAGGGTAGTTTTGGTGGATATAATGCTAGAAGAGGAACTAATGTTAACAAGGTGGGTTATAACAATTCTAACAATACTAGTGCAAGTAATGTGGGTACAAAGGAAGCTGATAAGAAGAAGGATCCTGTTGTTGGTGGTAATGTTGGAAAGGTGGATGAGAGTATGGTGATAAATGATAATGGGGAATCTGTTAAGAAGGGCAAGGATAAGGTTGGTGAGGGTGTTAATAGTAATGAAGGCAATGGTAATATTGAAACTAAGAAGAATGGTCTGAATAAGAATCAGGGTAATAAGAATGGTAACAAGACTGCTAATGGTCGCAAAAGTGGTGATGGTAACAGTTCTAAAGATGGGTTGGGGCTAAGAATGTTAGTACTAAGAATCGGTTTGATATTTTAATTGATGATAATAGTAATGACAATTCTGAGTGGTGGAATGAGATGGAATCTCAAGTGGACAAAGCTTGTGAGTCTGGTGTCCCGGTTTTGGAGAGTGTTGTTAAGGGTTGGACTGATGATATGATCAAGTTTTACATGGAAAAATGGAATAACAGAGTTATGAAGGCAGGTTCTCCTGAACAGCATTTGGAATGGAAGATAAGAAATTTGTCCAATAAAATTATTCAGCTTAACCGGAACCTTAATAACAATGCCAAAGTTAATGCTGAAAAGCTGTTGAAGAATTCTGTTTTGACTTCTCAAGATAATAGGGACGTTTCATTTAACAAGTTTTATGATGAAGCTTATCGGGCTGAGTTAGCTAAAGTGGAGAGTTTGAATAAGGAGAGGAGTTTAGCTAAAGTTGATTTGTTTATTTCATCTAACAAGCCTCTTGATAATGATCGTAAAGAATCATGGACTGATGAAATGATGGAATATTATAGGAGTAGATGTGAAGAGATTAATAATGATCGTATTAATGGTCATGTCACTGAAATCTCTGGCTCGTACTCTGTTGATGAAGTGGAAGAGGTCACAACTGATTATGCTGGCTTCATGACACAGAATGAGGTGACTAATGACATTGATTGTTCTATGGCATGTTCTGGTGGTGGTTTAGCATCACACTCTTCAAGTATTCAATGATGATGAAAATTGGTGCTTGGAATGTTCGTGGTTTATCTCAAACAACCCGTCAAGATGAAGTGATTTCCCTAATTAGAGAGGAACGTCTTAGTATGTGTGTTGTGCTTGAGACACATCTTAGGAAAAAGTTTGTTAAGTCTGCTGGTGATCAAACGTTTGGTAACTGGAATTGGGTGTCTAATATGGAGGATTGTAGAAGTGTTTGTAGGATAATGGTTGGGTGGGACTCTAATGTTGTTGGTGCTAATCTGATTTCCCATTTTGATCAAGTTATGCATTTTGAAGTCAATTTTGTTCATGATCACAGGAAACAGTTTGTTTCTTTTATTTATGCTAAAAACAAAGGGTGCGAAAGAAAGGCTTTATGGAAGAATTTGGTTAAGCATAGCAGTCATGTTAAAGGTGAGTCGTGGGTCCTTGTGGGTGATTTCAATGTGGCTTTAAATATTGATGATTGCTCTGAGTCCACTGCTGCCAAAGATAATGATATTGAAGATTTTAGAAATTGTGTAGAGTGGTTGGAGCTTGATGATATTTCTAGCAAAGGTATGTTCTATACTTGGATTCAAAAGCGTAAAGATCCTGGAACTGGTATGTTAAAGAAGCTTGATAGAGCTTTGGGTAATGGCAACTTTATATCTAGTTTTGATAACTGTTTTGCTGAGTTTCTTCCATTTGTTACTTCGGACCATTGTCCTGTTATTTTGGTGTACCCATTGGCTAAAGCGTCTAAACCTAGGTCTTTTCGTTTTGTCAATTTTCTTGCTGATAAGGACTCTTTTATTCCTACTGTTGAGAAGCATTGGGGTATGGATGTTCAGGGGTTTCATATGTTTATTTTGGCTAAAAGGTTGAAAAACATGAAGAAGCATCTGAGGAATATGAATAGGAGTAATGGTAATGTGTTTAGTAAAGTTAAAATGCTTAGAGTGGAGCTCAAGAGAGTCCAACAATGTTTAGATAAAGATCCTAACAATAGCAGTCTTCGGGAAGAGGAGATTATTTATTGTAAAGCGTATAAGGAGGCGGTGATGGATGAGGAAAGTCTTCTTAGGCAAAAAACGAAGATTCAGTGGTTGAAAGATGAGGATCATAACACCTCTTATTTCCATAATTTGCTTAAAAGTAGGACTAGCAAGTGCAGGCTTCAAGTTGTGTGTGATGAGCAGGGTAATAAGTTTTATGGTGATGAGGTTCCAGGGTGTTTTGTTAATCATTTTCAAAATTTCTTGGGAACGGAGGATGAAGTCTTTCCGATTGAAGATTATGAGGATCTTTTCATCAAAAAGCTGGTTCCAAGTGTTGCTAATAGCATGGTTAGGACTGTTACTGATGCTGAAATTAAAGAGGCAATGTTTAGTATTGATGTTGACAAAACTGCTGGCCCGAATGGATATACTTCCAAGTTCTTCAAAGCTGCGTGGGGCATTGTTGGTAGTGATGTTTGTAATGCAGTTAGAGAGTTTTTTAGTTCTGGGAAGTTGCTTGGGGAATTCAATGCTAATCTCATTTCTCTCATTCCTAAGATTTATGTTCCGTTGAAAGTTTCGGATTTCAGACCTATTGCGTGTGGTAATGTAGTTTACAAATGCATCAGTAAAGTTATCACAAACAGGATCAAGGAAGGGTTGAGTAGTTTGATTAATAGCAACCAAAGCGCGTTTATTCCAGGAAGACATATTAGCGATAATATTTTATTGGCTCAGGAATTTATGAAGGGTTATAGCTGGAAACGTACTATGAGCAAGTGTGCGTTCAAGGTTGATATTCAGAAAGCTTACGATACCGTTAACTGGGATTTCTTGAAGACTGTTCTCATCCGGTTTGGCTTTCACAGCTCCATGGTGCATTGGATTATGGTATGTCTTACATCTGCCTCTTTTTCTATTTGTGTCAATGGGGAATTACATGGGTTTTTTAAGAGTAAACGGGGTCTGAGACAGGGTGACCCTATGTCGCCTTACCTTTTTACTATTGTTATGGAAGTTTTTAACTTGATGGTTAAGAGACATATTAGGAGGGATGATAGATTTCGTTATCACTGGGGGTGTAAGAAACTCATGTTGACCCACTTATGTTTTGCGGATGACCTTTTGTTACTTTGCCATGGTGATGAAGTATCTGCTTGTATCTTGAGAAGGGCCTTAGATGAGTTTACTATGTGTTCTGGTTTGTTCCCTAGTTTACCTAAGAGCGCGGCTTTCTTTGGAAGTGTTTCTGATGTGGTTAAGGATAGAATTCTCATGGCTATGCCGTTTAGTATTGGGCTTCTTCCTATGAAATACTTAGGTATTCCCCTTACTGGTAAGAGAATTAGTAATGCTGATTGTAGAATTTTGATTGATAAAGTTAAAAGTAGAATTCAGAGCTGGAGGAATAAGACTTTGTCTTTTGCGGGTAGGCTCCAGCTTGTGTCCTCAGTTCTGTCTTCTCTTCATGTGTATTGGGCATCAATGTTTTTACTTCCTGTTCATGTTTGTGATAGCATCGATAAGGTCCTTAAGAAATTCTTGTGGTCTAGTGGTGATGATGGTAGTGAAATTGCTAGTGTTGCTTGGAAGGATGTGTGTAAGCCAAAAAATCAAAGTGGTCTTGGTCTTAAACCTCTTAGGCTTATGAATGAGGCGTTAATGACTAAGCATCTTTGGAATGTCATCAGTAAGAAAGACTCGATGTGGGTTAAGTGGGTTCATTTGTATAGGATTAAAGATAGGAATATTTGGTTCAATGTCAGTTCTGAACATGGAGCGTGGAGTTGGAATCAGATTTTAGAGCTTCGTGATAAGATTCGTTCTTTTGTTGTTTATAAGTTAGGTAATGGCAGAAGTTGTTCCATGTGGTTTGATAAGTGGCACACTAATGGTCCGTTATGTAAACTTATAACTCATAGTTTCTTAAGTGAGCATGGTATTGATGTTAATGATAAGGTTGCTGATTGGATTGATGCTAATGGGTGGAAATGGCCACTTGAATGGAATACTCTGTTTGGTGAAGTTTTGAATGTCCCGGTGCCTGTTTTATTAGATGACTGTGATGATAAGGTTTTATGGATTAATAAGAAGAACAAGGATGTTTTATTTAGTGTCAAGGAAGCTTGGAAAGTGTTAAGGGTTGATAGTCCTAAAGTCATTTGGCATAAGCACGTCTGGTTCAGCCAATGCATTCCTAGGCATGCTTTTTTTCTTTGGATGGCAATGAGAGGTAGGCTTAAAACCACTGATAGGATCTCCAAATGGTTTAACGTTTCTAGCACCTTGTGCCCTTTGTGTAAAAATGATGATGAGAGTCATAGTCACTTGTTCTTCAAATGTCAATTTTCTAAGATTGTTTGGGATAACCTTAAACTGTTATGTAAACTGGATGATGTTTCTTGTATTTGGGCTGAGATTGTTTCGGGAATATCGGTTAGAGCTGCTAATAGTTCTATTTGGAGCGTTGTTCAGAGGTTAGTTTTGGGTGCTGCGGTTTATTTTATATGGCAAGAAAGAAACATTAGGATATTCCAAAATGACTTTAGAACTGATGAGACTGTGTTTAAAATAATTGTTGATACTATTAGACATAAACTTATGGGTTTGAAGATCAAGCGCTCGTTGGAAGTGGAGAAAGTTGCTAAAATTTGGAAAATTCATGTGAAGGGCAGTCATGGTGATGTGAGTATGGGTCAAAATGGTGATGCAAATGGTGTTACGTAGTCCTGTTTTTGTCATTATTCTGCACAGATTCTTATTTAGTTGGGTGCAGAATATGCTGTGTTGGTGCTTTGGGGTTGATGGTTTGTGGTTTATATGCAACTGGCTATGCACTACAGACTGTAAGTTTAAGCTCTGCGCTGGTCTGCTTCTTGGAGGTATGTGTTTTGGTAGACTATGCACTACAGAGTTTAGGCTTCTTTTCTGCGCTGGCCTTTTGTTTTTTGGAGGTGTTGTTTGTGGGTGTAATGATCTGGATGTGGCATCCTTTTGGATTGTTTTGTTTTTTTGGGTAAAGGGGAGTAATCCTGCACCCTGGTAAATATATTAACCAAAAAAGTTTAAGTACAACGGATGAGAGTGAATCTCTCACCTCGGCCCGTTACATGGGCAACAAACACACACTAAAAGTGCACTTAACCAAATAAATAACATAAGAAAGACATGCCAATCTTATGAACTACCAAACAACCAATTTTACTTCCTACCACGACCTAAGAGACTAACATCATACATGTCACACATATCCTCCAAGTGCCTCGGTATATCGTAGACTTGATCAGCATAATCCTCAAAATCTTCAAGATCAAAACCCCCACCACCCCCAGAAGCCAAATATGACGCCATAGGGTTGTCTGTTTCCAAAACCTCATCTTCACTGTCTGAACAGGTCACATTCCCAACTTTAGAAAACGGATTACTTACCTTGGTAGCAGAAGAAGTCCCAGTCTCCGAAGGCTTAGATGCCTCACCAATATTACGAGAGTCCTTCCCCCGAGATCCATCAATACCTGCTTCCTTAGTAGTACCAGAAGACTTCCCAGTCTTCACCGTTTTAGTAGAATCAGCCACAATACTTGGGATGCCCGAGTCATCTTCCACCTTAAGAGTCCCAAAAGAGTTTGACGTAGTAATAGGTGTATCTTTAGCACCACCACTAGCAGCTGCCGGTGTCTTCATCTTAGCAACATATACCAGCTTCCTAGGTGCAAATCTAGGACCCTTACCCATATTAATACCACCAGTCATCTTTGTACCTTTAGGTTTGGCTTTCCGATTCTGCACCACCTTAAAACCATCATCAGGTTCATCCACATTAGAGGTGAGGGGAACATCATTATTCTCCTTAATACTCTTAGGACAACAAGCATTATCATGCCGTTTAAACCCTAAAAACGAAATTCTCTCTCTCTCTTGGCGATTTTTAAACCCTAACAACCCTAAATCGTTTTTTGTCAAATCTGCCTCAAATCTTGGGTTTCTTTGCACCAATCTGCCTTTGTTACTGATAAACATCACTGTTTTTTGGTCCTTGGTTGGATTAGTGTCACGTTTCCCTTGTTTGTTTCAGTTTTGCCAAATCGTTTTTCTTAGGGTTTTGAAAATCGTTTTTTTGGTTAATATCTGATTGGAGCGATCTAGATTCATCTAAGCCTGGTTTATCACTTGTTATAATCTCTTTTCTTTGATTGAATCATGGGTGCAGGTTAGGTTATTGTTCGTGGTGTTAAAACCCTAACTTTCAGTTAGGATTTGTTTGTACGTCGCTTGTTTTCTTCAATTGCTGATTGTGTGTGTCGAGTTTTGGGATTGTTTGTGGGTTTTTAAGAGAGATGGAGAAAGGTTTTCTTGACAAAGATGGTTCTTCGGTTAAGGCTTCAAAAACAGCCACCAACTTGGCCGATCAAGTTGGTGTGAACACGGACACGAATCCGTATCCTAGGGTTGATATTCAGGCGTTGGAAGCTAGGTTTCGACGTCTCAAAGGTGAACGTGGTATTGAGGGTGACACTGCTGGTCCGGAGTTGCGTAAAGCTGCTAGGGTTGTTCTAAATCCTAGTACGCATGATGTTCATTCAGATTCTGTTTGGGGTAATATTAATCTAGAAAACACAAGTTATAGTGCTACGTTTGTGGGTGGATTGGATTCGAGCACTAAAGTCTCTTCGACTAATGCTACTAATGCGGTGAATTCTGGTCCTAACGTGGTGAATGCTTCTACTTCAGGTCCTAATGTGATTGGTAGTGAAAATAACGAAGTGAGGTCCTTTGCTAATGTTTTAAACCCGAAACGTGTCTCTAGGAAAGTTAATTTTCGGGCCTTGGTGAATGAGATGTGCATTGAAAATCATGATACGGTGCTTCCAAAGGCTGCTATGGAGGGTCTATTCAACCGTTATGAAAATACACTTGTTGGCTTCTTTGTTGGCAAGAATGTTGCTTTTCCTTTGGTTCAGAACTACGTCACCAACACGTGGGGGAAGTTTGGTTTTAAGAAACTTATGAAGAATGATGATGGTGTTTTCCTCTTTAAATTCGATTCTAAAGAGGGTGTTGAGAATGTTCTTCAACGGGGCCCTTGGATTATTCGCAATTCTCCTCTCATTCTCACTAAATGGATTCCTGATGTGCTATTGTCTAAAAGTGAGGTAACTAGAGTTCCCGTTTGGATTAAATTGCATAATGTTCCATTACTTGCATATTCGGAAGATGGGTTGAGCTTAATTGCTACTCAAGTGGGTAAGCCGATTATGCTAGATGCTTTTACTAGTTCCATGTGTGTTGATTCATGGGGTCGCATTAGTTTTGCACGTGCTCTTGTGGAATTATCATCTGAATCTGAGCTTAAACATGTGGTGACTATGGCGATCCCTAATAAGGATGATAGTGATTTTACTACGGCAAGTATTAAGGTGGAATATGAATGGAAGCCGCCACACTGTGCGGAATGTAAAGTGTTTGGACATGTTACTGCTTGTTGTCCTAAGTGTTTAAAGGAGCAAAACGATGTCCCTCCTACCTCTAATGTGGAGGAACCTGATGATGGTTTTAAGGTGGTGCAGAATCGGAAAGCCAAACCTAAAGGTACGAAGATGACGGGTGGTATTAATATGGGTAAGGGTCCTAGATTTGCACCTAGGAAGCAGGTATATGTTGCAAAGATGAAGACACCGCCAGCTGCTAGTGTTAATGCTAAAGGTACACCAGTTACTACATCTAACTCTTTTGGGACTCTTGAGGTGGAAGATGACACGGGCATCCCAAGTACTGTGATTGATTCTACTACTGACGCGGCGAAGACTGGGGAGTCTTCTGGTACTACTAAGGAAGCAGGTATTGATGGTTCTCGGGGGAAGGACTCTCGTATTGATATTGGTGCGGCTTCTAAGCCTCCGGAGACTGTGAATTCTTCTGCTACCAAGGTAAGTAACCCGTTTTCTAAAGTCGGGAATGTGACCTGTTCTGACAGTGAAGAGGATGAGGTTTTGGAGCCAGATAACCCTATGGCGTCATTTTTGGCTTCTGGGGGTGGTGGGGGTTTTGATCTTGAAGATTTTGATGATTATGCTGAGCAAGTCTACGATCTACCAAGACACTTGGAGGATATGTGTGACATGTATGATGTTAGTCTCTTAGGTCGTGGTAGGAAGTAAATTTGGTTGTTTGGTAGTTCATAAGATTGGCATGTCTTTCTTATGTAATTTGTTTGGTTAGTGCACTTTTAGTGTGTGTTTGTTGCCCATGTAACGGGCCGAGGTGAGAGATTCACTCTCATCCGTTGTACTTAAACTTTTTTGGTTAATATATTTTACCAGGGTGCAGGATTACTCCCCTTTACCCAAAAAAAGCATTATCATGCCCAAACACTTTACATTCCACACAGTGTGGCGGCTTCCATTCATATTCCACCTTTATACTTGCCGTAGTAAAGCCACTATCCTCCTTATTAGGGATCGCCATAGTCACCACATGTTTAAGCTCGACATCAGATGATAATTCCACAAGAGCACGTGCAAAACTAATACGACCCCATGAATCAACACACATGGAACTAGTAAAAGCATCTAACATAATCGGCTTACCCACTTGAGTAGCAATTAAGCTCAACCCATCTTCCGAATATGCAAGTAATGGCACATTATGCAATTTAATCCAAACGGGAACTCTAGTTACCTCACTTTTAGACAATAGCACATCAGGAGTCCATTTAGTGAGAATAAGAGGAGAATTGCGAATAATCCAAGGGCCCCGTTGAAGAACATTCTCAACACCCTCTTTAGAAGCGAATTTAAGGAGGAAAACACCATCATCATTCTTCATTAGTTTCTGAAAACCAAACTTACCCCACGTGTTGGAGACGTAGTTCTTAACCAAATGAAAAGCAACATTCTTGCCAACAAAGAAGCCAACAAGTGTATTTTCATACCGGTTGAATACACCCTCCATAGCAGACTTTGGAAGCACCGTATCATGATTTTCAATACGTGTCTCATTCACCAAGGCACGAAAATTAACTTTCCTAGAGACACGTTCCGGATTTAAAACCTTAGCAAATGACCCCACTTCATTATTATCACAACCAATCACATTAGGACCTGAAGTAGATGTATTCACCACGTTAGGACCTGAAGTAAAAGTATTCACCTCGTTAGGACCAGAATTCACCACATCATCAACTTTAGTGCTCGAATCAGATCCACCCACAAACGTATCACTAAAATTTGTTTTATCCAGATTAGTATTACCCCACACAGATTCGGAATGAGTATCATGCGTGCTAGGGTTTAGAACAACCCTAGTAGCATTACGCAACTTCGGATCAGCATTTTCACCCTCAATACCACGTTCACCTTTGAGACGTTTAAACCTAGCTTCCAACGCCTGAATATCAACTCTATTATACGGTATCGTGTCCGTGTTTGCACCAACTTGATCGGCCAAGTTGGTGGCAATTTTTGAATCCTTCATCGAAAACCCATCTTTGTCAAGAAAACCCTTCTCCATCTCTCTAAAAACCCACAAACAATCCCAATATTACGACAAACACAAGCAGACAACCCTAGCGTCGTACAATAAAACCCTAACTGAAAGTTAGGGTTTAAACCACCACGAACCAGCAACTAACCTTCTCCCATGGTTTAATCGCATAAAACACTAAAAACCAAATCAATAAGGAGTGATAAACCAAACAAATCCAAATCAGAACAATCAATTATATATAGGATCGATTTAAATCAGTTATAGGATCGATTTAAGATAGATAATGGCGGCTTAAAACCCTAAAAAAAACGATTACACCAGATCTGAACTAAAAACCTAAAAAACAAGCAAGGAATTGAGTAAACCAATGTTAAACACAATGTTTAAACACTAGGATAATCAATTCGATCCAAGAATCAGAGGTTTTAGGGCAGAAAAGATGAAAAAACGAAATGAAGGAGGAAGGGAAAAAAGTCGCCACCTAGAGAGAACTTTTAGGGTTGTATACATGGAACTTATTTTGGATTGTTTTGTTCAGTCGCACAAGATTGGTTTTAATTCATAATCATGAGTGTGGTTGCAGTTCTTGCTGTTTTGGTGTTTGCTTTCATGTTTGGACCAAGACTTTGAAGAATTGGTGCTACATTTTGATTGCTTGCTTGGTTTGCTGGTTTTGCTTGAGCACAGGTCTTTGGAGCTGCAACCGTATTTTTGATCGCGGTAATGATGATTCTGTTTCTATATGGTTTCTTTGGAATGTCTTGGGTGGGCTATGCTCTACAGGTGAAAACAAGGTTAGCGGTATATTTTCCTATGTCTCTATTTATGTTGTCACTGAGCCTGTTTTTTTAGGAAACTGTATCTTGTTTATCCTTGTTTTTATCGTGTGCTGGTCCTTTGTTATGATTGTTTGGGGGAGATTTGGCAATTGGCTATGCACTACAGAGGTGGATTTCAGTTTCTGCGCTGATCTACTGTTTTGGGTGTTTGGAGTACAGTGGTTATGCACTACAGAGACTGATTTTTACTTCTGCGCTGGTCTTTTGTGTTGGTTTATTGTTCTTATTCAGGTCTATGGTTGGTATAAACAGGGTTGGTTTGATGATTTACTTAGGTTTATGCTTCCATTTTCCTTGAATTATGTCATTATTAACCCCTGTACTCTTTTTCCTAGTCCAATTTTTTCCCACAGGGTTTTTATTTGGCTAGGTTTTTTAACGAGACAGGGTCTTAGAGTGATTCGTTATTTTGAGGATTCACTCTACTTCATATCTGCTTTTGATGATATGGATTGCTGGACTTTTATGGACTTTTCTTGTTCAAGCTTCTGGGAGGAATCATGCTGCTTAATGTTGCTGGTTATTAATTGCAGTTTCCCTCTCTTTAGTCTTAGCAATTCAGTTTTTCTATGTTATACCCATATGGTGATGTTTGGCAGTTATTTGGTTGGTCCCTTGTATCTGTCCATGTATTCAGAATATGGGTATGGCATTTGTTAAAACTTGCCTTTTTGCTAGGTCTAAGGTTAGGGGTTGCACTTGTTTTGGTTATCAGTTTTTTATTTGGTTATTGTTAGTTTTGTATTCTGTTTGTTTTTTGGTATTTGGTTGTTTTCTTTTTTTGTATGGTTCCTCTCCTTCTAGGCAAGAAATGGATTGTTTAGGGGTTGTCCTAACAATTTCATTTTCTTGTGCTATGTTTTGTACATAAATTTTCCATTTTATTTAATATATTTTACCTTTTAAAAAAAAAGACTTATACGCTTCATATATAATTTCTCATATACCCGTTCGATCAATATTCAAGCTCGCTCGCGATCCGTATTAATAACATTTACGACTAAGTAAATACTTAATATGATTAACCCCCGACTCATGTATCCCGACACGCTTTGAAAATAAAAAATGACTCAATCGTTATTCCCGCGATCACCCTTGAACATACCCCACTAGACTAAGTATGACCCATATAGAAAACAATAACAATCATCATCAGTACGTATGCATGTATATATATATTGTTAACTTAATCTGGTTTCTACATATATCACATGCAAGGGCCATGCACTTCTCGACCCTAACTCAAATCAAAACACAATCATTTTTACCCATGCATGTAGTTATACGCAACATACATATACATATACATATATATAGATTTAGATCCCACCTATGTTCATACATCTTTTAACGAGGCACAATGAAACCTTTCATATTTATAAACTCCAACCTATTCAACCCAGTTTCTTATACATGACAAATGTATCTACTCTTCGTATAAACTCTTCTTATTAACGAAATAGAAACGATCTAGTGATCAAAACATATGGGTCGTGTGTCATGTTATCTTGACAAGGTTTAATTCATCTTCATATTGTCTTTATTTAAACAAAACGAAACTGAACAGGCGACATGTTAATGCGACATATGCTTACACGAATTATAAAGAGTATCAAACAAGGTCCTGGGGTAACTTACGATCCGTTGCACAGGAGGAACACAAGAACGTGATGAGGATCAAGCCGCGGATATCAATACTTTCGAACCAAATGCTACGACTAGCCTGCTTGAGCCATGACCACAGCAGCTTCGAGAGTCCAAAACTCACGATTACTAGCACCTCATCATAGCCCCTTTGATGCTTGCTTATGTTCGATTGGAAGGAGGAAGAAAGGAACATGCCGCCACTTTATTTTATTTTTCTTCTCTAGGGTTTCATGCGTTTATTTGAAGGGCGTAGATGTGGGTTACAAAAATGTAAATGGGAAATATAGGGGTGGTTTCAGCCGAGTAAAAGGGAGGGCCAAGCCCAAGTGCTCTTTTCAATTTACAACATTAGATGGGCTTTTAGATGTAGGTTAATGTGTGTTTATAATTTGTAAAATTCGGTCCATGTACAAAAGGAAAACGTGTGATATGAGTAAGGTGTGTCGATTTTATTACTTGGTACAAGTTACATATTTACGAGTTAGGTTATAAACGTATTTAAATGAGCTCGAAGTATTTTGCATATGTTACGTATTAAATAAATATTAAATTTAAGGGGCAAGATTGTCTTTTCACACGTTTGAGATTTTTAAGGTTTTACAACTCTTCCCCTCTAAAAGAAAATTTTCGTCCTCGAAAATTGAAGTCGCAGAAGTACATGGAGACATATAAGCTTAAGGCAGACATAACAATCCATAGTTTCACACAGATCATAACGATTTCGGTTCCAAAGCATACATAACTTATACATAACCGATGTCGGTGGGAATCTCGCAAAGAGGTACAAAATTCCAACCGAACATGAGGATTGATAAATAACGGATATAAGCCCTAGTCCATTCACGTACCAACCCCAGGCATTCCCCAAGACGTCTTATGCTTCCAATAAGTCCAAAATATATGATCTCGGTATTATCACGTTGATCAGGCGTCATAATACTTGCATCACGTAACAAGCCCTTATTGTCATCATATTCTGCCTCGGGTCATGACCAACCCCACAACTAAATAACAAAACAGATAACATACAGGTAGCAAGTAACATACCATAATAGACCAGATTCACATACATCCAGCATATAAAACATCAAACCAACTTACCATACCACAAAAGACAGAAGGCCACCAACGTGCTCGAAACGGTTCCTCATGACTCGCTACTGACGATTGAAAAACAAAACTTAGATATCACTAAAATGCTAAAAGATAAAACTTCACGATTGAAACCGAGTTCTGAAGAAATCAAGAAAAGTAATACCGATCAATCATATAGCAAAATATCAAACCGTCTCAGAATGCGTGACAAACAAATCGGAGTAACACAAGTTGCGCCCAATCATATGAAGTAGATGAACCTTCTTGTCCACCAGTTAAATCTTGTCTCCGTCTTTGCGCCTTTGGTTGATCCGTCCAGCTCCCTTCAGCAGCATCCTGACGTCTCCGGCATCATCACGATCGGGTGCGGCTTCTGTTTCACGAACCTCTCCAGAAATCATTGCAGCAATGCAGGGTCGGCACCATCATCTTCGGCTCTACGAGTAATCTCCATCTAAACAACCGATAAATGAATGCGCGAAGATAAAACAAACAAAATCAAATGCAAAAGGAGAGGGGCAAATTAGTGAAGACAAGGGAATATCGAAGTCAAATCTGAACGACAATCAAAAGGAATCGGAAGAGATCAGAACAGACGGAAGCCTAGTGTCTAGCCAAGTCCTTACATGTCAATCCTAATGTCAACAAGATGAAACCTTTGCTCTGATACCATAATTGTAACACCCCAACCCGGCAAGGGTAGAAGTATCACTTTCTGGTGTCATATCAGAACCTACCAATAAAAATTTTACAAACGGAAACCTTACAAAATGAAATACCAAGTCATATAAATGAATGACTTACAATGAAGATTATAAAATCCAAAATATCTAAATAAAATGAAAATCAAACAATGGCTCTTCAAAATAAGTCCCAAAGATAATAAGGTAACTAGGGTCAGTCCACTCAGATAATCCAACTCTCAGCCCATCAAAGCCCATCTTCCAACCTAAAACATGCCGCAGGAAAAGAAATGAAGATGAGCTTAAAAAGGCCAGTGAACAGATATAACAAAACGAAAGCTAAACAAAATCAGAAATGCAAAGTAAAACAAAGAAGCTGGTAACAAGGTCGTAACGAAAGGAGAACAATGAGTCAATGAGGAACCTGCAGAACACACTTATACAGATATCCAGAAAGAACATATCACAAGGAGAACGAAGCAAAGAAAAGCATCGATGACATATATATAAGCACATATAAACCAAGCATACAAGTACCGAAACATAAACAAGCATACCAGACGTCGTATCCACACAACATATATATGGCATACCATAAATTCAGGAAATCAGAATACATATGAGTCAAATAGAAGTCTAAAAGCAAGCGGAAGCAACTAACTAGTAAGTGAGCATGGCAATCATACACAAGTTAACAAGCCAGACAACATAAGTTGAACCATTTACCCAATCAAACAGTAGCATAAACAGAAATGTAAACATGGCATGTCATCAATTAGCAGATAAAGATACTAGCGGATAATCATAGTCCACGATATTAACTGAACGAAAGTATACATGATAAACAGATAAAACAATCGATTAAACACTAGCATGGTCACTAGACAATCAAAGGGTCACATAACAGTAAGATAACATATATTCAGATGACAATAGTTGAATGCATATTAATCATATCATAGCAGGGTAAACGGTAGCCACATAAACATGAACAGCATAATCAACTTCAATAATCATATAATAACCCGGTACGTGAATGGAATGATAGTCTGAAGTAACGGAATAAGAGTATGATAGATCAATGCAATTGAATATATATCATGGTAGTAGAGTGAGTCACATAAGGGTACTGAGTAAATGGACAATCAATACAGAATATGGTGCGTTGGGGAAATACATAAGGTACACCCTTAAAAACCGAGGGCGCCACTCAATTGGCATCATAACACAGGTAATAATGAACGGATAATAAAACCCGTTTAAAAACTTTTATTAATAAAATAATAAAGTTTACAAAAGTTTAATTGTTGCGGAAATATGACCCATTAATAAAAAGTGGTCCCAAATGCATCAGTGTAGTCTATGACCATGCCATGCCAAGCCCTGCCTTGATATCGTCACACTTCAAAATCAAATACCTGAGAAAACATGCTAAAAAGGTCAGCTATAAAGCTGGTGAGTTCATAAGTTTTTAGCAAAGCATTAAAGCAATCAAGTTTGTTTTATGGACAAAAGTGTGCTCGATATACCGCGCGTAAGGAGTTTTCCAAATAAAAGTGGTTGTGTCTATTACTCGAGCTCTAAGTTCATGTAACCAAGCTACAACAGTTCCGCATGCGTGTAAGTAGCATGTCAATATGTTTATGGTGCCCTTAGCAAGTGTGTATTCCCGTTAACACTTGAGTTCCGACATGGTATACGTCCGGAGACAAGTTGGCGCTACCAACCCGGACGGAGGCGTTACCCTCAATAGATCTATTTATAACATTCGCGCTCCCCGTAGGGATTAATGGTACATGACAGGCGGGCAAGTGGGAAATAAGTTTCCTTAGGCTTCGCCGTAATAGTGGTTTACACAAGAGTTTCAGTTTCAGTACATAAAAGTATTTGTTGCCCATAGAATATTTGAGTAAAAGTGATAAATCACCAAGTGTATTGCGTAACAGCAATAGTTCATAAAGTGGGTTTCATGAAAGCAATAGTTCGTAAGGTGTTTGCATACAAGCAATATCATTCATAAAGAGTTTGCATAAAAGCAATATTTCATAAAGATTTTGCATGTTTCTCACCCCAAAACAGTTATAAAATAGGTAAAGTAGGGGTTATGAACTCACCTTGGTATGTAGAAATATAAACATCACAACTAACATCAAGTAATAAATTGTGCACGGCTCCGACACGCAACCTAGATAAGTATGATGTGGTTTTTAGTCTAAGTCTTGCATATGTAGTAAAGTTTAAACAACATTTGTAAGTTTACTAGTGTTTGTGTTTTTTAAAATGCTTGAAGTTCAAAAGCAAAAGTTTCCATATATTTGGATCTTTAAAATGCTTGGAGTTTAAAAACAAATATTTTAGATATTTGTTTTATAACATTTTATGTAAAGTTTTATGAGTTATTTTGATTGTCAATAATGATCGAAAAATGTAATTGCGAAAATAATTCGCACGTCTTGGCTCTTGGAAAATATGGAGGAATAATGTATACGAAACTTTCGTATAAGAGTTGACTCGTATAGTGACTCAAGTATACTCACGCCCAATAAGGAATAGATGATCGACGCATTCGAGAAAAGTATTGACGAGTACTTGAGTCGAGAAGGAATGACAAACGAAGTCAAGGAAAATAACGACGAGGAAAGTCGTCAATAAGATAAGTCAATTAGTACGTTTCGGCGTTTACCCAGTATCCCAAATAGATAGTATATAACAAACATGTTTTATAATTAATGTTAGGTTTGAATTTGCAATTCAAACAATAAAGGTGTTACCGCTAAAAAAATAACACGTGATTAGATTTGTGTTGAGTTTTATAACATGTTTAGAATATAAGTTTAGAACGTTTTTATAAATTTCGGCATGACGCGTCCATTTATATAACGTGCCCAAGTCATCGTGATTTTAATAAAAATAAATTTTCCAAAACAAACTTTTCCGACAAATTTCAAATCAACATTATTTTCGTACTCGTAAACCGAACACGTTCCCATAAGAATTCTAAACTAATTAATGATCCGGTTTGATAACTTAGTCATTAATTAAATTTTAGAGTTTACATTATATGTATTGATTATTGGGCTTTAGACCCGTTAATAATCCATTAAGAGTTAAGTCCATTAATAGTCCAATGTCCAATATATTTATAGCCTGTTAAGTAGTTCAAAATCCAAGTTGCAATTCAAAAGTCCAAGTCTATTTCGTTATATGTTTAATCTAAATAAGTATAACCCAAACCTTTAGGGTTTTTCTCTCTCCCCCTTTGGGCGATTTCCGGCGCCGCCACCCCTACTACTTTTTTCCGGCCAAACATCCAAGTAAATCGTATCTCTACATTCGTGTATGCAATCGGTTTTGCTTGGGTGTTTATTCTTAGGGGTGGTGTGATTATATTTATTGTCATATCTTTTCAGTCGGACTTGTGGTGCAATCCTGATGGAGATCTCCGGCCGCCACCCTTTCTTTTTTCCGGCCATTCTTATATCGTCCTCTCTACTCTTAATTGATTGTGATGATTCGTCTTGAATCTGATCTATTGTTTAAGGGTATGCAATACGATCTAGGGTTGTTTTTTTAAAGGGGTGGCGGCATCTTCACTTCTTCATATCGAGATCTCTATTCTTCCTTTCCGTCTCGGTTGATTTTAAGGCTATCCTACTCGAAACTTTTTCCATTAATTGACATAAATTATATTTATGGGTTAGTGGATAGTGGGTCGGTGGGATCAGTATTTGATTTCAATATCATAACAAGATTCCTTACTTTAATTGACTTTATCTTTATATCTTAGTGGTTTATAGAGAGAGTTGGAAGTCAAGTTTTGGGGTTCATGTTCAAAAACCTTCATCTTGTAGACTGGGCGTTAATGTTTACTAGTTAACTCTATTTGGTGCTTCCTCCATTCACACAATGGTATGATGGAAGTCGTTTGGAAGTTTGGGGTTGTTTTCACCCTTTTGTTACCGATCTGATGTGTGTTCACGAGTACGATTTTGTGATCATCGTGGGCTGGTTTGTTGGGAAGTTGGGTTATCATAAGACCTATTGCTGGATGTTCGGTCTGAATTGCAGTGTGTTGTACGGCGAATTAGGAAATATACTTATTATTGCAGATGCAAATGATCGTGCTTTTGGTGGCGTTTGGTGACCCTTTTGTTGATGTTGTTTGTTGCTGGTTAAGTGTGATTTTTCTAGCTGGGTTCGTCTTGTTCTTCACGCCTTCTCTTCATGACCTGTTGATTATGAATGGGTTAAGGTTTGGGGAGAAGGGAAGTCAAGTGGAATATTTGGACCTGTTATTGGTCTTGTGGTAAGTTGGAGGATTCTTATTACATGGGTTTGTGGACTTTTGCTACCTATTCATGTTATTTTTATGGGATTCTTCATGGAAGTTAAAGTGGACCGCTATAATGATTTAGAAGACTCGAGTGCTTTTACTTGAGTAGTATTGTAATGTATTATATTCTTTTGTCATTATTTGTAGTTTCATTTTGGTAAGTTATAAGAATGGTGTGTCATTCTTATATGAGAGTATGTAAGTTGCACATGTTGTGCAGTTTTTATCGCCCTGATCTGGCTAAGGGCATGGGATTCACCCATGTCATGTGTACTGCAATGTTTTTTGGTATAATAGAATTTTACCGGGGTGAATAAACCCTTTTACCAAAAAAAAAATAAGTATAACCCAAATCAAACCAATAGCTCCAAAATATATCCGAAACGTACCAAAGATCACGAGGTTCAAATCAATGAAATAAATTAGTCTGATGTACCAATTAACCGCAAGTAACTAATAGTAATAAATTTTAAAACTAAAAGTCGCAAGTTTCAAAAAGAAGCTACAAAATAAGCCACATAAATAACAAGCTGAAAATATAAGACGAACCGTAGACTTTATAATATCAATAACCTGGGCTTCCGATCTTCTTTGATGCTTAAAAATCCTGTTGTTCCATTCTTGCCATATGAAATAAGAAGAAGCAACAAAAAGAAGCTTGGAAACAACACTTTTGACCGACCGAGACTTCGATAAAGGAATGAGATAGCGAGTCACATCATCCAAAGAATCCGGGATATCCTGAAAACCTGCAAAAGACTTCCAAGAAAACTAAACCTGAAAAGAGAACACACAATCAAAGAAAAGATGATCGTGAGAATCAGGTTGAGTCCTGCACAGAGGACACTCCAACGTAACCCTAGTAGGGTCATTATGGCCATCATGAGATCTCAACATGTCTTGAGTCCGTAAACGTCTTTTTAAAACCAGCCAAAGATGGAACGCGTGCCTCGGGATGCGATGAGAGAACCAAACTAGATGATGCCACTCCACTTGAAGACCCCTTGGGCGAATACAGCCCCATGCAAGAGAAACTGAAAATGGCTTTATGGAATCACCATATCACCAAAATAATTTATCCTCCACATAATCACTCAAATTAGGGACCGTAATAGAAATAATACCAGGATAGCGATCAATCCAACTACTAGGCCACGACCACAAAACCTTATTAAGCACATCAAACATAGTAGAAGTAGGAGAAAAACCCGCCCGATGAATATCTCTAGACGAAACAACAAGCGATAAAGGACCCTCCGGGCACCACTGATCAAACCAAGCAGAAGTCGACCTACCATTACCAAGCTTAGACTAGAAGAAACTACGAACAAGCGGTCTAAGCTGAAGAATCTTCCGCCAACTCCATGTCATATTACCCCGACACGGGGTATCCCAAAAATGACGCCCCTTCAGCCTATACATATGGATCCACTTGACCCACAAGGAATCCTTACATGTAAACAAACGCCAAATATGCGAAGCAATGAGAGCATTATTAAATGAAACAATACGGCGAATACCAAGACCGCCCTCATGCTTGGGCAAACAAACAACATCCCACACAACCTTAGACTTACCTCTCGCTCCATCTCCATTATTCCATAAAAACCCTCTCATAAGCTGCTCAAGATCCTGAATAATACTAGATGGAAGGATAAATATAGAGGCCCAATAAATATGCATAGACGATAAAACCGACTGTATAAGCTGAAGACGACCAGCGAAAGACAACGATTTGTTGCGCCAATCCTTATACGATTAGATAACCGCTCCACTAGATCCTTGCAATCTCTAAAAATCAGCCGAGTAGTAATCAAAGGAACCCCAAGATACTTAACAGGTAACACCCCTTCAGTATACGGAAGAATCTGAAGAATAGCAATTTTTATATAATTAAGAACATTACAGAAATAAGCCGTGCTTTTGTGTAAACTAGGAGTAAGACCCGAGGCATGCTTAAATTCTTCCAAAGTCTCCATAATGACCCCGGCCGAATCCACATCACCATGAGCGAATAAAAACAAATCATCAGCAAAACAAAGATTAGTAATACGTAATTGAGAGCATTTGTAATGATAAGTAAAAAGCCCGAAATCCCTAACCCTCCGCTGAAGCATAAGCGTTAACACCTCCATAACAAGAGTAAACAAATAGGGAGAAAGAGGATCTCCTTGCCTAAGCCCACGCTTGCCTTTAAAATAACCGTGAAGAATACCATTCACAGTGATCGAAAAAGAAGTAGTAGAAACACATTCCATAATCCAATGAACCATACGTGGGTGAAACCCAAAACTGATCAAAGTATTACGCAAAAACTGCCAATCCACCGTATCATAAGCTTTCTGAATATCCACCTTGAAGGCACACCTAGCTGGACCACGATCGAGGTGATAATTATGCATAAGCTCTTGAGTAAGCATAATATTATCCGAAATCCGACGACCAGGAACAAAAGCAGATTGGTTCGACTCAACCAAGATAGTAAGACTATCCTTGATACGATTAGCGATAATCTTACTAATACACTTAAACAGCACGTTGCAACAAGATATAGGCCGAAAATCCGTAATCCGGGTAGGAGAGTTAACTTTAGGCAAGAGGGAAATAATAGTATGGTTAACCTCTTTCAAAAGCTTACCATTAACAAAGAATTCCTGAACAGCCCGCGTGATATCATCAGCAATAACATCCCATGCACTCTTAAAAAAAGCCGCAGAAAAACCATCCGGACCAGGAGATTTGTCATCACCCATCGAAAAGATAGCATCTCTAACTTCTTGAGGAGTAACGTCGCGAACCATATCAACAGCCACTTGAGTATCAAGAGTAGAAGAGAAAAGGTTATCATCATCAAATGGAACCGATAACCCCTCTTGCCCAAGAAACGAAGTAAAGTGACTAACAAATGCATTAGGAACTTGGTCATCCACATACATAACTCCATCGCCATCACAAATAGAATCTATCCGACTCCTCGCCTTCTGACTTTTGACCACTTTATGGAAATAAGCAGAATTAGAATCTCCCACACGAAGCCAATCAACTTTCGCCTTTTGCTTAAGAAAACGTTCCTCAGTAAGAATAGCTTCATTATAGGAATTAAGGTAACAAGCTTCTTCTTCCCGGATATCAGAATTAAACGGGTCCAAATCAAGAGCCCTTTGAACCATATCCAATTCATGGCGAAGTTTCACGACTTTATCATGAATATTACCATCATTAAACAACAATCTCCGAAGCGGCTTCTTAAGAGATTTCAACTTATTGACCACTTGAAACATGAAAAAGCCACTATACGGCTTACTCCAATATTCCTGATCCTGAAATTTAAACCGAGAATTCTGCACAAGGATGTTAGAAAACTTGAAAGGCCTAGGTTTAAATTTAAAAGAAGTAGGAATATTAAGAATAGCAGGAGAGTGATCAGATATACGGTATGGCTGAAATATAGCATGAGCACCAAAAAAAGAATCCATAAAACCAAGATTAGCCATAATGCGATCAATCTTCTTCAAAGTACCATCCAAACCTTTAGGCTTCTGATTCCATGTAAACTCAAGCCCTGTCCGATTAACGTCAGTCACCTTGATCTCATCAACACACTCCTTAAACTCCCTCATAGAAATATCAATAACCGAAGACCCCTCAACCTTATCTTCCAAATTCAGCGCCGAGTTGAAGTCTCCAAGAATACACCAAGGATGCATATGAACAACTTGCTTGTGGGCACCAAGATTATTCCAGAGAGGCCTCCTATGCGTGTACCTGTTATGAGCATAAACAAAAGAATAGAACAACTCCTTTTTATCCCCCTTGAACCGAACAAAAGTGTGAATAACTTGGTCCGTCATGCTAATCACATTAAGGTCAACATCATCCATATTCCAGCCTAAAATGATACGAGACCCTTTCTCACACAAATGACCATTAGAAGTCCAATCCCACCTACGAAAAACCTTAGCACATAAAACCTGAAGACGAGAGTTAGAAACATGAGACTCCAATATAGCACAAATAGATAACTTGTTCTCACCAAGAACCTGACGAACCTCCTTTTGTTTAGGGGATTGGTTCATTCCCCTTATATTCCAAGAAGCTAGACTAAACATGAGAAACGTCTTTAGAGGAAGTGCTTGCCTCCTTTAAATTAATCGTCTTATTGCGCGATTTATCAACCATTTCCATGACCTCATCTACTTCACTATCACTATCCAAATTGGAATTATCCATACCCGTTAACGACCCAACAGCGTTATCACCTGTCTCAAATATATCATCCTCGCCACTAAGAGCCGCAAAAGAATTTTTTAAGGAAACTAAATTAGCATGAGCATTTGGGAGTTAATGATATTGAGGGACCAGAACCAATAATACCATGCGCATTTATATTACCAACATTGAAAGATTTAGAGGGACCAACACCAAAATTACCATGCATATCAATATTACCAACATTTGAATAGGTATTAGTAGACGTACCAGAAGGGCCACTCGCACCTTTACCAACCTTTATATTACCAACATACGTTTTTATACGTTTTTGTCCGTTTTTAACGGGTTTTTACGTTTTTTTTCAGTTTTTACACGTTTTCGTCTGTTTTTTTGCGTTTTTGTCCGTTTTCGTCTGTTTTTTTACGTTTTCGCCTGTTTTTCACGTTTCCGTCTGTTTTTTTACGCTTTTTTCCGTTTTTACACTATTTCGTCTGGCTTTTTTTTACGTTTTTGTCCGTTTTTTGACAATTTTTTACGTTTTTGCACGTTTTCGTCAGATTTTTTTTACGTTTTCGTCCGTTTTATACGTTTTCGTCAAGTTTTTTACGTTTTCGTTAGTTTTTACACATTTTCGTCCGTATTTTTATGTTTTTGTCCGTTTTTACACGTTTTCCTCCGTTTTTTAACGTTTTTGTCTGTTTTTAAGTTTTCACCCGTTTTTCCACGTTTTCGTCTATTGTTTTACGATTTTGTCCATTTTACACGCTTTCGTATGTTTTTTTTACGTTTTCGTCCGTTATTTGACAATTTTTTACGCTTTTTGCACGTTTTCGTTAGGTTTTTTTACGTTTTTGTCTATTTTACACGTTTTTGCCCGGTTTTTTACGTTTTCATCTGGTTTTTTACATTTTTGTCCGTTTTTACACGTTTTCATCCGTTTTTTACGTTTTTGTCCGTTTTTACACGTTTTCGTCTGTTTTGTTATGTTTTTGCCTGTTTTCACACGTTTTCGTCCGTTTTTTTACGTTTTCTCCGTTTTTACTCGTTTTCGTCTGTTTTTTTTTACGTTTTCGCCCGTATTTTAACCTTTTTTTACGTTTTTGTTTGTTTTGCACGTTTTCGTCAGGTTTTTTACGTTTTTGTTTTTTTTACACGTTTTCGTCAGATTTTTTACGTTTTAATCCGTTTTTACACGTTTTCGGCCGTTTTTTACGTTTTTTTTTATGTTTTGTCCGTTTTCATAACTATAAACGTTTTTATTAGTTAAACCCGATTAGGGTTTGAAGAAAAATGATGAAATAAACAAAATAGAGGCGCGTGAGTCCTTACCAATGAAATAGAGAGGATGGGGAGGGTGGTGGCTCACAGTGGAGTAGGGTGGTGAGCGGCGGTGGTACTCAAAAATGACCAAAAGAGCTCCATTTGAACCCAAACGCTCCAGAAACGATGTAGGGAAGATGATCTATACATTGGTATAAAACAAATAGGTGGCCGGAAATTTGGCCGGAACCGGCGACGGCGCCGGAAAAGGTTTTCCGGTGGTGGTGGTGGTATATATTAAAAGAGAAAACCTAATTTTTGGGTTTATATACCCCCTTGAGGGGCTAAAAATGGACAAAAGGATAATCAGGGGGCAGTGGTGTAATTAAATCAGGGGTTATTTTGAAAATTTTAATAATCGTTTATAAATAACCCTTGTGGGCCCCATTTGACGTAGCAAACCACCGTTTTAAATTTCGAGAATCCCGGCATTGCGTCCGAAATAATTTTTCTGATAAAAACGAGTATTCATATGTATAGTTTTCTCAAATTTAAATTAATTAATAAATCAAATTAATTTAAGAGTTGTAAGTCGCGCTGACTCATTTATTGCTTAACTTTCGCGTTTCACGAGATATCCTCTCGTTTTCAAGCTCAATTAGATTTAAGAAAGTTCGAAAGGGAAGCTTTGGGAATAATAAATATAAGGGAAAATGAGGCAAATAGACCGCGCGCCCTGATGCTTATCACTTTCTGGACCACGCTTTTTTGCGTTACGAAAATGGACTAGTTGCCCAGCGATTTTCTTGTAGCCAACCATGGGGTGGCACGTGTCCGATAAAAGTCTGAAAGAAGTACATATTTTGACAGTATTTGTGATGTATTGTAAGGTATTTTTTTTGGGCAACCAAAATGTATTTTCGGGCAACTATATATTATTGGGCAACTTGTATTTATACACGAGGATAGTATGGTCATTTTACAATGGTTGTATTATAAAACTAATAATAATAACTCAGACACGTACTCACACAACATCACGCGCACACACACACAATCAAACATCTTCTTGTACAATTTAACAGCTTCTACAATTAAACATCTTCTTCTACATCACGCGCACACACTCACAAACCACATCTTATTCACAGAACCCTCTAACCCCCTAATTAATTTTACTGTATAATTACGTATGACAAAATTAAAGTTGTACAATTGTAAAATCGCAGTTCGTTCTACATTGAAGTTGCTGCAAGATATTAAACTCTGTTTGTCAAAGAACGAAAACCGCGAAAGGTTGTTCAGGCAAACAGTTCTTGGGCCATGGTTGGATATAAAATCGTGCGAGAATGACTGCCTTCTGATGCATTATGTTTTGCAACACCAGGTATATGTTTCTAACATATCCTCTGATTCCCCTCCACTAACATTCCAAATTGGGGATCATTCGTTAAGGTTTGGCCGGAAAGAATTTTGTCTCATAACAGGGTTTCGATTTGGAAAAGTTTCAAAAGCGATTAAACGATCTAGCGCTTTCTGTGATCATGTATTTCCTGAAAAAAGTACTAATGGTATAACAAATGTACATGCCATTGATCTTTTGGAACTTGTTAATGATGGAAAAAAGGATGGAAAAAGGTGGTTATCGCTTTCTGATGAGGATGCTGTTAGGGTGTGTCTGTTGGTAGCTACAGAGCTGGTGTTTATGGGAAAAGAAGACAGGAATTGCATCCATAATCCCTTATTGTCCTTGGTTGATGATTTTGAAGCCTGGAATGTATTTCCTTGGGGTGAATATATGTGGCATAAATTTTATCAAAGGACTGTCAATATTGGTCATATACACAGAAAATATCATCTGTTAAAATTGAAAAAAAACCCAAAGTTCAGTGCCACATACAATCAATACGGGTTCGCTTGGTAATATTTGCAGCCATTGATGTGGTAATATTTGTAAGGGAATACGTGTTATGTGTGTCTTGTTTTTTGGTATACAATCGATAGCTATAAAGCGGTTGTAGAGGTAAATGGACGTTTTTTTTTTCTTTTTTTTTTTGGGTTAAGGGTTATCCCAGTAGATTTGGTAGATGGACGGTTTCCAAGACTTTGGGCGGGAAAAGGGACCAAAGGGGCCAAAAAAAAAAATAAGACACGAATAAAGCTTTATCCAAAAACTTGCCAATACTTGATGAAAGAACTAGTTGTATCGCATGATTTTGGCTCAAACAAACTGACAAAGTAAACATTATTATTGGATTGGTGATTATGGTTTGAATTGATAATAAACTGAACACGAAGGTAAACAATCAGGTTCATTAATTTTGAGTCGAGGGATTAATTCTTTGCCCGTTGCTCGATAATAAATAGTACCTCTTTTGTTGCGACTAGATATTCACTCGACTTGGAGCAACTTAAAGTTTAAAAAAATATATAACAATTGTTAAATTACTACTTGTAAAAACATTTCTTGTTAGATTTTGTTAATAACGAAATAAGTTATTTATAAGTGTTCGGGCCACAATTTTTGGATAAAAAAAAGGAACAAACGAGGCCTATTGGACTATTCGACACATGGCACCGATAATTCGTTTTGGTTTATTATCAGTCCACACTTTAGGTGTAATCTGGGCAACTAATTTTGTATTTGGGTTGCCAAGTTAGTACTTTAGGCAACCTTTACATATTTAAAGAATATATTGTACAATGGGTCTTTAGCATTTATTAGTACTTTGGACCACACTTTTAGATGTACTATGGGCAACAACTTTTAGTGTCATGTGGGAACTTAATTTGTACCACAAGCCAACGCAATCTGGGCAACTATAGGATATACTTGGTCAATATGTCTTGTACGTTGGGCAACCTTAATTCATATGCATCATCATATATTTACCTTGCCACACACTATTAATGTTTATAACTTTTCACCAAATATAACCACACCCTGGTTTCCATGTGCTTTTTTACTTCACTCAACAAATAACAGCAGAAAAAGTTAATCAAAACAAAATAACATCATCAAAAATAAAAAATGAACTTTGTTGCGAAATGCAAGGTGTTTATGCGGTATGAAGATCTTGTGTGTGGTGTTTTACTCCCACTTGACATTAATTTTTCGAGTCTTGTGCGGTACATCAAGAAAAAGTTCAAAGTTAATGATGTAAAGGGGATAAGTTTAACCTACAACATCGCCTCAACCACAACGAACATACTTGACGACGATGACTTGGAGTTTTTCAAAAGTATAGTTGATGGGTCGCAGTCAGAGGTTCAAACCATATGCATCAACCAAGTTACAGAACCCGTTGTGGTAACCCAGTCTTCTTGTTCCCCAAAAGTACATGTGGATCTTAATGATCCGTTGTTACCTGAGCAAGATGCGAATATATGGAAACGAAACAACTTTACTCATATACCTTTGATAAGGTTTTAAAATGTACCTTTTTGAGGGGTCGTTTAAGCCCTTATTTGATCACTTTTGTATCCGTTATTACTTAATATCGTTCCTTTTCACTTTTTAGGTATCTTGAAGGCAAAATGCTGGAATGACACTTATTCGGACGAAAAGGCGTGAATATACGAAGAAAATGGCCAAAGTCAAGAATCGAGCCACTCAGACAGCTGGAACTGAAGGGGACGACGTCAGGTGTTATCTGCGACGCCGTCACATCACTTTTGTGACGGCTCAGTAGCCAAATTTCTTATTTACAAGTGACGGTGTCAGGCTTTAAAAGAGTAGGTCATCGCAACTCAGACGGCCTAGATTTGATCCAGACGGTGTCAGAGACTGAAGGGGAATGCGTCACAAGCATAAGGTGACGCCGTCGCAAGACTAACGTGGCCAAGACGAAACTCTAATAACGGCGACCCGGCGGCATCACAAATTAAAAGGTGACGCCGTCGCGAATGTATTCTTATATATAGAATCCGAATTTTTTAGTTTTCAGTGTGTAGTCTTTTGGAGTAAAAACCTAAACCGAACCAAGGCTGTCTTGTACAGTATTTTAGGGTTTCAAATCCTATCTTACATCAAGATAAGTGTTTTACTTCATTAATTTAATTATGTCTTCAATTACTTGTGTGTATGCTTGCATGTTCTCCATGTCCGGCTAATTTACTTGTGTGTTTGCTTAGGGAATATGAAACTTAATTATTGAATATTGATTGGTTGTCTCTTATCTTAATTGTTAATGATCTAGTAATGCGATAGGTCATCCGTTGTGTAGTTAATGCTTGATTAATCTTTGTGAACCTTAGTTTATAGCACCTAGAGTTGTTGTAGGCTAAACCATCCGAAGAGTACCTTAGAGTTAAAGTTTATAAATCCTAGAGACTTTGTAGGCGATAACCTTTGGTAGTTTCAAAGAGTAGGGACAAATGCATACCCTACGACCTTAGACACACAATGCGATTAAGAATAAGGACGTGACAATTTAACCATCAATAGGAGATAATTAAAGAGTAATAAAACCTAAGTAAACACATCTTTAAACCACCATACGAGCACACAATAATTAGACATAGACTACCCTCACCTTAGTTAATTAGATAATTAGATAGTAGAAGTAATCGGTAGAAATACCAACCCCCCAAATCCAAACCCCGAGATTCGTATCTTTCCATTTCCTAAAAAATATAAAAAGATAAAAAATAATCTTCCTCAACCCCAACCTTAGCATAGTAACCTCTCACTAGCATTCCTATTCCCCTAGAGAACGATATCAATTCCCGTGGCTTACCCTAATACTACACTACAACGATTAGGTTCACTGCCTAGGGTGTTGAAAAACTTGCTCGACGAAAAGGAAGTTTCTTTGACCCCGAACGCGCTGTGTAAGCGTATCAAGTTTTTGGCGCCGTTGCCGGGGAATAGAATAGCTAGTTAGGAGTCCACCTCGTTTAGGTTTCCTTGCTTGATTCCTATCAAGTAAGAAATTTTTTCCCATTTTTAGCTTCCTCGTAGTCTATCCCCCTTCTTTGTGTTTGTGTTCATAAAACCCTTTTCATTTGTCGCTATGGCAAGTGAAGTTGCATTTGAATCATTAACAAATGAGGAACAATTGAATTTCGCAGATTGGATTGCTTTTTATTGTTCTAATGAATTTGTGAGTGATCTTAGAGATACCCAAAAGGAGACGGGTGTAAGGTTGGATGGATGTGATAAATTTTGTGCTTGTGTGGCTTCTATTCAACGATCATTGTTAGAATCAACTCCTTTTAGTGAGACCCTCTGGAAAATTTTTGAGAAAAGCCTCCTAAGCATAAACCATCAGCTGTCAGAACTTGAGGAAATGGATAAGGAGGATTTATCCAACCTTAGGCATCATGATCAAAAAGACCTAGTTTTTAAGAACATGGAACCTAAACCCGAACAAGATTGTGAGATGGTTATAGTTGAATTGCCTAGTTGCATGCGTGGGATAGATTTCACCAAAACATATGACACGCATGAGGAATCCTTTAGGCAAATAGAACATAGTGATCAAATTTTTGAGAATGATTCTTATGAATCGGACCAAGAATTTGAAATGGCTAAAGAAGGATTTGAGATACTTAGGAGTGTATTTGGGTTAGATCATACTAAAACACATGATGAAATTTTAGGAGATCTAGATATAATGGAGAATGAGGTAGAAACTCCAAGCCCACAAGCCCTACCATCACTTGAGGAACACACATCGCCTATAACTTACCCGGAAGAAGTAGAAGAGACTATAGGAACCTCGATTGATATAGAACCTTTGGACCAAACGCCACTAGAGAATGTAGGTTTAGATGCTTGTTATCATGACCTCTCTCTTAATCCTAGGGAAGTTCCTAACTTTGATGAACTGGAGCCTCTACCAAAAACCTTACCCAATTTTCCGTCTTCAGATGTGAATCTTGGAATTGAATTAGGCCCCAATCCACCCATCAAAATAAATAGTCCGGGTAGTTGCTTGATAAAGGTGGTAGACTCTAGGCCATTTAGAATGGAAGATAATATAGGAGTAACCCATGACCTTACACACATATATCACCCATTCATGGTTGATAACAAGAAACATTATGGGTTTAAACTGGGTTTATTAGGTCAAGATGGATCCTTAACTAAGAATCTTTTGAAGTTGATAGAAGATGATCCATTTTTAGGAGAGAGATTTGATTCACCCGCTACACCAATAGACTTAGGTAAGGTTATAATGAATGGATCACACTCCTTTGAGTATATAAATCACCCATCACCCTCTCCTCACGTAGCAAATTTCCACCCTAAGGGTGTGTATCGCTACTATCACCCGCACTTAAGCTTAAGTGTAGGGAAAACCTCCCCTTTATCCGTTAAATAAGGGTAGAGTCAAGCTCGTGACTCGAACAAAAACAAGCGCTTCTTGGGAGGCAACCCATGTGTATTTGTTTTTCATTTTTATTTATGTGTCATATATCTTTTCATTTTTGTATGTTCTCATGTTTGAATTTGTGAAAATGCTTTATTTTGTCATTAACCTCGTCTTAATTACATATAAAGGTATTTTACAAAAAGGATACGTGTAGGGAGGATTACACACGTTTTCAAAAAGAACGTGAACATGAGAATTACGATTATTGAAAGAGATATATATGTGTGAGTCAAATGCTTGTATCGAGTCATAATGGATGTTTTGCAGGAAATTTTTCCAGATTTTAAAGATATAAATTTTCCAGAAAATCGCAGATCAGTTTCTGTCAGGATAACCTGACGGCGTCAGGAGGAGTAGAAACAGCTTCTAACTTTTTCTCGTTTTCTGTGCTACTTATAAATTTTTTGGAATTTTCCAGGTCTTAATTTTCTAGAAAATCTGCAAGCATCCATTCCACAAGCATTATATCTTATTTAAGTCTGGAATTACATCTTGTTGAGATTTTTGTTTGTTCGGTTTGATGCGTTAGGTTGTTTGTTTTCTTAAAGTGTGCAGGTTTAATTTACCAAGAAGAAGATACATAAGATGAGAAGGAGCTTCTCACGCAAACGTTCTTCTTGAAGAAATATGTAACCACCACTTTACACGGATCCTACCGAGCTAATCAGGGGAGTATTAGTTTCTTTCATCTTTTATTACCTTCCATTATCATAACTTTGATACTTTCGGGGAACATTGGGGACAATGTTTAGTTTAAGTGTAGGGAGGGAAAATAAAACGGGAACTTTTAAACTATGCTTATCCTTGAATATTTGCTTTGTCCAATTTCATTTGTGTAATAAACCATGAGAAAATGTCGGTTAGGGTAATTTTGGCACCAAATTTAAAATTTTTCATGACATATAGGAGTGGGCCATTAGTCTTAACAAAAGCATCTCATGGATAGGAAGTTATATGACTAGCACAAAAACCCTTTACCACTTAAATTCCACCCAAAATGTGAGGATCGCCCTTAGATTAGTAGGAATTAAAGCATTCATCTTTAATGCTTAGTGTGTGAACCGGTAGTATATTAGATTCTAGAACTTGTTTTGTGATGCATCCCGAGATCGCTAGTAAGACTACACTTGTGTAGTTAGGAATAACTAAATGATAAGAGGCATTAGGATAACCCTTGTTTTATACCCGTAATATAATTACTTCTTCCACATCGGTTGAGTAATTCCCCCACACCTTTGCGTTGTACTCATCTTTAGTACACGATACCCCGAGTTAACCCCTCAGAGCCTATCCTTTTCGCGGTTCTCGTGATGTTTCGGTTTTCTGGAATATCAATGAAGAGCATTGTTTACACCCCACCCCCAAATGTACACCCAAATCGCCTTAGCCTACCTTATATGCACTCACTTTTAGTGCATTATTGTTATCACCCTAAAAACCCTTAGTTTAATTATCTAGTTGCTTGCATAAGTTGCTAAGTCGAGTCATATCCTTTGTACACAGTTTTGGGACGATTGGGACTCATGGGAAAAGTTAAAGTTTATGAAATGACGGGAAGGGAACGTTAAATTCAAAGTCCCTTTATTTGCGTAATAATGTACTCCAAGTGTTTTGATCTTTTCAATTCGGGTCAAATTAGTGTTAGAGTAATAAAAACTCAAGTGTAGGGATGTGCCTATAAATCCCTATCATTTTGATGTTACTATAGAGGATGGTAGAGTAAAAGTGTATGAAAAAAAAATCGAAAAAAAAGAAAAAGAAAAAAAAAAAAAAAAAAAAAAAAAAAAAAAAAAAAACATACGGGCTACCGTCCTACCTCTATCTTTAATTTATGTTTGTTTTGTTTTAGTTATCTAGAGTCTAGAGTGTCGAGTCTTGGCTTAGCAACGCCATTCTTCGCATGCTTATAACAAAAAGATTTTTGACTTGCGACCACTAAATAGCCTATCCCACCAAACCCTTTGTTTCCCTACCGTAAGCCTAACATTACAACCCTTTAAAAGTCCTCTTGGATAGTCTTTCCTAGGTGCTTACGCCAAAGCGATGGAGGTTTGATCTAGTCTCAAGCCTATGTTAATCTATGTACTAGGACCGGTTAATGAGTGTTTATATTCCATTTCCAACTTGTTATATTTCATATACACCCGAGAGATGTGAGTATCCAAACACCCCATGTGAGGTGCTAGTATATAATTTTCGTGCTTGTTATGACTTTTGCGGGGCTTATATGTGTTGAGGATTGTTTTAAACCAATGCTTCATGACCCCTAACTTATAAATTAATTGGCTAAAAGCATATTTGCTTGAGGACAAGCAAATACCAAGTGTAGGGATATTTGATAAGGTTTTAAAATATACCTTTTTGAGGGGTCGTTTAAGCCCTTATTTGATCACTTTTGTATCCGTTATTACTTAATATCGTTCCTTTTCACTTTTTAGGTATCTTGAAGGCAAAATGCTGGAATGACACTTATTCGGACGAAAAGGCGCAAATATACGAAGAAAATGGCCAAAGTCAAGAATCGAGCCACTCAAACTGCTGGAACTGAAGGGGACGGCGTCAGGTGTTATCTGCGACGCCGTCGCATCACTTTTGTGACGGCTCAGTAGCCAAATTCCTTATTTACAAGTGATGGTGTCAGGCTTTAAAAGAGTAGGTCGTCGCAACTCAGACGGCCTAGATTTGATCCAGACGGCGTCAGAGACTGAAGGGGACGGCGTCACAAGCATACGGTGACGCCGTCGCAAGACTAACGTGTCCAAGACGAAACTCTAATAACGGCGACCCGAAGGCGTCACAAATTAAAAGGTGACGCCGTCGCGAATGTAATCTTATATATAGAATCCGAATTTTTTAGTTTTCAGTGTGTAGTCTTTTAGAGTAAAAACCTAAACCGAACCAAGGCTGTCTTGTACAGTATTTTAGGGTTTCAAACCCTATCTTACATCAAGATAAGTGTTTTACTTCATTAATTTAATTATGTCTTCAATTACTTGTGTGTATGCTTGCATGTTCTCCATGTTCGGCTAATTTACTTGTGTGTTTGCTTAGGGAATATGAAACTTAATTATTGAATATTGATTGGTTGTCTCTTATCTTAATTGTTAATGATCTAGTAATGCGATAGGTCATCCGTTGTGTAGTTAATGCTTGATTAATCTTTGTGAACCTTAGTTTATAGCACCTAGAGTTGTCGTAGGCTAAACCATCCGAAGAGTACCTTAGAGTTAAAGTTTATAAATCCTAGAGACTTTGTAGGCGATAACCTTTGGTAGTTTCAAAGAGTAGGGACAAACGCATACCCTACGACCTTAGATACACAACGCGATTAAGAATAAGGACGTGACAATTCAACCATCAATAGGAGATAATTAAGGAGTAATAAAACCTAAGTAAACACATCTTTAAACCACCATACGAGCACACAATAATTAGACATAGACTACCCTCACCTTAGTTAATTAGATAATTAGATAGTAGAAGTAATCGGTAGAAATACCAACCCCCCAAATCCAAACCCCGAGATTCGTACCTTTCCATTTCCTAAAAAATATAAAAAGATAAAAAAATAATCTTCCTCAACCCCAACCTTAGCGTAGTAACCTCTCACTAGCATTCCTATTCCCCTAGAGAACGATATCAATTCCCGTGGCTTACCCTAATACTACACTACAACGATTAGGTTCACTGCTTAGGGTGTTGAAAAACTTGCTCGACGAAAAGGAAGTTCCTTTGACCCCGAACGCGCTGTGTAAGCGTATCAACCTCCCACACCCCAACCACCACCTATTGATAGCAGACTTGAAAGTAAAGATAGAGGTGTTATGAAAGTGAATGATAGATTTGATGATAAGGCAGAGTGCATATATGAGGTATCTTTGAAATGCTTAAAAGAAGGGTATGAATTTTATGTTCATAAATCGTGTATGATTAGGTACGCAGTAAAATGCATGCATCCAAAATGTGATTGGCACATAAACTGTCGTAGGATTCCAAATTGTATCCAGTTTAGAATCACTGCAATTAATGACTGTCATACATGTTCCAAAATCCAGTTCAATCCAAATCATCGAAATGCTACAGCAAAAATCCTGTCTAAATTACTAGTTCCCAAAATCACAGATGTTACACGCGTTTATAAGCCAAGGGACATTATCCATGATTTGAATATGGAGTTGAATATAGATGTTTCATACAGAAAAGCTTGGAGGGGGAAACAATTGGCAATGGAATCAACCCAGGGCTATCCAAAGGCATCGTTTGCGCAGTTACCCTACTACTGTCATAACCTAAAGCTCGCAAACGAGGGGACTGCTACACACATTGAGACATATGATCAAAGACGTTTTAAGAACCTTTTTATATCTTTCGGTGCTGCGGTAAGCTAATTGCCTTGAATGTTTTTAAATAATTCTTGTCTAATATAAGATATGTTTTTCATACAAGTGTGTTGGTGAATAGGCATGGTTTTTAGTTTAGCACGTGGATGTTGAGTAATATACTTGTATACAACACAAAATGGAATATAAAAAACTAACATACATAAAACTAGAAAATAGTTACATACAACTAGTTTTTACTTGTCTTATAAAAGTTGAGCATCCTAGCAAAGTATCTAACAATTTATGTCAGATAAGCACAAAAACATCCGGAATTGGATCTATGCATGGTGATACTATTGTTTGTTTCACAGCGCACCTGTCAGTAGAAACATAAAACAAATTATTTTTTTATTAATTTATTTAGCAATGCATTAGAATAGTATACAAATTTCACTTAAATACATGGTTTATGATGATTTTACCTTGATATACAATGTGTTGTTATCCAGTATCTATGCTATATGCGGCCCCTGATCATAATCGACGCGACACATCTTAAAGGCCCTACGTAGGGACAAACCTGGTAGCCGTGGGAATTGTCGGAAACAATCAAATTATACCGATTGCCACTGGTGTTTCTCAAGGTGAGAGTGGTGAATCATGGACATGGTTTTTGATAAACATGAAAGAATCCATAGGGGAAGTTGCTAATTTGGCAATTATATCTGACAGACATCATGCAATAGCCCTAGCATGTAAAAGAATCCATAGGGGAAGTTCCAAATGCCTTTCACGGGTATTGTTGTCGCCATTTGATGTTGAATACACGTATTTAAAGCGATAGCCTAAAGTGTTTATACTGGAATACGTGCAAAGCTTACACAAGGGAGGAATTTGCAAACCTAATGTCTGATATTCGTGCAGTACGACCGATAGCTCACAGAAAACTAGTTGCAGCAGGTATTGAAAAATGGTCGAGGGCACATTGCCGTGCAAACAGGTACAACTACCTGACCTCAAAAAGTGTGGAATCGATCAATGCTTTAACAAAGGATGTGCGCAAGATCCCAATAACGATGTTGATGGAATGGTTTAGAGGTCTTCTTTAAAAATGGTATTACGAACGGCGAGCAAAACATGCAGGTAGAGCATATTATGTTATTATTAGATAGTTTATTGAGCAATAATTAAGTAGTCGTATTCAGTAATGTGTCAATATGTGTAAATGTTAGATGCACCAGATGACGAACTTACAGACTGGGCGACCGCCAAAGTGAAAATCAGAATGGAAAAAAGTGCAAACTGGAAGGTTTTGGGAATACTTAAGGACAAAGTGTATGAAGTACACGACACAAAAAAACATCATGTTGTTGATTTGGTAAACAGTGAATGCAGTTGTCACAAATGGCAGCTTTCAGGCTTGCCTTGCAGACATGTTTGTGCTGTACGTAGATTTGCAGGCTTGACCAATGTTAAGAAATTGGCAAAAGCTTGGTTTTATAATACAACTATTAAAGCGACGTACCAAGACATCATTTACCCATTAAAAGATATGACGCTGTGGGACACTGAAGTGAACTTAGAAGATGTGTTGCCCCCTGTTATCGGTAAGCGTAATTCAGGCAGGCCTAAAAATAAAGACCGAATACCATCTCAAGGTGAGGCGCCTAAGAGCAACTATTGTGGAAGGTGTGGCACAAAAGGCCACAACCGGTTAACATGTAGAGTACGTTTGGTGAAAAGAAAAGTAAGTATTTGTTCAGCTTTACAAAAAAGCTTTAAGCTTTTGTTGTTAATTGGCAACTAACCTGTATTGGCACACATGTATAGAGAATGGTTGGTTACAAACGAAAGGCTAAGCCAAGTACATCAGGTGCAAAAAAAAAGGCTCGTAAGATGGGGGAATCATCTCAGTTAACTAGCAATAGCCAAAGCGAGGCAAACGGAGACCCTAATCATGAGGTGATTAATGCGGTGGATCACATCAACTCAAGTCAAACCACTGAGCAACCAAGCTCGTCCGCTCCACACATCAATCTTCTATCCGATTTCCCTACTCCAAACAGCTTTTTAAAGTAAGCGGGAACATGGTTTTTATTAATGCATTCACTGCCTAAGTTCTAGTATAGTGTGTTTTGTGTAAGGTAAACGTTTGTGTCTATTTGGCTTTGTAATAAGGGATGTATCTTAAACTATTACTTATTTGTGTCATGCGGTTGGTAGCTAATAGGGGTCGTGCATCTGTGTGGTATGAACATGTTCATTGTATATAAAAACGCAGTCTATAAACGTACCAAACCATCATTCAGGCATCCAGGACTTCCATCATAATCGCTTTCCCGTTCTGTATGGCCCGCCTGTAAGTGGTTATAGAAACCCTTTCTCCACTTCTTGACACACCCTCTAGCTCAACAACTAGTTCTTTTCCCTTGGCAGTCCCATGACCTGACTTTCTTTCATGTACATTCTCATAAAATAGTATCTCTTTTCCCTTCTCGGCTGCATTTCCAGTTTGGAGTTCCACACCCTCCTGTTGCAACCGTTTTTTAGTTCGTTGTGCACTACCCCCTTTTCTCTGATCTCAAACCCTCTATCAGTTTTTGTTATAGAAACACGGGTTGTTAGCTTCCTTCTTTTGAACGGTGTTGCACTACCGCAACGCATTCCAGCGTACTCTTCTTGCCAAACCATGTTTTTGAAATAAAATTGTGACAAAGCCTGTTGCTTGTGCAGAACGTAGACGTCCATTGATCCATTCTCATCCGCAATGTCATACATTCACCGAACTTCATTGTCTGTGTGCAACAAAGTTAAACCATCTTGGAGTAACTTGTTTGGTGCAGCATAAAATAAAGCCCATTTTTCCCCTCCAATATCATTGAAAACATGATTAAGTACCCTGGTAAATGCACCCCTGCTGGACCTAAAACACCAGACATCAGCAAGGCGACCACCTACATAGCAAAGTGGTTGAAATTGAAACTTCCCGTTGTGGTGAACTTTAAATATGACTTCTTTGGTTTCCTCCATGTCCTATAAAACATAAATCCTAATAACAATTAGAATCAACCACTAGATTTAAAGGGGTATACTGACCATACCTATAAAACATAAACCCTAATAACAATTTTAATAACTTTAAATTAAATAATAATTTAATAATAGAATATAAAATATACAGCTGCACAGTTATCTATATTCATATATAAATATATCAACGAATATCAATGAATAAGGTAACAAAGTACATATGAGAGAGTACAACAAAGCTTGATTTTTTTCTAAAAAAGATGAAAAGGACACCGATTATTTTTTGTATTCTTCAATGAAAGTAACCTAGGGTATAAAGCATGAATGTTGGGATGTAGATTGCCGGGACCATAAGGATAAGTGATGTGTGGGGTAAAAAAGTTTAAGTGTTTGTCATGCTAGGTCCCTCTACTTATTACAACAAAAAATGCTGTATGTATGTCTATATAAACTTTTGTTTGGGCAAAAAACGATATAGTTATAAAAGGTACCTATTTGCAACTTTTATAAACTCCCCACCCCCCAATTTTTCGGTCACCATTTTCCTACATTTCCACAAACTTGTTAATTAAAAACCTGTTTATTATGACTTCCAGAACTTCAGCTACTACCTGACTAATTGGTGGCAAAGTTAAATACTTTTGCGGATGCAGTCTTTGTCTAACAGTCAAGACGTCAACAACAAGGGCAAACCCTGGGAAGCGATTCGTAAAATGCTCTATTTGTGATGTATATCAGTTTTTGGATGATGATCTACCAAGTGAATACTATAAAGATCTGGTGTATGGGTTCTTTGAAAAGGAGAAAGATCGAAGAAGTCAGTGGATATTGAACACTTGGTTGAGACTCTTGCTTTGGACAAGTCAATCTTGGACAAAGAGTTGACTGATGCAAAGTAAAAGTTGAAGCTGTATGATAGGTTGTTTTTCATTATGTTAGGATCTTTGTCAGTTATTTTTGTTGGACTTGATATGTTAATAGGCAAGTAATGTAATGGAATAGATATATTTGTTTAATTATATATGGAATTTACTTTTGGAGAAGTTGCAAGTTTTTATTTTCAGTGTTAAATTGTAAAGCACACCGGAACATCAAAATATAAACGGTACAAATTACCTTTACATAATGTAAGCAACAACATAGATCACATAAAGTGGATACCCTAGAGTAAGAGATTCAGGTTTAGATCTTTGAATACATAATCAGCATTATACAGTGTTGCATTTCATAAAGTAGAAACAATCTTAAACTAGTTTCCCGAATTTTGTGATGTGTTATAGTTTTTTCTGTAAGTATACAAAGGGTTTCATTGAATACGATAACGACTGTTGCGAATAGGACAAATTCATGATAATGTTGTAACTGCTGCTCTCGTTGGTTGCTGCTGCTGTTTCTAAAGGTAGTCATGGACTCATGGTGATGCAATTTAATGCAAAACATATGACAAGTATATTACGACAGTGAGAATGAATACTTAAAACTGCTAGTGCACTTTAGTACTGCTAGACAATCTTTTTTCACTTTAAAGTAATGTTAACACAACTGCCTGTAAAAGTTAACAACAGGATTAGCATGCTGCATAACAATACCTACACTCCAACCTTTCGTTCCTTAAATACCAAGTTGGTTTTAATCCTGAACCTCCTCGACGCCGGTCTCTTGTTAGAGCCTTGAAATGCCTCAACATCTTGAGCTTCCGTAAACCCGCTCTTGGTGTTTCAAAGCATAGCCTCCTTGCATATGGTTTCCTCGAAACCTTATGCCCATACTTGGCCTTGACACAAGTCCCTAGTTGTTGTGGAACGGAAGAAGATCCTACATCCAACAAAACCTGATTTGGAAGAGAATTTGTCGGTACATTCGTTAAAGTGGCACCATCGTATTCGATAACCCGTTGCACCCAGTTATATAGTGGGGAAGTAGAGCAGCCAACATCCATTGCTACAAAACCGACAAATCCCCCATAGTACCATTCATCGTCGTTGAACTCAATGGCATCATCAACACTTTCGCTATGCAAAAAATCCATGAAAAAATTCTTTCCTTGGAATTCAATTCCTTTACGTCTAGGTTAGGAAGGAGGGGTTCTTAGGGGAGGTGAACGCCCTTCTTCCTCCTCCCATGCAACAACATCAGAGTAAGATTTAGATGCAACAATTTGCACAAGTTTATCATGTATCGCAAGCTTTGCATGCGTTTTCTCATTAAGAAGATTAAAAGTTAGGTTAGGATAATAGAAACATGATAAGTTATCAGGTTTATGTGCAACGTACAAGCCGATGAATCCATATTCCTCGGCGAGTTCATACATCCTTTTAGTATCATCATCACATTTAACAATTGTCAAACCAGTTGAAAGAACAAATCTTGGCCTGCAAAAATACAAAGCCCCGTATCTCACACTCAAGCTTGTAGGCCAACAAGTCAAGCATTTGATTAAAGTTCATCCTTGTGGAGTTACTAAACCTTAGCTTGTAGGCCAACAAGTCAAGCATTTGATTAAAGTTCATCCTTGTGGAGTTACTAAACCTTAGCGCAAGGGTTCACCCAAACTCATAACTTAATGTGGGCAACCGAATGAAGTTACCATCGTAGTGAATCTCAAATACAGGATACGCAGCTACAGACCCTGGCGTCCTGTAATAAAGGTATATAAATGTACACAAATAAGAATAGCAAGTATGGTAAAAAATCTAGTCAAGGCAAGTGAGAACCACGCGGTAACATATCAACATTTTTAGGAAGGGTAAAAAACTTTCCGACAATAAACCCTAACTATTCTCTCTCCCTGGTGGCGATTTCTAACCCTTACTAGGCTAAATCGTTCTTCATCAAATCTTCCCTATTCCTATTGATTCTTGTCTCGAATTGATTCTTTTCAGTTCCTTGCTGGTTCATTAGGGGTGGGTTAATTCTGGTGATTCGTTTTCTTAGGGTTTTAAATCGCCACTAGGCTTTTTTATCGCACCTTATTCTGATCATTGTTAAGTCGGTTTTAATTCACTTTACATATTTAAGGGTCGATCTCATCCATCTTTCTGCGCATAGTTTAATCAATTGCTTGGTTAAAGTGCTTCACTCGTTACGATCTCATCTTGGGTTTCGTATTTAGTGTACAAAAGATTGGTAGGGTGGTGTTGGTGTTGTCGAAACCCTTGTTATTTTTTGTGCTCTCATTTTTTAGGGTTTCGGCAAATCTGCTTTGTTCTAATCGTTTTCGAGGATTCATCATTCAAGTCGGTTTGATTATCTTTATGATTTTTAGATCGATCTCTTATTCCTGATACGATGTGTTGGTTTGTAAACCCGTTCTAGGGTTTTATGGGTGTTCGCGAAAAGTTATCCCTTTTTAGGGATTGGTTTGTGATTGCAAGTTCTACGCTGATTTTAGTGATTATGTTTGGGGGTTATGAGAGAGATGTAAGTCAAGTTGTGAGGGTTCCTTGTTCAAAAAACCCTTGGCTTCGTTCCAAGACCTGCTGCTCATGTTGAATAATAATTGACACTACTCGGTCTTGTTATTGATGTTGATGTAAGTCAAGTTTTAGGGATACTTGTTCTAAAACCCTTGTCGTCGTTTCAAATTCATGTTGCTGATTTATAATATGTTATTTTGATCGATGTTGCTGGTTGAATTGGGAAGTTAGGGTTTGTTTTAAACCTTTGAAGTCGTCTTGATTATTCAGACCTGGTGGCATATGGTACTATTCGTTTTGATTTGGTCTATAATACGATGGTTGGAAGTTAAGGTTTTTGGAAACCTTAATGGAAGTTAGGGTGTGAATCACCTTATTGTTCGTTCTTGATTCGTATTACGTACAGGCCTGATGGTATTGTGATCTATTTGGTATGATTGGTCTAGTATACGATGGGATTGGAAGTTAGGGTTCGCTAAGACCTATGATCGTTACATCTGTGTTATTTGGTGCATGGGATTGAATGTTTTACATGATTCGTTGCACTGATGATGCTGATCGCTATGGATGTTAAGTTTCTAGGGTTCTTATTCAAAAACTCTAGGTTTCGTTGTTGGTTGCATGATCATGAAGGTTTTGTTTGTGGGTTTCTTTGGTACTACAAACAAATGTTATGTTGAAGAATGCTTGGATGGTCTTTCGTGGATTCTTCATGGAAGTTAAAGTGGACTACAATAGTGATATAGAAGGCTCAAGTACTTTTCTTGAGTAGTATTGTATAATTTTTTATGTACTTTGTCATTATTGGTAGGGTCATTTTATTGTAGGTTATAAGAATGGTGTGTCATTCTTATATTCGAGTCTGTAAGTGTCCTAAGGGACTGAGATGAAGGAACTCACCTTCATCCTTTGTACCTCAACGTTTTTTGGAGTAATATATTTTACCGGGGTGAATTAACCCTTTTACCCAAAAAAAAACATTTTTAGGAAGGGTAATGGCATGCATACCTTAGTTTGAGATCAAATAAGGAAACTGAAGGCTTAGAAGCATTTTTGATGAAAGAGATGGTTTGGAGATAGGCATCCTGACTTGTGTACAAATGTGATCTTGATGAAGATTTGCTATATATTAGCAAAGGTAGTATTATTTTACTATTAACAATGTACTTATATATTATATGAGACTTATGATCCATTGATTTTGATATGGAAATAGTAATGGGGTAAATGTTACTTTATTTGTTTAACGTTTTTATGTATAGTGTGTTTGTGTAATAATATGGGCATTAATGTGTGAATGAATATATCAATGGATGAGGCATGGTATATGTTTGATTGTAAAATGTATTTGATACAATATTGTATATTGAAAACCGATAGTGCATGATAAAACAACGAAAGTTCTGTTGGAGATAAGTTAAAAACTGTTGATACAAAGGATAAAATATAACTCTATAAAAAACCCGAATTATCTTCTCACGATAAGCTAGCGCGACGTCAGCAGGATCACCAACTTGCAACCATTGGCCATGTGCCAATCGATATATAAATATACAAACCCACACACCACAATCACCAAAAATCCCCCTTGCTTAAGATCGATTTCGGATAGCCTACATTTAATCTTATAGTCGTTCGGACGTATTCCAGTCTTATCAAAAACGTTTGCTTGCTCTAGAACAACTTGTAATTTGGCCTGTAGAATAACTGAGATTGTTAAAATACATAAAGGGGTGATCTTGTTGGAGGGTTGTCAAAAATGTTACTATTGTATTTATGAATAACCAAGTTATTCATAAATTAAAGTTGTTTTTTCAAGACGGATTAAAAATAATACGTAGTATACTGTTGTTAATTCAATATTTGTCCAAAAGTATTATATGTTTCTTATTCGTGGTTCGTATAAGTTCGACCAGTTGCCAATTGCTTCGCAATATAATTTTTTATAATAGATTTCATTTCATTACATTAAGAGATAACAAAAGAGAGCAACGAAGCAACAACATTGATGATCAGTCCAAAACAAAAAAAGATGACAATGACAGAACTTGAGAGAGAGCACATAACAAGCTAGGAGTAGATGTTTAATATTTTTTGCGCATCATGGCCAGAAAGGAGCTTTTCTTGAGAACTTGCAGCTGCGTCTCACTGATGAGCCTCATCAGCGTCCTGTTTTTCTCTAACTCCTCATCCTGGATTTCACGCAGGATTTCTATACAAGCACTGGCAAAAGTGGACCCAATTACACACTCCAACTGCTTGATCTGCTCACTCCTCACACTGCAACGACGAGTTAGCTCCATCACCTTTGCATGCATGTCACTTATGAACTTTAAGTCACGTCCAATGTCACGCATAAACACAGTGTTAACCATGTCGTAAATATCATTATCCATTTCTATTGTAGTAAATGCTGATGTGGGTAGTGTGTGTCCCTTGACAAAAGTTGTTTGAAAATGGAATAGATGGTGTCCGTTTATATAACCAAAATGGGGTGTGGGGTGACATGAAATTTATTTTCAATTAAAGTCAATATAAGTAAATGTGGATAGTCAAGTGGTCAATAGTTGCGTCTTGTCAAGTAATAAAAATGCACATTAGGCCACATGCAATTAATGAAGCTTCTCTAGTACACAAACGATTCCTGGCCAAAAGATAACAATTTTTGGGCAACTAAACCATTTGGGGGCAACTAAACCAGATAGCCTGTTGTTTACTTGCAATTCAAACAAATGTTTTAGGCAGGTATGCCACGTGGTCCGTAACTTTGTGCTGTGTATGGCTTAGGAAAAATATTATTTAACTTTGTTGTTAACATACAAGCCATTAAACAGGTTTATGTTGATTAGTTTTGGTTTCATCAAGTAACATACAAATGGTATTATTAGGTGTACATTTACTTTATATTTTCGGTAACAATATACAACTATAAAAGAACTAACAATTTATGTCATAAACTCTGACTATGTGTGCACTTGCCTGTGGTTTCTACAATATTGCATGGATATTTTGAAATAACCCAAATCGTGGATGCACAAAAGTAGGATAAACTTTATTAATAAGGAAAGGACGTACTGAAATGATGGTGCTGCCTAGTGGCATGTGCTTGAACTGTTTATGTCCATTAATTTTAAAGTTTACGTATTCCCAGAAAAGGTACAATGAAACATGTGTCTAACAAGTTACTAGAAAGAGTAATATTTTTGGGCAACCACGTAGATACGATGGGCAACTGGAAGAGACACAATGTAAATTAAAATCATGAAAAAAATTTGTTTAAATAGTGAAACAAGCAGATTTATGTTGTTTATTTGGGGTTGCTTCTAGTTAACCAACACATTTTATTCTTAGGTGTATGCTAGGTATTCCTTTATGTGGTAACAAAAAACGGGGTTTAAAACAAGTAGGAAAGTTTATTAATGGTGAATAGTTGTCAGGAAAAGGAAGGTGCTAATTAGTGTCATGTATTGCCAAAAAAAAAACTTGAAGGGGAACTAGTGTCTTCAAAACTCTTAAGTCAAACTGCTACAACACAACACCTAAGAAACTTTGGCCAACAATAAATTTTTTAGGGGGCAACTAGACACAAATAACGGCCAACTAGTCACAAGCATGGTGTATGGTCACAAACTATAAGAAATTATAAGTTTATTTATGTATGTGTTGTCCATAGTTGTAATCATATGTATTGGATAGGAAGAGGGGAAAATGTTAGATCAATTTCTACATATGATAGTAAACTTGTTAATGTTGTCCATAACTGTTCTGAATGTTCCTGATGTTTAGTATCGCCTCGTGGAATATAAGGGGTTTGAACCATTCTCCAAAACAAAAAGAGGTTAGGCAAGTTGTAAATGAAAATTATCTTAGTGTGTGTGCGGTTTTGGAATCTCATGTGGATGCTTCTGTGGTGTATGATACATGTCGTAATGTGTGTCGTCGATGGAAGTGGACGTCAAATGGTAGTCTTAGTGATAAGGGGACTCATAATATTCTTGGTTGGAATGATGACATTTTTGATGTTATGATTATGTCTCAAACTAACCAAGTTATGCATGTGCAGGTTAATATCCGTGCAGACAACAAAACCCTATTTTGTTCTTTTGTGTATGCAGATAACTATTACATTAATCATCGTGCACTTTGGAGCAATCTTGTTTGTCATGCTGGTTTTATGCGAGGTAGGCCTTGGGTCTTGTTGGGTGACTTTAATGCTGCTCTTAATTTGGAGGATCACTCAAGTGGTGGTTATACTCCTGACATTGCTATGCGTGAATTTAAAGATTGTGTTCAGAGTATGGAGGTTGCAGATGTTAATAGAATTGGGCTTCATTTTACATGGAACCAAAAACCAAAAGGCTCTAAGGGAACTCTGAAGAAAATTGATAGGATTATGGGCAATTTATAGTTTTGTGATACTTTCCCGGGTTCTTTTGCTATCTTCCAACCTTATCGTATCTCGGATCATTCTCCTTGTGTGCTTCGTGTTCCTCATGTGGCCAAGCTCAAACCCAAACCTTTTAAGTTCTCTAACTTTCTGGTGCATAAAGAGGGCTTTCTTGATACGGTTACTTCGGGGTGGAATATTAATGTCAATGGTTGTGCTATGTATCGTGTTGTTAAACGTTTAAAGGGGCTGAAATCCCCTTTTCGTAAGATGTTACACAATCAAGGTAATCTTCATGCGCGGGTTGATAATCTTCGTAAGGAATTAGATGAGGTCCAAATGGCGATTGATAAGGATCCATTCAATTCAGCCCTTCGTGATGAGCATGCTCATTACCTTCTTGCCTTTAAGGAGGCTACGCTTGATGAAGAGAGATTTCTTAAGCAAAAATCTAAAGTTCAATGGCTCCATGCAGGTGATTCTAATACGACTTATTTTCTTCTTTTGGGTAAAGGGGAGTAATCCTGCACCCTGGTAAAATATATTAACCAAAAAAGTTTAAGTACAACGGATGAGAGTGAATCTCTCACCTCGGCCCGATACATGGGCAACAAACACACACTAAAAGTGCACTAACCAAACAAATTACATAAGAAAGACATGCCAATCTTATGAACTACCAAACAACCAAATTTACTTCCTACCACGACCTAAGAGACTAACATCATACATGTTACACATATCCTCCAAGTGTCTCGGTAGATCGTAGACTTGCTCAGCATAATCATCAAAATCTTCAAGATCAAAACCCCCACCACCCCCAGAAGCCAAAAATGACGCCATAGGGTTATCTGGCTCCAAAACCTCATCCTCTTCACTGTCAGAACAGGTCACATTCCCGACTTTAGAAAACGGGTTACTTACCTTGGCATCAGAAGAATTCACAGTCTCCGGAGGCTTAGAAGCCGCACCAATATCAATACGAGAGTCCTTCCCCCGAGAACCATCAATACCTGCTTCCTTAGTAGTACCAGAAGACTCCCCAGTCTTCGCCGCGTTAGTAGTAGAATCAATCACAGTACTTGGGATGCCCGTGTCATCTTCCACCTCAAGAGTCCCAAAAGAGTTAGATGTAGTAACTGGTGTACCTTTAGCATTAACACTAGCAGCTGCCGGTGTCTTCGTCTTTGCAACATATACCTGCTTCCTAGGTGCAAATCTAGGACCCTTACCCATATTAATACCACCCGTCATCTTCGTACCTTTAGGTTTGGCTTTCTGATTCTGCACCACCTTAAAACCATCATCAGGTTCCTCCATATTAGAGGTGGGAGGGACATCATTTTGCTCCTTTAAACACTTAGGACAACAAGCAGTAACATGTCCAAACACTTTACATTCCGCACAGTGTGGCGGCTTCCATTCATATTCCACCTTAATACTTGCCGTAGTAAAACCACTATCATCCTTATTAGGGATCGCCATAGTCACCACATGTTTAAGCTCAGATTCAGATGATAATTCCACAAGAGCACGTGCAAAACTAATGCGACCCCATGAATCAACACACATGGAACTAGTAAAAGCATCTAGCATAATCGGCTTACCCACTTGAGTAGCAATTAAGCTCAACCCATCTTCCGAATATGCAAGTAATGGAACATTATGCAATTTAATCCAAACGGGAACTCTAGTTACCTCACTTTTAGACAATAGCACATCAGGAGTCCATTTAGTGAGAATGAGAGGAGAATTGCGAATAATCCAAGGGCCCCGTTGAAGAACATTCTCAACACCCTCTTTAGAATCGAATTTAAAGAGGAAAACACCATCATCATTCTTCATAAGTTTCTTAAAACCAAACTTCCCCCACGTGTTGGTGACGTAGTTCTGAACCAAAGGAAAAGCAACATTCTTGCCAACAAAGAAGCCAACAAGTGTATTTTCATAACGGTTGAATACACCCTCCATAGCAGCCTTTGGAAGCACCGTATCATGATTTTCAATGCACATCTCATTCACCAAGGCCCGAAAATTAACTTTCCTAGAGACACGTTCCGGGTTTAAAACATTAGCAAAGGACCTCACTTAGTTATTTTCACTACCAATCACATTAGGACCTGAAGTAGAAGTATTCACCACGTTAGGACCAGAATTCACCGCATTAGTAGCATTAGTCGAAGAGACTTTAGTGCTCGAATCCAATCCACCCACAAACGTAGCACTATAACTTGTGTTTTCTAGATTAATATTACCCCAAACAGAATCTGAATGAACATCATGCGTACTAGGATTTAGAACAACCCTAGCAGCTTTACGCAACTCCGGACCAGCAGTGTCACCCTCAATACCACGTTCACCTTTGAGACGTCGAAACCTAGCTTCCAACGCCTGAATATCAACCCTAGGATACGGATTCGTGTCCGTGTTCACACCAACTTGATCGGCCAAGTTGGTGGCTGTTTTTGAAGCCTTAACCGAAGACCCATCTTTGTCAAGAAAACCTTTCTCCATCTCTCTTAAAAACCCACAAACAATCCCAAAACTCGACACACACAATCAGCAATTTGAAGAAAACAAGCGACGTACAAACAAACCCTAACTGAAAGTTAGTGTTTTAACACCACGGACAATAACCTAACCTGCACCCATGATTCAATCAAAGAAAAGAGATTATAACAAGTGATAAACCAGGCTTAGATGAATCTAGATCGCTCCAATCAGATATTAACCAAAAAAAACGATTTTCAAAACCCTAAGAAAAACGATTTGGCAAAACTGAAACAAACAAGGGAAACGTGACACTAATCCAACCAAGGACCAAAAAACAATGATGTTTATCAGTAACAAAGGCAGATCGGTGCAAAGAAACCCAAGATTTGAGGCAGATTTGACAAAAAACGATTTAGGGTTGTTAGGGTTTAAAAATCGCCAAGAGAGAGAGAGAATTTCGTTTTTAGGGTTAGATAAGTATATGGGTTTTGTTATAATACGACTTATTTTCATAATATTGTTAAAAGTAAATGTGCTCGTAATCGAATTGAATTGGTTCGAGATGCGGCTAATGTTTTGTATGAAGGTAATGCGGTTGCATGGGCGTTTGTTTCTCATTATGAGCAGTTTTTTGGTTTTGAAGGGGATTGTAGTCCTCTAGAGGATCATGATTTATTCTCTAATGTCCTTGACCAGCATAGGGCTGATTATATGGTTTGTGATGTTACGGATGCTAAAATTAGGGAAGCTTTGTTCTCGATGGGGGATGATAAAGCCCCAGGTCCTGATGGCTACACTGTTTCCTTCTTTAAGAAAGCTTGGGATGTTGTGGGTATTGATGTTACGGGTGCTATTCGGGACTTTTTTACTAATGGTAAGATTCTGAAGGAAATCAATCACACCATTATATCCTTGATTCCTAAAGTGTCTACCCCTTCTAAGATTAATTACTATAGGCTTATTTTGTGTTGCAATGTTCTATATAAATGCATTAGTAAAATTATTGATAATCGCATTAAAGAGGGTCTTGGTTCTTTGGTTAGTATTAATCAATCAGTGTTTGTTCCTGGGCGGCGTATTTCTGATAACATATTGCTTACCCAAGAGCTTATGCGAAATTATCATAGAGGGAGAGGTTCGCCTAGATGTGCTTTTAAAGTGGATATTCAAAAAGCATATGATACGGTCGACTGGGCTTTTCTTAAGTCAATTCTGGTCGGTTTTGGTTTCCATCACAAAATGGTCGAATGGATCATGGTTTGTGTATCATCTACATCGTATTCTATATGTGTTAATGGTGATCTTCATGGCTGGTTCAATGGTAAGCGTGGTCTTAGACAAGGAGATCCGTTATCTCCCTATTTGTTTACGTTGGTTATAGAGGTTTTAACCCTTATCTTGCAGAAAAAGGTTTCTAATTCGGCGGATTTTCAGTTCCATCATTTATGTGAGCAACAGAGGATTATTAATCTTTGTTTTGCAGATGATCTTTTCTTATTTTCTAGAGGCCATCCAGATTCGGTTAATGTTATTATGCAAGCTCTGGAGGAGTTCAAGAATGTTTCTGGTCTTGTCCCGAGTATCCCAAAAAGTACAGCTTTCTTTTGTAATGTTCCTAATGCTTTGAAAGCTACTATTCTCCAGTCTATGCCATTTGTAGAAGGTTCTCTTCCTGTTAGGTACCTTGGTGTCCCTCTTATATCGTCCAGACTTCTTTATAGGGATTGTAAGGTTCTTGTGGAAAAGTTGGAAAGTCGTGTGAATGATTGGCGTAATAAATTTCTATCCCTTGCGGGTAGGCTTCAATTGGTCAGATCTGTTTTGTCCTCGATGCATATATATTGGGCTTCGGTATTTATCCTTCCTTCTCGTATCATTCATGATTTGGAACAGCTTTTGAGGGGTTTCTTATGGTGTCAAGGTGAAAGGAAAAGGGGTAAGGCCAAAGTTGCTTGGGAATCTGTTTGTAAGCCTCAACAAGAAGGTGGCCTTGGTATTCGTCGATTGGCTGATTTTAATATTGCTCTTATGACGACGCACATTTGGAGTATTTTAACCAATAAGGAGTCCTTGTAGGTCATTCATATAAACTCCGTGGTAGAAGCTTTTGGGATGTTCCTTGCTTGGGGTGATGTTAGTTGGTTTTTTTTTTTTTTTTTTTGGGTAAAGGGTTTTACCCCGGTAAATATATAACCAAAAAATAATGTTAAGTACAAATGGAATGTGGCTGAAGTACCACATTAACCTCAAGCGAGAGCTTGATAAACTAGTGTTTATGACATGCCATAAACACAAAGGACCTAGCTATATTACATCAACTAACTAGGCATAAACAAGTAAAAAAAACTTGTAGCAAGCGAGCATCTCGCATCCAGCCAATCCACAAAGGGAGCAAGTTAACCCAGGAAGTCTGCCTCCTTAAAAACCCTTTCCAAGAAAAACCCAAAGGGAAAAACCTTGGAGTAGGGAAAAAGAGTACAACCCTTACCCGGCACTCCCTTCGTGAGAAATACAAATACTTGGAATCTTCCATTTATCAAGGATCAAACGAGACCGCGAGGTTAGCTTCTTGAACTTGAAGGTAACCAGCTTCAACCGAATAGTAGAGACAATGATGCTAACCACTTCCGCAACAGTAGACTTCTTACGCTTGAAAATCCTAGCATTGCGCTCCATCCAGATAAAGTATGTAGTAGCCGCAAGTAGTAACCGAGAAATGATGCTACCAACTGACCGCCCCTTAGATATAGGAATAAGAACAGTAACAATACTCTCCAAAGAAGGCGGGACCGCATCCATGCCAGATAAAACACGGACCTGAAACCAAACCTGCATAGAAAACTGGCACTCAAAAAATAAATGAGAATGAGAATCCGGAACCAATTCACAAAGCGGGCATCTAAGCGAATCCAAGTCAATATTAGGACCAACATCCCATTGTCGCATCCTATCTTGCGTCTTCAGCTTCTGCTTAATAGCGAGCCACAAGTGTATTGCATGCCTCAGGATACAATGAGAGAACCAAGGAACATTACACCAGTCAACCACATCAGCCCTAAGACGCATAGAATCCCATGCACCCGAAACTGAAAAACCACTAAAATTACCATCCAGCTTGCGCCATAATAATCCATCGACAGTATCATTAAGATTAGGGACCGGAATTGCAGCTAACAATGGAAAACGAGATAACCAGTCCACCGGCCATCGCCAAACACCATTAGCAATCAGATCACAAACCGATTCAGATAAATTAAAACCTGCACGGGCAATATCTCTAGCAGTAAGCAAATCACGAATTGGGCTTAACGCACACCACCTATCAAACCAAACCGATGTGTCCTTTCCATTATTGATCTTATGCCAGAAAAATGAACGAATGTTTGGTCGAATCGCAAGAAGCTTGCGCCATCCCCAGCTAACATCCCCCAAACATGGGACATCCCAAAAGCTTCTCCCACGAAGTTTATAAGAATGAATCCATTGAACCCATAACGGCTCTTTATGTGTCTCCAAATGTGTGTAGTCATGAAGGCAATGTTAAAATCCTCCAAACGTCGAATACCAAGACCACCTTCTTGCTTTGGCTTACAAACAGATTCCCAAGCAACCTTAGCCTTTCCCTTCTTCATTTCTCCTTGACACCAAAGGAAACCCCTCATAAGCTGCTCTAACTCATGAATAATACGAGTAGGAAGAATAAAGACTGAAGCCCAATACAGATGCATCGATGATAAAACAGACCTCACCAACTGAAGCCTACCCGCAAGAGATAAGAACTTATTACGCCAATCATTCACACGACCTTCCAACTTTTCAACAAGCACCTTACAGTCCCTATAAAGAAGTCTCGAAGATATAAGAGGAACCCCAAGATACCTGACAGGGAGAGAACTTTCTGCAAATGGCATAGACTGGAGAATAGCAGCTTTAATAGCATTAGGCACATTACAAAAGAAAGCTGTACTTTTAGGGATACTTGGGACAAGACCCGAAAAGTTCTTGAAATCCTCCAAAACCTGCATAATGACATTAACAGAATCCTGATGGCCTCTAGCAAACAAGAAGAGGTCATCTGCAAAACAAAGGTTAATAATTCTCTGTTGTTCACACAAATGATGAAACTGAAAATCCACTGCATTAGAAACCTTTGTCTGCAATATAAGAGTTAAAACTTCCATAACCAGAGTAAACAAATAGGGAGATAACGGGTCACCTTGTCGAAGACCCCGCTTACCTTTAAACCAGCCATGAAGATCCCCGTTAATACATATAGAATAAGATGTAGATGAGATACATACCATGATCCAATCAACCATTTTTACGTGAAAACCAAACCCAATCAGAATAGCTTTAAGAAAAGCCCAATCAACCGTATCATATGCCTTCTGAATATCAACCTTAAACGCACATCTAGGTGGACCTCTCCCTCTATGATAATTCCGCATAAGCTCTTGGGTAAGTAATATATTATCAGATATACGACGACCCGGGACAAAGGCAGATTGATTAATACTAACCAACTGACCAAGGCCTTCTTTAATACGATTAGCAAGGATTTTGCTAATGCACTTATACATGACATTACAGCAAGAAATAGGCCTATAGTCATTAATCTTAGATGGGGTAGACACTTTAGGGATCAACGAGATAATGGTATGATTAATCTCCTTAAGAAGCTTACCATTCATGAAGAAATCCCGAACAGCATATATAACCTCAGCACCCACAATATCCCATGCTTTCTTAAAGAAAGAAGCCGTGTAACCATCGGGACCAGGAGCTTTATCATCCCCCATAGAAAATATAGCCTCCTTTATCTCCGCATCCGTGACATGACGAACCATCGAATTAGCCAATTGGTGTGAAAGAACATTAGAAAATATATCGTACTCATCAAATGGACTACAATTGCCTTCATTACCAAGAAACTGTTCATAATGAGCAACAAAAGCACCTGCAACCTGATGACCCTCATACAAGACATTGTTTGCATCTCTCACCAATTCAATACAGTTACGGGCACATTTGCTTTTAACAATATTATGAAATTAAGCCGTATTAGAATCACCTGCATGAAGCCATTGAACTTTAGATTTCTGCTTTAAAAACCGTTCTTCATCTAGTGTAGCCTCCTTAAATGCAAGAAGATAGTGAGCATGTTCATCACGAAGGTCTGAATTAGACGGATCTGTATCAATAGCCTTTTGGACCACATCTAACTCCTTCCGAATCCTAACTACCCGCTCATGCAGATTACCTTGACTGTGCAAAAGCTTACAAAAATGAGATTTCAGCCCCTTTAAGCGTTGAACCACACGATACATAGCACAACCATGAACATTAAGATTCCATCCCGCAGTAACCGTATCAATAAACCCATCTTTATGAACCAAGAAGTTAGAGAACTTGAACGGTTTAGGCTTAAGCTTAGTTACCTAAGGAATACGCAGAACACACGGAGAATGATCTGAAATACGATAAGGTTGAAATATAGCAAACGAACCTGGAAACAAGTCAGCAAATTTCAGATTGCCCATCACCCTATCAATTTTCTTCAATGTACCAAATGAGCCTCTTGGTTTCTTTTTTTGGGTAAAGGGGAGTAATCCTGGACCCTGGTAAAATATATTAACCAAAAACGTTTAAGTACAACGGATGAGAGTGAATCTCTCACCTCGGCCCGTTATATGGGCAACATACACACACTAAAAGTGCACTTAACCAAACAAATTACATAAGAAAGACATGCCAATCTTATGAACGACTAAACAACCAAATTTACTTCCTACCACGACCTAAGAGACTAACATCATACATGTCACACATATCCTCCAAGTGTCTCGGTAGATCGTAGACTTGCTCAGCCTAATCATCAAAATCTTCAAGATCAAAACCCCCACCACCCCCAGAAGCCAAAAATGACGCCATAGGGTTATCTGGCTCCAAAACCTCATCCTCTTCACTGTCAGAACAAGTCACATTCCCGACTTTAGAAAACGGATTACTTGCCTTGGTAGCAGAAGAATTCACAGTCTCCGGAGGCTTAGACGCCTCACCAATACGAGAGTCCTTCCCCCGAGAACCATCAATACCTGCTTCCTTAGTAGTACCAGAAGACTTCCCAGTCTTCGCCTCATCAGTAATAGATTCAACCACAGTACTTTGGATGCCCGTATCATCTTCCACCTCAAGAGTCCCAAACGGGTTAGACGTATTGATTGGAGTACCTGTAGTATTAACACTAGCAGCTGCCGGTGTGTTCGTCTTTGCAACATATACCTGCTTCCTAGGTGCAAATATAGGACCCTTTCCCATATTAATACCACCAGTCATCTTCGTACCTTTTGGTTTGCCTTTCCGATTCTGCACCACCTTAAAACCATCAACAGGTTCTTCCACATTCGCGGTGGGAGGGACATCATTTTGCTCCTTAATACTCTTAGGACAACAAGCAGTAACATGCCCAAACACTTTACATTCCGCACAATGTGGCGGCTTCCATTCATATTCCACCTTGATACTTGCCGTAGTAAAACCACTATCATCCTTATTAGGGATCGCCATAGTCACCACATGTTTTAGCTCAGATTCTGATGATAATTCCACAAGAGCACGTGCAAAACTTATGCGACCCCATGAATCAACACACATGGAACTAGTAAAAGCGTCTAACATAATCGGCTTCCCCACTTGAGTAGCTATTAAGCTCAACCCATCTTCCGAATATGCAAGTAATGGCACATTATGCAATTTAATCCAAACGGGAACTCTAGTAACCTCACTTTTAGACAATAGCACATCTGGAGTCCATTTAGTGAGAATGAGAGGAGAATTGTGAATTATCCAAGGGCCCCGTTGAAGCACATTCTCAACACCCTCTTTAGAATCAAATTTAAAGAGGAAAACACCATCATCATTCTTCATTATTTTCTTAAAACCAAACTTACCCCACGTGTTGGTGACGTAATTATGAACCAATTGAAATGCAACATTCTTGCCAACAAAGAAGCCAACAAGTGTATTATCATATCGGTTAAATACACCCTCCATAGCAGCCTTTGGAAGCACCGTATCATGATTTTCAATGCGAGTCTCATTCACCAAGGCACGAAAATTAACTTTCCTAGAGACACGTTCCGGGTTTAATACATTAGCAAATGACCTCACTTCGTTGTTATCACTACCAATCACTTTAGGACCAGAAGTAGAAGCATTTACCACGTTCTTGGGTGTACTCAACCTCCATTTAAAGTAAAGTGAAGACCAGTACAATTAAGATCCTCAACCTCCATTTTCTGAACACAATCTTTGAATTCACGCATAGCAATGTCAGGGGCATAACTACCACATGAATGATCCTCCAATTTAAGTGCCGCATTAAAATCACCCAACAAAACCCAAGGCCTACTACGCATAAATCCAGCATGGCAAACAAGGTTGGACCAAAGGGCACGCCGATGAACATAGTAATTATCTGCGTACACAAAAGAACAGAAAAATGTTTTGCTGTCCGTCCGAGTATTTACCTGAACATGCATAACCTGGTTAGTTTGAGACATAATCATAACATCAACAAGATCATCATTCCAACCAAGAATAATACGGGACCCCTTATCACACAGACTACCATTTGACGTCCACTTCCACCGACAACAAACATTACGACATGTATCATACACCACTGATGCATCAACATGAGATTCCAAAATAGCACATACACTAAGATTATTATCCTTAACCACCTGTTTAACCTCTTTTTGTTTAGGGGAGTGGTTCAAACCCCTTATATTCCAAGAGGCGATACTAAACATCAGGGACATTCAGAACAGGAGTGCTTGCCCCTGATTTGTCAAACAAATTACCAGTTTCATCATAAACATTTTCAACCACATCATCCTCACCTAATTCGTTATTTCCATCAACATCGTCATCAGTAGCCAAAGAACCAAACGGGTTAGATGTAATCACATTAGCGCCTAAATTTGGGTTACTTGTTTTAGGTGTAGGATAGTTAGTACTATAAGTAACTTTAGGAGCAGATTGGCTATCCTTATCCACCTCAACATTTAGACCAGTAGGTTTAGAAGTATTATGTGAAGTAGAAGGACCTACCGGGATAGATGTAGCACTTTTGGATTAGCGGGCTGATCCGCACTAGTACTAGCACTTCCTTGAACAGGTTTGCTAGTAGAAGGGGTGGAGACAGATTTAGGCCTATACTGCATATTTTTCCCAACAGGGACCCCATTAAATACATTACCGCTTCTATTATCCCTAGCATTCTTTTTAGCTTTACCCTTTTTCCCAACAACTTGAAATCCATCCTGGTTTTCCTCCACAACCGGTGCAGTCACAACTTTCTTAGGACAAGTATCAACAGAATGAACAAATATCAAACAAACATCACATCTAGGAGGTTTCCATTCATATTCCACCCTAATAGTTTCAGAAGAGAGGCCAAGACTATCCATGTATGGGACCCCCACAAGAATAGATTCCTTAAGGGGAGCATGAGAATCAATTTCAATTAAACATCGAGCAAAACTACTTCTACCCCAAGAATCAGTACACATAGAGCTAGTATAGGAGTCAAGCATAATAGGCTTACCAATGTGTGTTGCAATAATACTAATACCATCTTCAGAGAATACCTGTAATGGAACATCGTGTAGCTTAACCCATACCGGGATACGGGTTAATTCCTCTTTCGTCAAACTAGTACTCATGGTCCACTTCTTTAGAATAATAGGGCTGTTTTTGATCATCCACTACCCTAAAAACGATTTGCTCTGGAGAAAAAAAAAAGAAATCCGATTCCCTCCATCCCTAACTCTTCTAATCGACAATATGCAAGCTCAAATCTCTCTTCTATTACTGTAATCTGTTCCTGTAATGTGATTACATTCGTCTATTACATAATTGTGTCCAGATTCTAGTGATCGCTAGGTGTTTTTTTAGTTTAGCTTTGTAGCAATTTTAGGGTTTCGGATTTTTTGTATTCGGTTTATTTATTCTTTGTGCTTATCATGGAGGATTTTGGTTAGTTAATTTGTGCTTGAACTCATGCCTTAGCTGCTCTAAGGCCTGCGAATTGGAAGTTTGACGTGGTATTCCTTGTTTCTTTTGATAATCGTTTTTTAGGGTTTTTTAGGGTTCGCTACTTTTGTTTTCTGGTTTTTCTTGTTTGCTGCTGTTATTGCTTGAATTATGGATAAGAGTGGTACTAGTAACGTTGATTTGGAAGCCTTGGATGCTCGTATGAAAAGGTTGAAAGGGAATGAAGCTGGTTGTGATGTTGCGCCTAAACCTAGATTGCCTATGAGGATTCTACGCAACCCTATTCCAGCTACATCTGATGTTGATTCGAACTTAGCTTCTGGGGGTTCGTTTGCTGCTGATTCGTATCGTGAGGTTAACAAAGATTTGAATGATAATCCAAATGTGCAAGACTCGTTGTTTTGGGGCGAGGCTGGTATTGCTACGAATCAATATACCCAATCTGATTTCCCTTCTCTTGAGGAGGTTATTGGGGTTGCAAAAAGTGGTGCTCAGGTGGGTATTCAAGCTGAAGATACTTTTCCTAAAGGTGATGGTATTCGTGTGGGTAATCTTGCTGGCAAGTTAAAAGGTATTGTGTCGAATGATACTAACACTAAGGAGAGCCCTATTGTTCAAACAACTGAAATTCAGCAGTCAACGACATATGTGGGAGTTGCTAGTGGTTCTCAAACGTCTCATACTCAAGCTACTCAGGCTAATCCTGTCAAAGGTAAGTCTAACTTTCGTGAACTCAAAGTTGATAATGTGTTTAATGGTGTTGACGTGTCCATTCCTCGTAAGGTGGTAGAAAATATTAGCACTAAATTTGATAACACCTTGTATGGATATTTTATTGGCAAGCGTATTGCGTTCCCAGTGGTTGAGTACTTTGTTCGCAACAATTGGGCTAAACATGGTCTTAAATGTTAGTTGGGGTTGGCGTAATCTTCTTGCAATTAGACCCAAGGTACGTCCTTACATATGGCATAAGATCAATAATGGTAAAACCACTTCTGTATGGTTTGATATGTGGTGTGATTTAAGCCCTATCCGTGATATGCTCACTGCTAGAGACATTGTGCAGGCTGGTTTTAGCTTATCGGACTCGATTTATGATGTTATTGATAATGGTAATTGGAAGTGGCCTGTGGATTGGTTACCTAGATTTCCGAATTTATTTAGCCGCCCGGTTCCTAATATTCTTGATGATACTGATGATGGGTTAATATGGCGTAATTTGGAGGAAAATTTTAGACATTTTTCAGTTGTTTGTGCTTGGGATTCTCTTCGTACTAGGGCAGATCGGGTTGGGTGGTTTAATATTCCATGGTTTCCTCATTGTATCCCCCGACATGCTATACATATGTGGCTTGTTATTAAGCAAAAGTTGAAGACACAAGATAGGCTTCGAGAATCAGATGTTGGTCCTGATGTTGATCTGAATCTTCTTCGATGCCCACTGTGTGATGCGGTTCCAGATTCTCACCCTCACTTGTTTTTTGAGTGTCAATTTTCTTTGCAGGTTTGGTTACAGGTCCGGATTTTATCCGGAATGGATGGCGTCCCTCCTAGTTTGGATGATGTTCTTACGTTCCTCATTCCTATATCTAAGGGTCGTTCAGTTCCTAGCATACTCTCTCGGTTATTACTTGCTGCTACTGCTTATTACATATGGATGGAACGCAATTCAAGACTTTTCAAGAGGAAGAAGTCTACCGTTGCTGAAGTGGTTCAAGTAATTGTAAATACCGTCCGGTTGAAGCTGGTTACCTTCAAATTTAAGAAGATAACCCCTCGGTCTCGTCTACTGTTGGACAAATGGAAGATTCCAAGCTCTTGTCTTATTCACGAGGGGAGTGCCAGGTAAGGGTTGTACTCTTTTTCCCTTATCCAAGGTTTTTCCCTATGGGTTTGTTTTTCTTGGAAAGGGTTTTAAAGGAGGCAAACTTCCTGGGTCGCGTTGCTCCCTTCGTGCCTATGGGTGGATGCGGGACGTTTGCTTGATTCAAGATTTTTCTTGTTTTTATACTTAGTTAGGCGATTTGTAATTCAACTAGGTTTGTTGTGTTTATGGCCTGTCATAAGCACTAGTTTATCAAGCTTTTTGTTAGAGGTTAATGTGGTACATCAGCCACATTCCATTTGTACTTAACTTTTTTCGGTTATATATTTACCGGGGTAAACCCCTTTACCCCAAAAAAAAAACTGTATAATATCTGTTTGGTTACAATAATGCAAATTCAACCCCAAAAAAACATAACACTATGATTGTGTTATAATAACAAGATACCTATAAGCAATGACGGAGCTAGAAAAAAATTTGTGGGAGGGCCGAAACAAACTTTTTTCGGGAAATACATTAAATGGGAGGGCCGAAATAAAAGTTTTTCCGGAAATACACATGAAATCCATGCATGATCACACTCTGTTTACAACGATTTTGCAGCACTAGTATTGGTCAAAGGATTGGAGTGTCAGTGATGTTTCCACTGATGGTTCGATCTATCCACTGCTAGTTAAAGTAAATCCACTGCTAGTGCAGTTTTGCTGAATATGGAAACAACAGGGGCTGTTGTGAAACATTGTGCTGGTAACGTACTTATTCCACAATTCACTGCCGATCAATTAATTGATCTTTTAAACTCTCCCAATTGGCGCTGAACACAAACCTTAACCACTCCCGACTATAATTTTCATAAATACCACATCTTATTCACTGTCAACATACAATGGCAACTGAAAATTCCACAACCCACAACTTAGTCGCATACCTAGTCAAGAACGACCATTCTGAAGGTTTTCATGAGATGATTGATTTCATCAAACATAGTCCCATACACTATGCATTAACTGTAGAACCCGTAATTGTTAAATCATATATACATCAGTTTTGGTGGACTGCTGAAATTCAAGAAATAGGTGGAGAAGAGGTTATTTGAGCTGTTGTTGATGAAAAGGAGATTCTAATCAGAGAGGAGGTGATTAGATGTGTTTTGAAGCTTCAGGATGCTGAAGGAGTTGTTAATTTTTCTATTGAGGAAATATTTGAAGGTTTAGAAAGAATGGGTTATGAGAGAAGAGGGGATCGTATAAAGTTTCACAAAGGTATGTTTTCTCCACAATGGAAGTTTTTAATCCATACCTTGCTCAGGTGTGTAAGCAATAAAACAACTGGATTTGATGAGTTTCCCTCTAAGATTGCAACTGCTGTCATATGTTTATCACAAGAAAGGGTTTTTAACTGGTCTCGAATGATTTTTGAGGGTTTTCAGAAGAACATTAAAGAACAGGGCAAATATTACCTCTATCCTAGGTTTGTTCATAGCAGAAAGTCAAATAACATAACCCATTCCCCATAAGAGAAAGTATGACCTTTTACATATGGTTCCTAAGGTGTTTGCCCATATGAAGAAAAAGAGTCCAAATTTTTCAGGAACCATTACACCTTTGTTTCCTCACATGCTAAATCTGCCAGAACTTATAGAGGAGGAACATCCACAACCCAATCTATCCTCTGCTGAACCCCCTGCAACCACATCCCAACCCACTGCTAAACCCTTACCTTCAACATCTGAACCCCAACATATTTTAGTTACTAGAAGGAGGAAGAAGGCCACTCAGCTACCTCAGGCTGGTGTTAGTGGTGAAGGACATGAGGCTGTCACAAGTGTGGGAGGTGACATGAGTGGAAGGGCTTTCACTAATGCTTCAGGCTTAGATGTTGACCAGGTCAGTGAAAACCTAAGTAAGACCCAACCACTGGCAACTCCTAATGTGGAGAGTTCGCTCGAGCTCAACACAGGTGGAGGAATCCCCAGCCAACTGGCTAACTTGGGGTCCCTGGATGTTGAGGCTCGGTCTGATGCCATTGTAGTCACATCCTATAATTCACCTCTCGGAGCAGGTCACATAGGTCGGAGTGATGAGGATAGACTTGAAACTGAACATGAATTGACGGGTAATGATACTTTTGTGCATAATGACAATTCCCAGTATACACCTCTCGGACCAGTTAACACAGGTCGCATGATATAATGGAACTTTTAAAGGAATTGACGGATAAATGTGCCAACATGGAGTCTAAAATCTCTGGTCTTCAGGAATTGACAACCTCTCAAGCTGGAACTATTAAAAGGTTGAAGCACAGGGTGAATGTTTTGGAGCGAATGAGGAGACCAGGGATTGCTGCATATAGAAGAGTCAAAAGGATGGGAAAGAAGGTTAGATCCTCAAAGGATCAGAGTTTGGAGGATGCATCCAAACAGGGGCTGAGTAAAAGCATAGATTCAGAGGAGGATGTAAATTTGGATGTGTATTTGGACTTGGATAGTGGTGATAATCGGGATCGTTATCTGGTGACTGACATGGAAGGAAAAGCTGCAGTGATAAATGAAGCTTTGAAAGATACTGGTGTAGAAAAAGAGAATGAAGTGGTGCAGGCAATAACCACTGCCTATGTTGCTGCATCTACTGCTTCTAAAGAAGAAACCACTGACGGAACCACTTCTAAGGTAATTATAACAACTGTTACTTTAGATATTCCCATTGCTATCACAACCACTGCTACTACAATCACAACCACTGTTACATCACCATCAAAGTCAAAAGAAGCTGAAAAGGAGGTTGCCATTCAACTGCTAAACCTAAAGCAATCTTTACCAATCCATGAACCTATCATTGCACCCATTCCTGCTACAATTAAACCTTCTGCACCTAAACCCTTGGGAAGTTTGAAGATTGGTGAGCCTGTGAAGTCAGTTGTTGCTGAACCAGATATTGGAAAGGGTAAAGGAATTGCAGAACCAGTTTTGAAGTTTAAAAGTAGACATGAGGAGGAGGCTTATGATAATGAAGCAGCTCTAAGATTACATATGGAAATAAATGCTGATGAAATTGCTAAGGAAAAGAAAAGGCAAGAAGATGAGGAAGCTTCTCAGAAACTTATTGAAAAATGGAATAATGAACAACAACTGTTTCAAGCTTCTAAGAGTATACAGAAAGAATGGACAGAGTTTGAATGGGGTAAATTGGATATTGACACAAAGTCTAAAATCTATGCTGAGAAGGTGAGACAGATGAGACGAGAAAGAGCATTTAGAGATTATCAAGCAACGAAGAATAAACCTCCAACCAAGAAAGAAATGAGGAATCAAATGATGAAATATATCAGGCATATGGGAATGAATGTTTCTGTAAATTTGAGGAATTGCACCTATGAGAAGGTTGAGGAGATTTATAATATATGCAAAAGAATCGATGATGATTTCATTCCTATGAATTCTGAGAGAGAAGATGAGTTGTAGAGGAACATCAAACAAAAGAGAAAAGGAGCTAATCAGGAGGAGTCTAGTTCCAAGAAACAGAAGATGGATGCTGAGATGGAGAAGGAAGAAAGAGTGAAACAGTATCTTAAGGTGTGTGATCAACCTGAAGAGCCTATTAATCCTACACCATTAAGATCTGTACATCCAATTCTAGATTGGCAAATTGTTACAGCAAATGACAGAGAAGTGATTGAAATCACAAGAAAAGATGGATGGAAAGAAAAACACTTCAATTTTGGGTGTTTGCTGTGGTGTAGTTCTATGATAGATCTAGAACAGCTGTGGAAGTTCATGGATTTCAGATATGGAAAGTTTGGTCCAACTGGGTCATTAGCAAGGTCTGTGTGGACAGCCGTGAAGAATATATTTCAACCAAATCCTGAAGACAAAATTTGGGAAGACTGTGAAGTCGTACGATGGATGCTTTATCAGACTTGTAGATTGCATGCTATTCAGACGACACAGGAGAAGATATTCATGTTCATAGATACAGATTATCCACTGACAAAGAATGTTGCAAGAAAGATGTTGGAAGCTAAGCTAGATCCACAGGGTACTAAACCTACAAATCCAATGATTGACCAGTTGTTGTTGAAGATTGAGAAGGTTACTGATCTTCAAGGTCCTCTAGCAATAAAAGACAAATAGATCAAAGTCTGCTGGGTGTTTGGATACATCCTCCTAATGAAGACAGTGTAATCTTAAAAGAAAATTGATTTTTGAAATAAAAAATCAAGTTTAGGGGAGGATTGTTGGGTTTTTGGTTCTGGTTATCAGGATGGAATCACTGCTCAGGATATACCACTGCTAGTAGAAGATTGGAACCACTGCTAATATGTTTGAATCGCTGCTACTATTATGTAGGTCGGTTTCATTTGTAATATTCTAGAACTAGTGCTGGTTGTTAGGATCATCTACAGAATACAGTACGTGGTAAACTGCTGCTAGTATATGGCTTACAACTGCTTTTGCCATACATTTACTGCTGGATTTTGACAAATACTAGAGTTATTTATAACTGATGCTTATGTTTTAGTAGATTGTATTGATAAAAGGAAAAAAAACAACCAGAAACATATAAGGATGCAATGTTGGCTGATAATGTGTTGAAAAACTACAGTTTGCATACGATCTTGCGCAATATTTAAAATACTGCTTATCATTAAAAAACAATATAGTGAGATAAGACACCATTTTATAAGGGATCTGTAATTAAAGTCATAAATTGCAAGTGGAAGTTAATACTGCCAGTAATGAAGACCAAGTAATAAACGGTAACAGATGCATGTACACTGCTGATTTTAAGTAAACATTGTTGAACAGGGTTAGAAATACGTGTATGATGGTCAAAAAAGTTTTATTGTAATTGTGTTAGGATGTATAGGATGGTGCACAACTAAGCTGTAGCATAACCTTTAGTTATAATTTAAAAGTTAAGGGATAAGGTCAACAACCTAGCATTTACTAGGATGTTAATGCTTTTAAATGTGGTTAGGTAGAGGCTTTCTTTTATAGTGAGATTTATAGTCACAGGCACAGTCATAAACAGATGCACATTAACACTGGTTTTACACACACATCAGCAAAACCCTAATAAAAATGACTACAAAAAAAGGTGGTGGGTTCTTTTTTCTATAAATCTTATTTTGCTAATTCTAAGCTTGTTTTCACGCATCTTTATAGTGTTTGTTTATTTTGCAGATATCATAACAATATCTTTTGATTCAAGGATAACAGCGTCCTCAAGCACTTCAGATACAATGCAGCCATGTAATCCATGGGCTTCATACTTCCCAAACGCTGAAAGCTCATAAAGTGATTCAAGCTCTATATCCAGCTATTTGTCTACCTACAGCTCAAGTGACTATTCTCACAGACCTGATGTGGTAGCTTACCGCTACAGTCTGTTGAAAAGGGCAACGTTCATGAGTTTTGAGGAAAAAAAGCCATTCAGTTAGTGATGCCCAAAGTCGGAACCTCCCGGGTAAAAGGATTCAGGTAATAGGACTTGCAAATAAACAAACATGGGCTGATATTAAAGAGAAAAAAATTGGCATAAATAATCCCTCCACAGTCGCAGGAGCGGCTGACAAAGGCAAAGGCAAAGGGAAAAGAAAATGGCTTACAAGTAACATCTGTTTACCTTATCTACTGGTTTCTTGATGTACTAAAAAATCTGTAATGGTTGTTATATGTTTAATCTATAATATGTGCACCTGAAATCTGCTGTGACTATTTGTGCAGATCTTTTTAGTATTTATGCATATTCCTTGACTTAAATAGGTGGAAATGGAACATATACTTTTCTGTGTGTGTTTACTTTTTAGCTATAAACAAGTAATAAATAACAACAAAGTTTAACAGGCTTACCTTTGAAAAAGGTTCAAACGATCAGTTCTTTTAAAGATGGACTTCCTAGAAGAGCCTAGTGCTCTTGGTATCACGTTTGGATGTTTAACCCACCAAACATGACATTTTTTAAAGGACTAAAGGATCCACACATATACGAATAAAAAATTTAAGATAAAGAAACATAAACTTTTAAATATAGAACTCAGTAATAAGGTTAAGTTGGAAAATGCATACCTGAAACCCAAATAGAAATCCAGACACTGTGTATGTCGGACAAACCTTTGGATCTTTCTTTAATCTAAAAAGGTGGTCATCCGTGTTCTTATCAAATACATTATGAAGTTGGTCGTATAAATGAGTCCAAATATGGTCACCCCATGTAAAAGCATTCCAATCATCTAGATTATCAACTAACCTCATTAGTGTATCATCCACCTCGCATGTCAACAAAGGACACATAAAGATCACCTCTAAGGCTAACAAAAGACAATGACGTACAACATCTTCATCAGATATCTGTCGAAACCGCTCTTAATCCTGAATAACACCAATTACGTCATAGTTGGTTAGAATATAGCCTTGCTTGTCAGGAAATAACCTGTTACAAAAATTGTGAGAACCAGATGTATACAACCCAAAGCTTACATGTCCAAGCCCCAGGTCTGTCATTAGACAAAAGTCACGACGACCAAAATGTAAAGCATGTCCTTCAATGTAAAAAATGAAGGGCATATCATAATGAGCGTCGTCAACTGTATGCTGTTTCCTTAGCATATAATCAATGCTCTGTGTTTCATGTTCAAAAAATAAGAGATCAATCCATCTTCCAAAAAAGGTATTCCTAAACAAGATGCGGCGTTTTGGGCCTAACTTTTGGTTTATCAACGGCAAGTAGTTCAATATACTCGTAATGATTAACTCAGATTCATATTCATAAAAACGGTCAACAAAAATGAAAAATTAATTCAGATCATAGAAGGAATCTATACCAACGTCATAAACAATAGCATACTCATATCGGATGATGCATATAAAACTATAAACCAGATACCCTAATATACCAGATTCAATAACTGGACCTGGACCCATTTCAACAACTCCTTATTGGTCTACAAACTACCACTAAATTTTTTAATGAAACAAGTAATGTTAGATACTTAATTAACTACATCTACGGTATTATAGACTACATAATTACGAATCAGACAGACATAAAAAAGAGAAATGAATTATAAAATGGAATTAACACCTATCTAACATAAGCAATAATTGAATAACAACAACGATTCATTATAACATAGAACCAATTGGAAATAAATCAATAAAAATATTTACGTACCATATTTTGGAACATTTTGGGAAAAAAAAGGATTGAGCAATCGAAGGTGGTTTGCTTGTTTGAAAAAAATGTAGCGACCGGAAATATTCGGTTCATATGAACAGTGTACGTTAGGAGCAAGAGAGGTGCCGACGAAGCAGACGGTTTGATTTGTGATAACAGTAACTAAGAATGTTTTTATGCGAGAAGCAAAAAACAGAGAGTGAAGAAGACGAATGATGAAGACGAGTGAGTATTGGATTTTGAATATAAATCCACTGTACTGTCACTATTCAAATGTGTACTTTTTGTGTAACATAAAATGATGATAATACCCTTTTTAAAATATACGGTTGCCCAGCGAACGTTAGTTGCCTAAAAAACAATACCTTACATATACGGGACACTTGTCGCAATGTAGTTGAGTTGCCCAATGACAGCAGTTGCCTTTGATCCATTTTCAAAAAAAAAAATGGTCCGGAAAGTGATAAGCCTCAGGGCGCGTGGTCCATTTGCATCATTTTCCCTAAATATAATTTGTTATTTAATATTAGTCTGGAAAGATTCCGGTTGCTAATTGAATGGAGATAAGTCCATATCGAGAAATGTATATACGAAATACGTATAAAACGAGTCGGATTGCGTTTCGTTGCATAAAATGCGACACAATGAGAGTAGGAAATAGAGTGGGAAGCTAAAACGTGACTTCCTTGAATTTTTGATATTTCATTTACGTTTTAAACGTGGTTTGAAATATTTCAGTTACATGTTGAAAATGATTAACGTGTAAATTATGATTTCGAGTGTGTTTTTATAAACGAAATATAAAATGTGTTTATTAGACTAATACCATACTTTCTATTGGTCGGTTCGTGCGCTAGCTCGTGTTTTCGATAAAGTGAGATAACTTCTCGTGTGAGTTTGAACTCATAAGTGGTCTATTAAATCTAAAAATATGCATTTTCTGAAAATCATAAATAGTTTAAATGGTTTCAGTGTGCGGGATAACTTCCCTTACTTATATCCAGTGAGCTAATGTTTGCTCAAAAACGTTCAGGTAATAATAAATAATAATTTATTATTAAATTTAAAATACGGGAATTTACCGATTGTCACAGTAAGGGTTGTCAGAAATCTATCCCGAGCCAACAATACAGTACAATAATATCAATAGTGGCAATAGCAGCCCAGTATCCAACAGTAGTCATTGTATTCGGAGGGGTGACCTCGGAATACCAAATCAATAGGAGGGGAGACCTCAGTAACCAATAGAGTAGCTAGCTCCCAGACTGTGAGGGGATGTATTGCACACACGCACCACATCACCAGAACAGATCAATCAATATCAATAACAATACAGTACAAATCTAGGATGCATCCATACGCCCATGCAGAACAATAGTGGCCATAACAATATAAATGAAGCGCGCATAATCAATACAGTATACGGACGGTGTGGAACATCACTCAACCTCACTAGATTCATGCCATTGGTGCATCAATGACACGACTATGTTACCTTCATGGCTAGGGAAACAATATTAGGCTCGGGTATCAATCTGAAGGGTCAAACAAAGGTCCACAGTGTAGCAATATATCAGTCAACATAATCAGCGGTTCAATATCAGTAGTTCACAATCCAAAGGTTCATAGCAAGTGTTCAATGTCAAAGTCCAATATCAAAGGTTCAGTAACAGAGGTTCAATAACAGAGGATCAATAACAGAGAGGTCAAATATCAAAGGTTCATAGCATAAGTTCATAATCAGAAGGTCCATATTAAAGGTTCAATATCAGAGGGTCAATAGCAAAGGTATCATAGCAATGAAATATCATAAGCGAAACAAAGTCGAAGAACCAAAAGTCATGAGAAACCCCTACTGAAAAGGGATAGAATATCTGAGAAACACCTACTGAAAAAAAGGGATATATTATCTGTACCTTAACGCTAATGAAAAGAAAGCAAACGAATGAATGAACATAAGGAAACAACTCCACGTCTTCTTCAACGAATCTATACGGATCACGTTTCGTTTAATACTTATTAGCTCATTTAAGTCATAACGGATTTATTGCTTATATAAATCATATTAATATTTTCTTAGAGTTATTAAGCGTATTCTCATTTTTAGTAATGGACCAAAATAAATACTATAGGGTAATAATTAATAATTAGCCAAACTTAGGGGTTACAAAAGATAAATGGTAAATTTAAAGGTTTAATATGACAATATAGCAATGTTAGAGGTCAAATATGGTAGATTCTAAAAATTAAGGTCAAAAGTAACAACTTGACAAAGTTCAGGGTTTGCATGAGATAATGACCAAAATTTAAGATACAAATGTAAATGATTTATATATAACTTAAGTGTAGTTTTATATACTCATTTTAGACTTATACGCTTCATATATAATTTCTCATATACCCGTTCGATCAATATTAAAGCTCGCTCGCGATCCGTATGAATAACATTAACGACTAAGTAAATACGTAATATGATTAACCCCCGACTCATGTATCCTGACACGCTTTGAAAATAAAAAATGACTCAATCGTTATTCCCGCGATCACCCTTGAACATACCGCACTAGACTAAGTATGACCCATATAGAAAACAATAACAATCATCATCAGTACGTATGCATGTATATATATTGTTATCTTAATCTGGTTTCTACATATATCACATGCAAGGGCCATGCACTTCTCGACCCTAACTCAAATCAAAACACAATCATTTTTACCCATGCATGTAGTTATACGCAACATACATACACATATTCATATATAGAGATTTAGATCCCACCCATGTTCATACAACTTTTAACGAGGCACAATGAAACCTTTCATATTTATAAACTCCAACCTATTCAACCCAGTTTCTTATACATGACAAATGTATCTACTTGTGACACACGGTAAATTTTCACTAAAATTTAACTGATAATTAGTAATTTATTATTACTAAGCATGAGTCGTGAAGCATGCATAAGCTTTGCCTGATCAATTGAGTAGATAACTCGCATACAGTAGATAATTGCACCACTCTTGCATTCATATCATTTCATGAATATCTCATTTTTGTCTTATGATTTAAATTGTAAGACGAGAGGTTATCTCGTTTTCCCCAGTGACCGACACTGCACGCGTACCGACACTATGATAAGGACTTGATAAAACAAATGACAAACTACCGTAATGAAAAATATTACAAAAATAATAATACCTCCGATGCGTAACCATAAGATATTACATCTAAAAGTTATCAAACAATGATACTTTGGTCACAATATGACTTCGCGGGGCACAAAATATTTAACACACTATAACTTAAACAATAACTCTTGTAAGACTCAAATACAATTAATACATAAGTGTAATGTATATACATACATTTTCACAATTTATACTATGAGTATAATACATACATACATACCTATCATACATAAAAATAAACTTTTCATTTAAAAAGTGAGATAAACAATCCCTTGTCTTCTTATCCCACACACGACAAAAACCAAACACAAAAGCAGAGTTATAAAGATATCATATCTTCTTCTTCCTCCTCTAGCCCGCCTCCCACCTAGGTCGAATCTCCCCAAAAGGGGATAACCCAACATGTTCATCCATCCTACCCTCCTCTCTCATACCAAATCCATGAAAGTTTTGCTTCCCAAATCCCCTCTTTGATGCGCCGGCTACCCTTCGATGGAATCCAAGAAGAATCAAGATAAACCACCTAAGAGAAACATATCTCCAAGATTCGTCTGGTTTTGGAAGTTAACTAAATTTGGTTTCAAACCAAGTTACAAGATGAGAAAGCTTGGTCAAAGACTCCTCTTGTGTTTTCCTTTTTATTTCAGCCGAGACCCCCAAGAGTGTCACACTTCAAATCCCACCACAAAAAGATAAGGAAACTCCAAGGAGTAAAGAAACATCACTTGGGTTTTGCTCTAGGTCGATTGGAATTTGTGGCGGAGATAAACTCTTGGGTTGGCCTTCGGATTCATTGTCATCGAGTTTGTTGTAAGAAATTTACTAAACCTCATCTTGTTACAATTTACTATTCGAATTGTTAATGAAAATGGTTATTCGATTATGAAATTTAGTGTTTTGATGTTAATAAGTTTTATGTTTGTTGGTGAATGATAAACTCTCATGTAAAGACTTGGTTTTGGTCATTAGGTTCTTTTGTTGTTGTTTTGTCGAGTTCATGAAACAAAGAAAACGAAGTTGAGTTTTGTAAAACTTAGATTAAGAACTAGTGGTACTTGATGTTAAAATCGTTGTGTTGATAAAACAACCTATGTTGCCTTAGACGCAAGTTGTCACTTACAAATTGGGTCGATTTGGTTTCCTGTCGAGAATAGGAGTTTAGAAAAGATGGGTCTTGTGAAATCTGCTAATGTTTAATAAGCTTTGAATCTGGGAAATTTGAGTTGGTCATAATGCTTTTGAGTAGTACTCGACTAATGTAAGGTATCATCACCCCTTTTGCTCACATTTTCTAGTTATCAAAGTTAGCCAAATCTCGTTCGAGACAAGCCTTGTACATGATCATCTCCCCTTGTTAGCTTGTCTTTAACATATGCATGGTAGTCATCACTACGAGTGTGCTTGAGTCTAGACAAGTGGGTCGACAACTTCATTGTGGTAGTACCATGGTGATGGGTCGTACTCACTAGTCGAAGAGCTCGGCATCACAAGTTGAAGCATGAACAAACAAGTGCATCCCAAGCCATGTGACCTATGTAAACTACTATAACTTAAGTTGGATTCTTTTGGCAACCAAAAATCTGGAAAATGAGAATGTACTATAAATATTCTAAATAACACAAGCTGTGGAAATACATGTGGGTCAAACCTTGTGTTCTTTTTTTCCATTCGTGTAAAGCACAAAATGGACCAAGGCCCAAGTCCTAAGACTTGGTCTTATTGAATGAGTTGTTAGTTAGTTTGGGCCCAGGCCCAACCCGAGTACCCAACTGCTGCCAACACCGGACCACAACCCACGAGTCTTCGAGCGTCCGATCAAGTAATATAAACTAACTCACGAATAAGGATTGAACGTAAAACAATTGTCCAACGATAAATGAAATTATTTACGCATACACAAAATATATTACGTAAGTTATAGTTAAGCTTACGCGAGTTGTCAAGCAAACAAGTGCAAAAATTATATTCCTATATACATGAGACGACAATTTCCTAAAAATGTGATGTACATAATGTTGTTTACGTCTAACGCCAATATGTCAAGTAAACTTCCCGTCTAGGACTTTATATATTAAGAACAAGATTGATAAATAACTAAAGACCACCATGTCATTTTATCATATATAAAAATTGAAAGCATTCAAATTTAACTTAAATACTTTCTAAACACAATTAGGAAATAAATCAATTATATATATATATTTTGACAATACCATTTGGTGTCAACTTAAATAAGTATATACACATTTATATACTTACTAGTGGAATATTGCAATTATTTTCAAATCAAACTTTGGATGTTAAAACCATCTTAATGTCAACATGAAAAGTATATACACACTCATATACTTACTAGTAAAACTATATTAACAATTTTGCAAACTTACGTTTGGTGTTAATACAATTAGATTGAACCATTTTAAGTACGTAATACTTAAAACAATGAACTAAAACATTACCCTCCTTATCTAGGTCGCGTGTCGGTGCCGCTCCACAACAATCACTAATCCCACATTTTGGATTGCACATTTGCTAAGGTGAGTTTTCATAGCCCCTCTTTTACTTAATAAACTGTTTTATACATTTTGGGGTGAGAAATATGCAAAACCTTTTTATGGACCAAAACTATTACATGTTTACTATTACGTGGTGTAGCCTAAGCCCTTATGTCCCTAGAAAATGCCCTTTTTCATGAACCGTCAATTCCCCATTGGGAAACGCGAATGTTATAAATAGATCTATTGAGGGTGACTCCTCCGTTCGGTTGGCCATGCTTAGGCCAAGGCGAAACGTATACCATGTCGGAACCGAGTGTTGAGGGACAAAACACTCGCTATGGGCCCGTATATTGTATGACATCTTTTAGCATACAGAAACTGTCGTAGTATCGGTTGCATGAACTTAGAGCTAACGTAATAGACCTTCATCCATATAACATTATATTCGTTGTAATTATTATATGACTTTGCTTATGGTCCAAACTTACTATTTTAACTTAAACCTATGAACTCACCAGCTTTTAGCTGACCTTTTAGCATATTTTCTCAGGTGTTTAGTTGAAATCTTGGATGCAAGGCAAGAGGCGGAGAAATGGTCGTAGTAATTTTTAAAGAAGTGTTTTTACACAAAAATGATGTTTTTACTTTGGGACCACTAAAAATTATGGGATGTGCCCATTTATCTAAAAATGTTGTAAGATAATGTTTTAAAATATTTTATGAAGTTAAAACGGAGTATGTATTCCGTTCTTTATTACTTGTGTTACGATTCACCAATCCCGTAACGCTCCCGAATAACACGTATGCTTCCGCTAAACAAAATTTGGGGGTGTTACACTACTCTTCGTATAAACTCTTCTTATTAACGAAACAGAAGCGATCTAGTGATCAAAACATATGGGTCGTGTGTCATGTTATCTTGACAAGGTTTAATTCATCTTCATATTGTCTTTATTTAAACAAAACGAAACTGAACAAGCGACATGTTAACGCGACATATGCTTACACAAATTATAAAGAGTATCAAACAAGGTCCTGGGGTAACTTACGATCCGTTGCACGGGAGGAACATAAGAACGAGATGAGGATCAGGTCGCGAATATCAATACTTTCGAACCAAATGCTATGACTAGCCTGCTTGAGCCATGACCACAGCAACTTCGAGAGTCCAAAACTCACGATTACTAGCACCTCATCATAGCCCCTTTGATGCTTGCTTATGTTCGACAGGAGGAAGAAAGGAAAATGCCGCCACTTATTTTTTTTTCTTCTCTAGGGTTTCATGCGTTTATTTGAAGGGCGTAGATATAGGTTACAAAAATGTAAATGGGAAATATAGGGGTGGTTTCAGCCGAGTAAAAGGGAGGGCCAAGCCCAAGTGCTCTTTTCAATTTACAACATTAGATGGGCTTTTAGATGTAGGTTAATGTGTGTGTATAATTTGTAAAATCCGGTCCATGTACAAAAGGAAAACGTGTGATATGAGTAAGGTGTGTCAATTTTATTACTTGGTACAAGTTACATATTTACGAGTTACGTTATAAACATATTTAAATGAGCTCGAAGTAAGGTGTGTCTTTTCACACGTTTTAGATTTTTAGGGTTTTACAACTCTTCCCCTCTAAAAGAAAATTTTCGTCCTCAAAAATTGAAGTCGCAGAAGTACATGGAGACGTACAAGTTGAAGGCAGACATAGCAATCCATAGTTTCACACAGATCATAACGATTTCGGTTCCAAAGCGTACAGAACTTATACATAACCGATGTCGGTGAGAATCTCGCAAAGAGGTACAGAATTCCAAACGAACATGAGGATTGACAAATAACGGATATAAGCCCTAGTCCATTCACGTACCAACCCCAGGCATTCCCCAAGACGTCGTATGCTTCCAATAAGTCCTAATTATATGATCTCGGTATTATCACGTTGATCAGACGTCATAATACTTGCATCACATAACAAACCCTTATTGTGATCATATTCTACCTCGGGTCATGACCAACCCCACAACCAAATAACAAAACATATAACATATAGGGAGCAAGTAACATACCAAAATAGACCAGATTCACATACATGCAGCATATAAAACATCAAACCAACTTACCATACCACAAAAGAGAGAAGGCCAACAACGTGCTCGAAACGGTTCCGCATGACTCGCTACTGACGATCCAAAAACAAAACTAAGATATCACCAACATGCTAAACGATAAACTTCACGATTGAAACCGAGTTTTGAACAAATCAAGAAAAGTAATACCGATCAAATCATATAGCAAAATATCAAACCGTCTCAGAATGCATGACAAACAAATCGGAGTAACACAAGTCGCGCCCAATCATAAGAAGTAGATGAACCTTCTCAGCCACCAGTTAAATCTTGTCTCCCTCTTTACGCCTTTGGTGGATCTATCCAGCTCCCTTCAGCAGCATCCTGACGTCTCCGGCAGCATCACGATCGGGTGCGGCTTCTGTTTCACGAACCACTCCAGAAATCATTGCAGCAATGCAGGTTCGGCACCATCATCTTCGACTCTACGAGTAATCTCCATCTAAACGACCGATAAATGAATGCGTGAAGATAAAACAAACAAAATCAAATTCAAAGGGAGAGGGTCAAATCAGTGAAAACAAGACAATATCGAAGTCAAATCTGAACGACAATCAAAAGGAATCGGAAGAGATCAGAACAGACGGAAGCCTAGTGTCTACCCAAGTCCTCACAGGTCAATCCTAAGGTCAACAAGATGAAACCTTTGCTCTGATACCATAATTGTAACACCCCAACCCGGCAAGGGTAGAAGTATCACATTCTGGTGTCATATCAGAACATACCAATAAAATTTTTACAAACGGAAACCTTACAAAATGAAATACCAAGTCATATAAACGAATGACTTACAATGAAGATTATAAAATCAAAAATATCTAAATAAAATGAAAATCAAACAATGGCTCTTCAAAATAAGTCCCAAAAATAATAAGGTAACCATGGTCAGTCCACTCAGATAATCCAACTCTCAGCCCATCAAAGCCCATCTTCCAACCTATAACATGCCGCAGGAAAAGAAACGCGGCTGAGCTTAAAAAGCCCAGTGAACATATATAACAAAAAGAAAGCTAAACAAAATCAGAAATGCAAAGTAAAACAAAGAAGCTGATAACAAGGTCGTAACGAAAGGAGAACAATGAGGAACCTGCAGAACACACTTATACAAATATCCAGAAAGAACAGATAACAAGGAGAACGAAGCAACGCAAAGCATCGATGACATATATATAAGCACATATAAACCAGGAATACAAGTACCGAAACATAAACAAGCATAGCAGACGTCGTATCCACAAAACATATATATGGCATACCATAAATTCAGGAAATCAGAATACATATGAGTCAAACAGAAGTTTAAAAGCAAGCGGAAGCAACTAATTAGTAAGTGACCATGGAAATCACACACAAGTTTACAAGCCAAACAACATAAGTTGAACCATTTACCCAATCAAACAGTAGCATAAACAGAAATGTAAACATGGCAGGTCATCAATTAGCAGATAAAGATACTAGCGGATAATCATAGTCCGCGATATTAAATGAACGAAAGCATACATGATAAACAGATAAAACAATCGATTACACACTAGCATGGTCATCAGACAATCAAAGGGTCACATAACAGTAAGATAACATATATTCAGATGAAAACAGTTGAATGCATATTAATCATATCATAGCAGGGTAAACGGTAGCCACATAAACATGAACAGCATAATCAAATTCAATAATCATATAATAACCCAGTACGTGAATGGAATGATAGGCTGAAGTAATGGAATAAGAGTATGACAGATCAATGCAATGGAATATATATCATGGTAGTAGAGTGAGTCACATAAGGGTACTGAGTAAATGGACAATCAATATAGAATATGGTGCATTGGAGAAATACAAAAGGTACAATATAGGTATGTCAAAAGTGTAAGTGTTGTCAGAAATCTATCCCGAGCCAACAATACAGTACAGTAATATCAATAGTGGCAATAACAGCCCATTATCCAATAGTAGCCATTGTATTTGGAGGGGTGACCTCGAATACCAAATCAATAGGAGGGGAGACCTTAGTAACCAATGGAGTAGCTAGCTCCCAGACTGTGAGGGGGTGTATTGCACACACGTACCACATCACCAGAAAAGATCAATCAATATCAATAAAATTACTATACAAATGTAGGATGCATCCATACGCCCCTGCAGAACAATAGTGGCCATAACAATAACAATGAAGCGCGCATAATCAATACAATATAGGGACGGTGTGGAACATCACTCAAACACACTAGATTCATGCCATTGCTGCATCAATGACACGGCCATGTTACCTTCATGGCTAGGGAAACAATATTTAGCTCTGGTATCATTCTGAAGGGTCAAACAAAGGTCCACAGTGTAGCAATATATCAGTCAACATAATCAGAGGTTCAATAGCAGTAGTTCACAATCCAAAGGTTCATAGCAACAGTTCAAAGTCAAAGTCCAATATCAAAGGTTTAGTAACAGAGGTTCAATAACAGAGGTTTAATAACAGAGGGGTCAATAGCAATGGTTCAATATCAAAGGTTCATAGCATAAGTTCATAATCAGAAGGTCCATATCAAAGGTTCAATATCAGAGGGTCAATAGCAAAGGTATCATAGCAATGAAATATCATAAGCAAAACAAAGTTAAAGAACCAGAAGTCATGAGAAACACCTACTGAAAAGGGATAGAATATATGTACCTTAACGCCAATGAAAAGAAAGCAAACGAATGAATGAACACAAGGAAACAACTCCACGTCTTCTTCAACGAATCTACACAGATCACGTTTCGTTTAATACTTATTAGCTCATTTAAGTCATAACGAATTTATTGCTTATATAAATCGTATTAATATTTTCTTAGAGTTATTAAGCGTATTCTCATTTTTAGTAATGGACCAACATAAATACTTTAGGGTAATAATTAATAATTAGCCAAACTTAGGGGTTACAAAAGAAAATTGGTAAATTTAAAGGTTTAATACGACAATATAGCAATGTTAGAGGTCAAATATGCTAGATTCTAAAAATTAAGGTCAAAAGTAACAACTTGACAAAGTTCAGGGTTTGCATGAGATAACGACCAACACTTAAGATTCAAAATGTAAATGATTTATATATAACTTAAGTGTAGTTTTATGTACTCATTTTAGACTTATACGCTTCATATATAATTTCTCATATACCCGTTAGATCAATATTCAAGCTCGCTCGCGATCCGTATGAATAACATTTACGACTAAGTAAATACGTAATATGATTAACCCCCGACTCATGTATCCCGACACGCTTTGAAAATAAAAAATGACTCAATCGTTATTCCCGCGATCACCCTTGAACATACCCTACTAGACTAAGTATGACCCATATAGAAAACAATAACAATCATCATCAGTACGTATGCATGTATATATTGTTAACTTAATCTAGTTTCTACATATATCACATACAAGGGCCATGCACTTCTCGACCCTAACTCTAATTAAAACACAATCATTTATACCCATGCATGTAGTTATACGCAACATACATATTCATATATAGAGATTTAGATCCCACCCATGTTCATACATCTTTTAACGAGGCACAATGAAACCTTTCATATTTATAAAATCCAACCTATTCAACCCAATTTCTTATACATGACAAATGTATCTACTCTTTGTATATACTCTTCTTATTAACGAAACAGAAATGATCTAGTGATCAAAACATATGGGTCGTGTGTCATATTATCTTGACAAGGTTTAACTCATCTTCATATTGTCTTTATTTAAACAAAACGAAACTAAACAAGCGACATGTTAACGCGACATATGCTTACACGAATTATAAAGAGTATCAAACAAGGTCCTGGGGTAACTTACGATCCGTTGCACGGGAGGAACACAAGAACGAGATGAGGATCAGGCCGCGAATATCAATAATTTTGAACCAAATTCTACGACTAGCCTCCTTGAGCCACGACCACAGCAGCTTCGAGAGTCCAAAACTTACGATTACTAGCACTTCATCACAGCCCCTTTGATGCTTGCTTATGTTCGACTGGAAGGAGGAAGAAAGGAACATGCCGCCACTTATTTTTTTTTCTTCTCTAGGGTTTCATGCGTTTATTTGAAGGGCGTAGATGTAGGTTACAAAAATGTAAATGGGAAATATAGGGGTGGTTTCAGCCCAAGTGCTCTTTTCAATTTAAAAAATTAGATGGGCTTTTAGATGTAGGTTAATGTGTGTGTATAATTTGTAAAATTCGGTCCATGTGCAAAAGGAAAACGTGTGATATGAGTAAGGTGTGTCGATTTTATTACTTGGTACAAGTTACATATTTACAAGTTAGGTTATAAACGTATTTAAATGAGCTCGAAGTATTTTGCATATGTTACGTATTAAACAAATATTAAATTTGAGGGGCAAGATGGTCTTTTCACACGTTTTAGATTTTCAGGGTTTTACAACTCTTCCCCTCTAAAAGAAAATTTTCGTCCTCGAAAATTGAAGTCGCAGAAGTACATGGAGACGTACAAGTTTAAGGCAGACATAGCAATCCATAGTTTCACACATATCATAACGATTTTGGTTCCAAAGCGTACAGAACTTATACATAACCGATGTCGGTGAGAATCTCGCAAAGAGGTACATAATTCCAAACGAACATGAGGATTGACAAATAACGGATATAAGCCCTAGTCCATTCACCTACCAGCCCCAGTCATTCACCAAGACGTCGTATGCTTCCAATAAGTTCAAATTATATGATCTCGATAATATCACGTTGATCAGGCATCATAATACTTGCATCACATAACAAGCCCTTATTGTCATCATATTCTGCCTCGGGTCATGACCAACCCCAAAACCAAATAACAAAACAGATAACATACAGGTAGCAAGTAACATACCAAAATAGACCAGATTCACATACATGCAGCATATAAAACATCAAACCAACTTACCCTACCACAAAAGAGAGAAGGCCACCAACATGCTCAAAACGGTTCCTCATGACTCGCTACTGACGATCCAAAAACAAAACTGAGATATCATCAAAATGCTAAACGATAAAACTTCACAATTGAAACAGAGTTCTGAACAAATCAAGAAAAGTAATACCGATCAAATCATATAGCAAAATATCAAACCGTCTCAGAATGCGAGACAAACAAATCGGAGTAACACAAGTCGCGCCCAATCATATGAAGTAGATGAACCTTCTCAGCCACCAGTTAAATCTTGTCTCCGTCTTTGCGCCTTTGGTTGATCCGTCCAGCTCCCTTCAGCATCATCCTGACGTCTCCGGCAGCACCATGATCGGGTGCGGCTTCTGTTTCACGAACCTCTCCAGAAATCGTTGTAGCAATGCAGGGTCGGCACCATCACCTTCGGCTCTACGAGTAATCTCCAACTAAACGACCGATAAATGAATGCTCAAAGATAAAACAAACGAAATCAAATGCAAAAGGAGAGGGTCAAAGCAGTGAAGACAAGAGAATATCGAAGTCATATCTGAACGACAATCAAAAGGAATCGGAAGAGATCAGAACAGACGGAAGCCTAGTGTCTACCCAAGTCCTCACAGGTCAATCCTAAGGTCAACAAGACGAAACCTTTGCTCTGATACCACAATTGTAACACCCAACCCGGCAAGGGTAGAAGTATCACATTCTGGTGTCATATCAGAACATACCAATAAAATTTTTACAAACGGAAACCTTACAAAATGAAATACCAAGTCATATAAACGAATGACTTACAATGAAGATTATAAAATCCAAAATATCTAAATAAAATGAAAATCAAACAATGGCTTTTCAAAATAAGTCCCAAAGATAATAAGGTAACTAGGGTCAGTCCACTCAGATAATCCAACTCTCAGCCCATCAAAGCCCATCTTCCAACCTAAAACATGTCGCAGGAAAAGAAATGCGGCTGAGCTTAAAAAGCCCAGTGAACAGATATAACAAAACAAAAGCTAAACAAAATCAGAAATGCAAAGTAAAACAAAGAAGCTGATAACAAGGTCGTGTCGAAAGGAGAACAATAAGTCAATGTGGAACCTGCAGAACACACTTATACAGATATCCAGAAAGAACAGATAACAAGGAGAACGAAGCAAAGCAAAGCATCGATGACATATATATAAGCACATATAAACCAGGCATACAAGTACCGAAACATAAACAAGCATAGCAGACGTCGTATCCACACAACATATATATGGCATACCAAAAATTCAGGAAATCAGAATACATATGAGTCAAACAGAAGTCTAAAAGCAAGCGGAAGCAACTAATTAGTAAGTGAGCATGGCAATCACACACAAGTTAACAAGCCAGACAACATAAGTTGAACCATTTACCCAATCAAACAGTAGCATACACAGAAATGTAAACATGGCAGGTCATCAATTAGCAGATAAAGATACTAGTAGATAATCATAGTCCATGATATTAACTGAACGAAAGTATACATGATAAACAGATAAAACAATCGATTACACACTAGCATGGTCACCAGACAATCAAAGGGTTACATAACAGTAAGATAACATATATTCAGATGACAACAGTTGAATGCATCTTAATCATATCATAGCATGGTAAACGGTAGCCACATAAATATGAACGGCATAATCAAATTCAATAATCATATAATAACCCGGTACGTGAATGGAATGATAGTCTGAAGTAAGGGAATAAGAGTATGACAGATTAATGCAATGGAATATATATCATGGTAGTAAAGTGAGTCACATAAGGGTACTGAGTAAGTGGACAATCAATACCGAATATGGTGCGTTGGGAAAATACATAAGGTACAATATAAGTATGTCAAAAGTGTAAGGGTTGTCAGAAATCTATCCGGAGCCAACAATACAGTACAATAATATCAATAGTGGCAATAGCAGCCCAATATCCAATATTAGCCATTGTATTCGGAGGGGTGACCTCGGAATACCAAATCCATAGGAGGGGAGACCTCAGTAACCAATGGAGTAGCTAGCTCCCAGACGGTGAGGGGGTGTATTGCACACACGCACCACATCACCAGAACAAATCAATTAATATAAATAACAATACAATACAAATCTAGGATGCATCCATAAGCCCCTGCAGAACAATAGTGGCCATAACAATAACAATGAAGCGCGCATAATCAATACAGTATAGGGACAGTGTGGAACATCACTCAACCACACTAGAGTCATGCCATTGGTATATCAATGACACGGTCATGTTACCTTCATGGCTAGGGAAACAATATTTGGCTCGGGTATCAATCTGAAGGGTCAAACAAAGGTCCACAGTGTAGCAATATATCAGTCAACATAATCAGAGGTTCAATATCAGTAGTTCACAATCCAAAGGTTCGTAGCAACAGTTCAATGTCAAAGTCCAATATTAAAGGTTCAGTAACAAAGGTTCAATAGCAGAGGGGTCAATAGCAATGGTTCAATATCAAAGGTTCATAGTATAAGTTCATAATCAGAAGGTCCATATTAAAGGTTCAATATCAGAGGGTCAATAGCAAAGGTATCATAGCAATGAAATATCATAAGCGAAACAAAGTCGAAGAACCAGAAGTCATGAGAAACCCCTACTGAAAAGGGATAGAATATCTGTACCTTAACGCCAATGAAAATAAAGCAAACGAATGAATGAACACAAGGAAACAACTCCACGTCTTCTTCAACGAATCTACACGGATCACGTTTCGTTTAATACTTATTAGCTCATTTAAGTCATAACGGATTTATTGCTTATATAAATCGTATTAATATTTTCTTGGAGTTATTAAGCGTATTCTCATTTTTAGTAATGGACCAAAATAAATACTTTAGGGTAATAATTAATAATTAGCCAAACTTAGGGGTTACAAAAGATAAATGGTAAATTTAAAGGTTTAATATGACAATATAGCAATGTTAGAGGTCAAATATGATAGATTCGAAAAATTAAGGTCAAAAGTAACAACTTGACAAAGTTCAGGGTTTGCATGAGATAATGACCAAAACTTAAGATTCAAAATGTAAATGATTTATATATAACTTAAGTGTAGTTTTATATACTCATTTTAGACTTATACGCTTCATATATAATTACTCATATACCCGTTAGATCAATATTCAAGCTCACTCGTGATCCGTATGAATAACATTTATGACTAAGTAAATACGTAATATGATTAACCCCCGACTCATGTATCCCAACACGCTTTGAAAATAAAAAATGACTCAATCGTTATTCCCGCGATCACCCTTGAACATACCCCAATAGACTAAGTAAAACCCATATAGAAAACAATAACAATCATCATCAGTACGTATGCATGTATATATATTGTTAACTTAATCTGGTTTCTACATATATCACATGTAAGGGCCATGCACTTCTCGACCCTAACTCAAATCAAAACACAATCATTTTTACCCATGCATGTAGTTATACGCAACATACATATACATATTCATATATATAGATTTAGATCCCACCTATGTTCATACATCTTTTAACGAGGCACAATGAAACCTTTCATATTTATAAACTCCAACCTATTCAACCCAGTTTCTTATACATGACAAATGTATCTACTCTTCGTATAAACTCTTCTTATTAACGAAACAGAAACGATCTAGTGATCAAAACATATGGGTCGTGTGTCATGTTATCTTGACAAGGTTTCATTCATCTTCATATAGAAAACAATAACAATCATCATCAGTACGTATGCATGTATATATATTGTTAACTTAATCTGGTTTCTACATATATCACATGTAAGGGCCATGCACTTCTCGACCCTAACTCAAATCAAAACACAATCATTTTTACCCATGCATGTAGTTATACGCAACATACATATACATATTCATATATATAGATTTAGATCCCACCTATGTTCATACATCTTTTAACGAGGCACAATGAAACCTTTCATATTTATAAACTCCAACCTATTCAACCCAGTTTCTTATACATGACAAATGTATCTACTCTTCGTATAAACTCTTCTTATTAACGAAACAGAAACGATCTAGTGATCAAAACATATGGGTCGTGTGTCATGTTATCTTGACAAGGTTTCATTCATCTTCATATTGTCTTTATTTAAACAAAACGAAACTGAACAAGCGACATGTTAACGCGACATATGATTACACGAATTATAAAGAGGAACCCAAGAACGAGATGAGGATCACGCCGTGAATATCAATACTTTTGAACTAAATGCTACGACTAGCCTTCTTGAGCCACGACCACAGCAGCTTCGAGAGTCCAAAACTCACGATTACTAGCACCTCATCACAGCCCCTTTGATACTTGCTTATGTTCGACTGGAAGGAGGAAGAAAGGAACATGTCGCCACTTATTTTTTGTTCTTCTCTAGGGTTTCATGCGTTTATTTGAAGTGCGTAGATGTAGGTTACAAAAATGTAAATGGGAAATATAGGGGTGGTTCAGCCGAGTAAAAGGGAGGGCCAAGCCCAAGTGCTCTTTTCAATTTACAACATTAGATGGGCTTTTAGATGTAGGTTAATGTGTGTGTATAATTTGTAAAATTCGGTCCATGTACAAAAGGAAAACGTGTGATATGAGTAAGGTGTGTCGATTTTATTACTTGGTACAAGTTACGATTTTATTACTTGGTACAAGTTACAAATTTACGAGTTAGGTTATAAACGTATTTAAATGAGCTCGAAGTATTTTGCATATGTTACGTATTAAATAAATATTAAATTTGAGGGGCAAGATGGTCTTTTCACACGTTTTAGATTTTCAGTGTTTTACAGTTTCCTACGGTAGGCGTACGGTAGACAAATATTGCTTCAATTGGAGATATCTTTTGGATAAGAGTAAAATAATCAAAACAAGATGTATAACACCAGGGAATTATAAGGATAATAAAGAGTTTTGTTTATTCATACTGGAAAATATTACCAAGTTGCATGGAAAGTAGCATGGGAAATATAAATACATGAAAGTAAAATTAAGTTTGAATGAAAGGAACGATGTTCTCCCTTATTACAATATATCTACTATTTATATTACAACTTGGATAAGCCTTCTTTCTTCAGCTGTTGACACCTGGTTCTTCACTATTGATACATCTTACTTTAATCCTTCACACCTGGTTCTTCACTTTTGGCATGTACTCTTAAGTCTTGACATGTATCTCTTGCATAGCTTAGTCAAAAGTGAAGAACCAGGTGTGAAGGATTAAAGTAAGAAGTGTCAAAAGTGAAGAACCAGGTGTCAAGAGCTAAAGAAAGAAGGCTTAGCCAAGTTGTAATATAAATAGTAGATTATCTGTTGTACCGGGTTTATAAGTATCTACTAATTTATTTCCACAAGGGTCAGGTATTTTAGCAAAAAATAAAGGAAAATAACTTTCGGTATTTGGAACCTGGTTATATATATGGCAGTAATAATCTTGGAATACACAAATATACCTATCTAATTCACACATATCACATTGTTGTAACCTTAGCAAAGCAGTAGAATACTTTTGAACCGTGGCAGTATCTTTAATAATATTTTCTTCTCCACAGAACTCTAATCACAATGCTTCTACAGCCCTAGTAATTATGTTTGCTAGATTATCATCATTTCCAAATATAGTATTTCTCGTATCTTTGGGGGGGGGAGGGAGAGAGAGAGAGAGAGAGAGAGAGAGAGAGAGAGAGAGACTTATGAAATGATAAGTAATGTTTATTTTTTTTAAAGAACCAATACCCTGAGGTGTTTATAGTCTTTACATAATGAGTGGTGTTGCCCTAGGTTCTAAAAGAACCTTACATCACGGCCTATGGGCTTACTACATGAGCCAGATATTTAATAACAAACGATTATAAACCATATTAACTAACGACCTATTATAAATATAATGACCGACACTTCATAATAATAACGTGTTCCTAGCAATCTCCCCCTAAGGGTTGGTCATCATATGTCATCATGCTTAGGTTGTTTGACGTCTTGAGCTTCTCTCGCGTTCTATACTTGTGACGTCTTGTACTTTTGCATGTATCTAAGCAACCAGCATGATCTGCGCCTGAAAAAGCTATGAGGGAAAACATAGAATCCTTTGGATACCAGATTCCCAAGTGAATGGTTCCCTTTACGTATTGAAGGATTCTTTTAACCTCATTGAGGTGTCGTTCAATTTGTCTTGACTGATTATGAGAGCAAAGATATACAGCAAATACAATGTCTGTCTTCTGGCTATTAGATACATGAAAGACCTAATAATACTTCTGTATTTTGTAGGGTCAATAAATTTCCCATGTAAATCAGAATCCAGCTTTGGTGATGAGGCAGACATAGGTGTGTTATAAGTATCATAGCTGGTCATTCCATGTTTCTTTAAGATTTCAAGAGCATATTTGGAATGATTTAAAAATATGCCACGGGGTGATTGATGAACTTGGAGCCATAAGAAGAATTTTAGTTCACCCATCATGGACATTCCAAAATTTTGTTTCATAAGTCTTCTAAAAGCATTTGAGTACTTTTTATGAGTTGAACCAAAAATGATGTCATCAACATAAATTTGAACAATTAAGATGTCTTCCCCGTGACGTTGCATGAAAAATGTTGGATCCACTTTTCATTTTGTAATTGATTAGCAACTAAGAAGGCTGGCAGTTTTTCGTACCGTTCCCTTGGGGCTTGTTTTTTTTTTGGGGTAAAAGGGTTAATTCACCCCGGTGTTTAAGGCCATAAAGAGCATTATTGAGCTTGTATACGTGATTAGGATGTTCTGGATCAACGAATCCTTCTGGTTGACTGACATAAACTTCTTCACATAGTTGACCATTCTGAAACGCTGTTTTCACATCACATCCATTTGATAAACCATGATATTCTTGTGTACAGCATACGCTAGAAATATCCGTACAACTTCAAGTCGAGCTACTGGTGAAACGATTATTCATAGTCAATTCCTTCTTCTTGAGAATACTCTTTTGCCACAAGACGAAATTTGTTACGAATCACAGTGCCTTCAGTTTTTCCAGATCCATTTGAGTCTAATGACATAGATCCCATCTGGTCTTGGAACTAATTTCCATACTTCTAGACATTTGAACTAATTCAACTCTTCTTGCATTGATTCTATCCAGTTGCCATATGTCATGATTTCTTTAATGTTCTTTGGTTCATCTTGACAAACGGTGAGTGCATAGACACAAGTTTCATTGTCTTTTTGAAGGCGTTGTCTCGTGATGACAGGGTTAGAGGGATTACCAATCACATTTACTAAGGGGTGATCTCTTGTCCATTTGTGTGTCGAAGGTTGGTGATTGAAGGTTGTTTGCATATTTGCCAGATCTAAGTTGCGTGAAGACGACTCTCCAATATCTGGAACAGTTTCAGCCGGCGAAAATGGATTGAAGAAAGCATTTCTGTCATAATTTGCAGGTGCGGGTACTTCATGAGTTTGTTGATCATCAAGTGTATCATTGTTGGAGGCTGTTTGTTCTTCTGTTGTTTGCGAATCAATCAGAGGGGCATCTGTTGCAATGGTTGTTGTTGTCGATTCAAGTGTATCTTGTATAGGATGATTATCAAGTTGTGCAGCGAAAACATTTAATACATCTGGAGCACAAATTTCAGGAATCTCAGTAACCACAAAGAGATATGGTGACATTCTCTAACGTACCTTGTTCGTGGCATTTTTAAAACCTGGGTGAGTACGAGGCATCATATAAGTGATATTGTCGTTTCCATTATGAAAGATGATTTTTTCCTTCAATTCTCTTCACATCGATGTTAGCTACCCTACAAAACGGCTTTCCGACAATTAAGTCACCCATTTCCTTATCACAATAGGCATCCATGTTTTCCACAACAGTAAAATCTGTAATAATAGCAAAATTTCCAACAAAAATAGGCACTATACATCACTCTCGCAAAAGTTTTAATAGATACATCACTCATTTAGTAAAATTTAACCTATATACATCTATGAGGATGAACGATGCAAATTTTGTGTCGTTAACTTGGACACGTGGCAAATAAGTAAGGGTACTTGTGTCATTTAATGTTTCCAGATATCTCACCACTCTTTTACCACATATTTCAGTCAAACCTAAATCTATAACACACTTTAGATTAAAAATGGAAACCCAAATGAAATAGACAAATCAAAAACACAAATCAAACACATAAATAAAAATTACAAAACCCACATTTCCAATTTTTGTATTTGGTTACTTGTTTGCAATGGTGGTTTCTGAATGGAGTATTCACAAATATGAAGATCTAGTGGACGAACAAGAAGCTTATAGTAAGTTTTAATCTTTCTAACCCTAATTGTAATATTATTTGCTTCGTGACTATAATTTTTTGTTGTTTATTGATTGAAACCCTAATTTTTTGAATCTAATCTGCTCATTGTAGGTAAATTTTCAAACATGCTCTCATTGAAGATACATCATGGTGGAGTCTTTACTGAAAGTCCAGGTATAAAGTACATACAAGGCCCCATAATTATATAGACTTTATAGATGTTGACCTATTTTTAGTTATAGAAATGAATGAGATAATTGAAAAGTTAGGTTATAAGAGGAAAGATTGTGTTGTGTACTATCATTTCCAAATATCTAACAATAATTTGGATCATGGGTTACAAGCACTAGAAAATGATGAGGATGTGTTGAACCTAGTTAGGTATGTTGATAAATACAAACTTATTGAGTTTTATATTAAGCATGAGTATACAGTTCTAGAAACTTACTGGAAATTACCATAGAGAGTGATGATTGAGGAAAATGTTGATGAAGGTCATAGTTCAGCATTAGTTAGAAAGCCTTTTAAAAAGCCTGTTAAGAAGACAAATAGGATGTCTGTATTGCTTGAAATGGGAGAGGAATCCGCTTATGTTTTAGAGGAACCTAGATTAAATGCTAATGGTTTAGATGGTCAAGGAACTACTTTAATGTTGGTTTAATTGATGAAAGACCTAGTTCATTAGTTAGGAAGCCTTTTAAGAGGCCTGCTAAGAAGACAAAGAGAATGCCAGTAGGTGGAGATGAGGGATCTGATGATGTTTCAGTGGAACCTAGATTGAATGATGTGTTAGGTTGGGATGATAATGAGGTAGAGAGTTCAGTTAAAGCAAGTGTTTTTGAGAGTGAGAGTCATAGTGATTTTAATGATATTTAAGATAGTGACTATATAGTTGACGATGAGCATGTTATGAATGATGTGGAGGTGGATATGAAAGACTATTATCAAAACACAGACAAATATGCATAATGGTGGGATGTAGTGATGAGAATGTAGAAGTTCATGTTAGGATCGCTCCTAACATGAAAATGTGACAACATATTCGTTATTACAATAGTTTTATTGTAAGGCATAAACACATGAGCAAAACCATCAATTATGTCAATTCATATGTCTGTAGACCTATATATACCCTCCTAGACTTCACTAGGAGGGTGAAGCTTTAGTATGTAACCTTATCACTTTTCCTTATCAATAAGACATACACTTTACTTTTTCTCTCTACTTTCTCTTACTACAATGACTAACTCTTGGTTTGATCTTCCCCGACCTCCAGAATCACAAAATCAACCAAAACATCGATCCTACATGTAGCATCAGAGCCTCGATACTTTAATGGTTGATTTTTATGGTCTAATCTGGTAAAAAATGTAAATTTTAAACCGTTATAAAATTGTTGCACTGTTTGTTATTGTCTTTCTATTTTTAACATATTTTTAGTGGCCATATCTGGTTTCTCTTATGATCTCGTTGTCTTGGTAGTCAAAACATGGTTTTAATCGGGTTTTTAAAGGTCAAAAAACTCACGTTTATTATGCATTTTTCCGAGTAAGCCTTGAATATTTCCAAGCAATCCTTAATTTTTTTATAAGGATTTAAAACGTGCATTTTAAGGGGTCATTTAACCCCTAAACTCTTGCATTTTTGATCAATTATTTCCCTAAATCGTTCCTTTTCACATTTTAGGTACATGGGATGCAAAAGCTGGAAACCGATATGTTTTGGGATACTTTGGATACGAAAACAAATAAAATGACCAAGTCACGAAAGAAGTCAGGAAAAGAGGCCTGATAGCGTCACATGCTATAACGTGACGCCGTCACTTGCAAATCAACATAAAGATTTAGAGTAAACTTTACACGTGATGGCTCAGACTTTCATGATGGTCCAAAGATGACGGCGTTACTACCTACAAAGTAACGGTGTCAAAGGTACAAAGCGACCACGTCACAATGACGACTTGCACAAGACAAAACCCTAATTGACGGTGAGCTGATGGCGTCACAACTACAAAGTGACGCCGTCACGTATGTATATTATATATAGTTTTCAAAGATTTTTCATTCAGTGTAACACGTATTTGGGAACACTTTGAAGGACGAATTTCTGTAGTATTGTTATGGTTTTTAGAGCCCTCAACTCCATGTTTAATTGAACTTAAGTTATTCCTCTTTAATCATTCAATATGTCTTTGTGCTATTTGATTATATGTGTTTCTTTTCTTCCAATTAACGTGTCCGTCTAGATAAGTTAGTGTTTGCTTGGATTGAATGAAACCTAGTTATTGATTATTTATTATCGTCTCTTGTTTAATTGGTTGTATTATGTTAGGTGTAGGAAAACTAGCTTCTTCACCCATTTATTAGCTTGTAAATCCGACTAAACGCTTTTATAAACTAGTATGCATTGGTTGTTTTATTCATTATATTTATTGCGTGAATTGCTGCTTGTTGATAGTAAGAGTTTCTAGGAGATGACATATTATCACTTGTAGATCTAGGGATTATTAAAGGAGACTTATACATTCATAGAGTTAGGGAATTTGACACCACCCTACGACAATAAAGGAATACAACGCGCCAATTAAAAAAGGACGTGACAATTCGGCTAATTAATAAGAGATAACTAGAGAGTAAAGATAATCTAAATAAACACACTTTTCCCATCATATGAGTTCACCAATTTATTTATTTTGCAATTAGTTTAATTGTAGCATATTGGTTTTCACAAACACACAATCATAACATATAGGTTCGAATGAGGTTTGAGTTTAGAGAGAGAAAGTGGAGAGAAATGGGAGCTTTTAGAAAGAGAAATAAAAACTATATTATGAAGCTCCAACCTTTTGCCTTGCTAGGCAAAGGGTATTTATAGTGTCGTACATGATACGCCGCCTACGGGCTGTGGATCAGGCAAACAGTGGGTAAAGACCCGTCTGTCCTCCACGGTGTTACTTAACTAACTACTAACTATTACTAAATGACTAGGACTACGAGCTTTCTAACGAATACGTATACTTGAGGTGACCGAGTCTTTAACTACCGGATTTTCTAAATCCCAACAAAACCCTAAACCCTAAACCCTAAACCCTAAACCAGGTTGATTCGTTGTTTGTGACTAGTGATTAAACACAAATATCAAAGTATCAAATTAATCATGAAATTCGACAAATCAACCTTTTATTTTTGGGTAAAGGGTATTACCCCGGTAAATATATAACCAAAAAATAATGTTAAGTACAAATGGAATGTGGCTGAAATACCACATTAACCTCAAGCGAAAGCTTGATAAACTAGTGTTTATGACATGTCATAAACACAAAGGACCTAGCTATATTACATCAACTAACTAGGCATAAACAAGTAAAAAAACTTGTAGCAAGCGGGCATCCCGCATCCAGCCAATCCACAAAGGGAGCAAGTTAACCCAGGAAGTCTGCCTCCTTAAAAACCCTTTCCAAGAAAAACCCAAAGGGAAAAACCTTGGAGTAGGGAAAAAGAGTACAACCCTTACCCGGCACTCCCTTCGTGAGAAATACATATACTTGGAATCTTCCATTTATCCAGGATCAAACGAGACCGCGAGGTTAGCTTCTTGAACTTGAAGGTAACCAGCTTCAATCGAATAGTAGAGGTAATGATGCTAACCACTTCCGCAACAGTAGACTTCTTACGCTTGAAAATCCTAGAATTGCGCTCCATCCAGATAAAGTATGTAGTAGCCGCAAGCAGTAACCGAGAAATGATGCTACCAACCGACCGCCCCTTAGATATAGGAATAAGAACAGTAACAATACTCTCTAAAGAAGGCGGGACCGCATCCATGCCAGATAAAACCCGGACCTGAAACCAAACCTGCATAGAAAACTGGCACTCAAAAAATAGATGAGAATGAGAATCCGGAACCAATTCACAAAGCGAGCATCTAATCGAGTCCAAGTCAACATTAGGACCAACATCCCATTGCCTCATCCTATCTTGAGTCTTCAACTTCTGCTTAATAGCGAGCCACAAGTGTATTGCATGCCTCGGTATACAATGAGAGAACCAAGGAACATTACACCAATCAACCACATCAGCCCTTAGACGCATAGAATCCCATGCACCCGAAACTGAAAAACCACTAAAATTACCATCCAACTTCCGCCATAATAATCCATCGACAGTATCATTAAGATTAGGGACCGGAATTGCAGCTAACAATGGAAACCGAGATAACCAATCCACCGGCCATCGCCAAATACCATTAGCAATCAGATCACAAACCGAATTAGATAAATTAAAACCTGCCCGGGTAATATCTCTAGCAGTAAGCAAATCACGAATTGGGCTTAATGCACACCACCTATCAAACCAAACCGATGTGTCCTTTCCATTATTGATCTTATGCCAGATAAAGGAACGAATCTTTGGTCGAATCGCAAGAAGCTTGCGCCATCCCCAGCTAACATCCCCCAAACATGGGATATCCCAAAAGCTTCTCCCACGAAGTTTATAAGAATGAATCCATTGAACCCATAACGACTCTTTATGTGTCAAAATACTCCAAATGTGTGTAGTCATGAGGGCAATGTTAAAATCCTCCAACCGTCGAATACCAAGACCACCTTCTTTCTTTGGCTTACAAACAGATTCCCAAGCAACCTTGGCCTTTCCCTTTTTCATTTCTCCTTGACACCATAGGAAACCCCTCATAAGCTGCTCTAACTCATGTATAATACGAGTAGGAAGAATAAATACAGAAGCCCAATACAGATGCATAGATGATAAAACAGACCTCACCAACTGAAGCCTACCCGCAAGAGATAAGAACTTATTACGCCAATCATTCACACGACCTTCCAACTTTTCAACAAGCACCTTACAGTCCCTATAAAGAAGTCTCGAGGATATAAGGGGAAGCCCAAGATACCTGACAGGGAGAGAACCTTCTGCAAACGGCATAGACTGTAGAATAGCAGCTTTAATAACATTAGGCACATTACAAAAGAAAGCTGTACTTTTAGGGATACTTGGGACAAGACCCGAAAAGTTCTTGAAATCCTCCAAAGCCTGCATAATGACATTAACAGAATCCTGATGGCCTCTAGCGAACAAGAAGAGGTCATCTGCAAAACAAAGGTTAATAATTCTCTGTTGATCACACAAGTGATGAAACTGAAAATCCACAACATTAGAAACCTTTGTCTGCAATATAAGAGTTAAGACTTCCATAACCAGAGTAAACAAATAGGGAGATAACGGGTCGCCTTGTCGAAGACCCCGTTTACCTTTAAACCAGCCATGAAGATCCCCATTAATACATATAGAATAAGATGTAGATGAGATACATACCATGATCCAGTCAACCATTTTTACGTGAAAACCAAACCCAATCAGAATAGCTTTAAGAAAAGCCCAATCAACCGCATCATATGCCTTCTGGATATCAACCTTAAACACACACCTAGGTGGACCTCTCCCTCTATGATAATTCCGCATAAGCTCTTGGGAAAGTAATATATTATCAGATATACGACGACCAGGAACAAAGGCAGATTGATTAATACTAACCAACTGACCAAGGACTTCTTTAATACGATTAGCAAGAATTTTGCTAATGCACTTATACATGACATTACAGCAAGAAATAGGCCTATAGTCATTAATCTTAGACGGGGTAGACACTTTAGGGATCAAGGATATAATGGTATGATTAATCTCCTTAAGAAGCTTACCATTCATGAAAAAATCCCGAACAGCAGATATAACCTCAACACCCACAATATCCCATGCTTTCTTAAAGAAAGCAGCCGTGTAACCATCAGGCCCAGGAGCTTTATCATCCCCCATAGAAAATATAGCCTCCTTTATCTCCACATCCGTGACATGCCGAACCATCGAATTAGCCAATTGGTGTGAAAGAACATTAGAGAAAATACCGTTCTCATCAAATGGACTACAATTGCCTTCAATACCAAGAAACTGTTCATAATGAGCAACAAAAGCACCTGCAACCTGATGACCCTCATACAAGACATTGTTAGTATCTCTTACCAATTCAATTCGATTACGGGCACATTTGCTTTTAACAATATTATGAAAGTAAGCCGTATTAGAATCACCCGCATGAAGCCATTGAACTTTAGATTTCTGCTTTAAAAACCGTTCTTCATCTAACGTAGCCTCCTTATAAGCAAGAAGATAGTGAGCATGATCATCACGTAGGTCTGAATTAGACGGATCTGTATCAATAGCCATTTGGACCTCATCTAACTCCTTCCGAATCCTAACTACCCGCTCATGCAGATTACCTTGATTGTGCAAAAGCTTTCGAAAAGGAGATTTCAGCCCCTTTAATCGTTGAACCACACGATACATAGCACAACCATGAACATTAAGATTCCATCCCGCAGTAACCGTATCAATAAACCCATCTTTATGAATCAAGAAGTTAGAGAATTTGAACGGTTTAGGCTTAGGCTTAGTTACCTGGGGAATACGCAGAACACACGGAGAATGATCTGAAATACGATAAGGTTGAAATATAGCAAACGAACCTGGAAACAAGTCAGCAAATTTCAGATTGCCCATCACCCTATCAATTTTCTTCAATATACCAAATGAGCCTCTTGGTTTTTGATTCCAAGTAAAGTGAAGACCAGTACAATTAAGATCCTCAACCTCCATCTTCTGAACACAATCTTTGAATTCGCGCATAGCAATGTCAGGAGCATAACTACCACATGAATGATCCTCCAATTTAAGTGCAGCATTAAAATCACCCAACAAAACCCAAGGCCTATTACGCATAAATCCAGCATGGCAAACAAGGTTGGACCAAAGGGCACGCCGATGAACATAGTAATTCTCTGCATACACAAAAGAACAGAAAAAAGTTTTGCTGTCCGTCCGAGTATTTACCTGAACATGCATAACTTGGTTAGTTTGAGACATAATCATTACATCAACAATATCATCATTCCAACCAAGAATAATACGGGACCCCTTATCACACAGACTACCATTAGACGTCCACTTCCACCGCCGACAAACATTACGACATGTATCATACACCACCGATGCATCAACATGAGATTCCAAGATAGCACATACACTAAGATTATTATCATTTACCACCTGTTTAACCTCTTTTTGTTTAGGGGAATGGTTCAAACCCCTTATATTCCAAGAGGCGATACTAAACATCAGGGACATTCAGAACAGGAGTGCTTGCCCCCGATTTGTCAAACAAATTACCAGTTTCATCATAAACATTTTCAACCTCATCATCATCCGCCAAACCAGTAGTTACACCAACATCATCATAATTAGCCAAGGAACCAAACGGGTTAGATGTAGATATATTAGGAGCCAGACTTGGATTACTTACAGTAGGTGAAACATGAGCAGGTTGACTACCCTTATTAGACACATCAGTAGCGTCATTAGATGTAAAGTTATTAGGTGGAACAATATTACCTACCTGATTAGGTAAAGGACCCGTACTAGTACTAGCAACGCCTTGAGGGGGTTTGCTAGTGGAAGGAGTGTTAACAGCTTTGGGTCAATACTGCATATTTTTACCAACTGGAACCCCGTTAAAAACCGTACCACTTTTATTATCCTTAGCATTCCTCTTAGCTTTACCCTTTTTCCCAACTAGTTGAAACCCATCATTTCTATCCTCCACAACCGGTGGAGTCACAATTGTCTTGGGACAAGAATCAACAGAGTGGCCAAAAATCAGACACACATCGCACCTAGGAGGTTTCCACTCATATTCCACCCTAATACTTTCAGAAGAAAAACCAGGTTGGTCCAAATATGGTACCCCAATAGTAATAGATTCCTTAAGGGGAACATGAGAGTCAATTTCAATTAAGCAACGGGCAAAACTACTCCTACCCCAAGATTCAACACACATAGAGCTAGTATAAGAATCAAGCATGATAGGCGTACCAATATGTGTTGCAATAATACTAATTCCATCTTCAGAGAATACCTGTAACGGAACATCATGAAGTTTAACCCATACCGGAATGCGGGTTAACTCCTCTTTCGTCAAACTAGTACTCATGGTCCACTTTTTAAGAATAATAGGACTATTCTTAATCATCCACGGACCTCCTTCAAGAACAGCCTCCAAACCAACCTGAGAGTCAAACTTAAAGAAAAAGAAGCCTTTTGCATTCATCATAATCCGTTTTAATCCATACTTAGCCCAGTTTTTACGTGCAAAATACTCAACCACAGGAAATGCAATACGCTTACCAATGAAGTATCCATACAAGGTGTTATCAAATTTAGAGCTAATATTTTGTACCACCTTAAGGGGAATGGACACGTCAACACCATTAAACATATTATCAACTTTAAGTGCACGAAAGTTAGACTTACCTTTAGTCGGGGTAGAATGATTTTCTTGAGGACGCGCATTTTGTGAACCACTCGCCACTCCAACATAGGTTGAAGGATGCATAACTTCAGCCGATTGAACGATAGGACTTTCCTTAGAGGATTCATGCGTGATCATACCTTTGAGTTTACCAGCTTTGTTACCCACACTAATCCCATCACCTTGAGGCAAATTACTATGACTCGATGTAGCACCCAATGAAGCCCCAGCAGCCCTTTCGACTGGATTACCAACCTGATGAGCACTTTTTTCAACCCCAATAACCTCCTCAAGAGAAGGGAAATCAGATTGGGTATATTGATTATTACCATTACCATCCTCGCCCCAAAATAACGAGTCTTGTACTTTAGAGATATCCTTCAAATCTTTGTTAATGTCACGATAGCTAACACCAATCTCTGGATACGAATCAGAAGCAAAAGAACTCCCAGCAGCTATATTGGAATCTACATCAGATGTAGCTAGATTAGGGTTGCGTAAAATTCTAACAGGCATTCTAGGTTGATGCGCAACCTCCGAACCAGCTTCGTTCCCTTTCAACCTGCGCATACGAGCTTCAAAGGCATCCACATCCACGTTAACCGTACCACTCTTATCCATAATACAATCAAAAAGTAGCAGCAAACAAAAACAGAACCAGAAAAAACAATACTACCAAACGAAACCCTAAAAAACGTAAAACAAAGAAAACTGGAAGTCCACGTCAATCTTCCACAAAACGAAGGACTTAGTAAGACTAAGGCATGAATTGTTGCGCAAATAACTAACCAAAATCAGCCATGAAGCACAGAATGTAAAGAATCGATTTTTATGTAACGAAACCCTAAAAAAACAATAAAAACCGACAAGAACAAACCCTAACTCCAATCGATTACAAAAATCAGAAACAATTACGTAAATCACGAAAGTAATCACATAACTGAAACGAATTAGAGTAAGAAACAAGAGATTTGGGATTGCATGATGTCGAGTTTTTAGATTAGTAAGGGATTCGGTGTTTTCTTTTTTTTCGCCAGAGAAAAAATCGACTTAGGGTTTTTTGTAGTCCTGGGTTGAGTACAAATCAACCTTTTAGAAAAAGGGTTAACGTGCCGAAGCTCACGAATGTGATAAAAGTGATACCGGAAGAGTGATTTCCCGGGTCGTGTCCCAACGAGGTGTGAAATTGACGGTTTCGTTGAGTTTCGTGATCAGGACTTGAATTGGTTAAACGAATTTGGATTTTTGATTACGTTATTCTATAAAATAAAGAACGGGAATGAAAATTAAGCACGTAAAACTAAATAAACACTATTTAAAATAAAAATAAGCCTATGAAACAATAAAACGAAGCTAAATTACATCCTATGGTGCTAAAATGCAAAAACACAAAAACTGGAGCTAACCCCGAGCCTCGAAACTGAAAAATATGCAATTTAAGTCCTATGAGTGCAAAACTAATTTTCCTACATTCTAAATGAATAAAAATAATTTTAGGAAAAAGCCGGACATCTTTTTCGACTTTTATTTTATTTATTATGAATTAAAAACTAATTTAATTAATTAAAAATACTAAACATTTTTAGAAAATTCTACAAAAATTACAGAAACTACTTTTTTTTTGGGGTAAAAGGGTTAATTCACCCCGGTAAAATGCATTACACCAAAAAACGTTGAAGTACAAAGGATGAGGGTGATTTCCCTCATCTCAGTCCCATAGGACACTTACAGACTCGAATATAAGAATGACAACCATTCCTATAACTTACAATAAAATGAACCTACCAATAATGACACAAGTACATAAAAATTAACAATACTACTCAAGAAAATACTTGAGCCTTCTATATCACTATTGTAGTCCACTTCAACTTCCATGAAGAATCCATGTATGAACATCCAAGCATTCTTCAACATGTAGAAACAATTCCAGCAGCAATAAGCATCAAAATCAAACAACCCATCCGCTGAAACATGTAGAAACGATCATAGGGCTGAAAGAACCCTAACCTCCAATGTAATCACCATGAAAAGTGACGACAACTAACACTCATCAGTAATAAGTTAATATCAACAGCCCTTGATTATGAATTAAAACAGCTGCAAAAGACCTAATTAACCAATGAATAAACATAGGGTTGTAGAAAACCCTAACAACCATGTTGCGAACAACGAACATGCAAAGTACATGCCAAGATCACCCCATCAAAACGGCCATAAAGGAACCAATATCAGAATGATCAAAAACACAATGCAACGAACCAAGGGTGGTAAAACCCTAACAAGTAGATCGAATGAGCAAGAACACGGACCAGATCCATCAACATGATAAACATGTACGCGTGCAGGATCAAATCACAACCAAATGATCAAAGGTGTTTTTGAATAAGAACCCTAAACTTAACTTCCAAGTGCAGCAGCACGCAAAACATCTACCCACGTAGAACATCACACTCTCCCAAACCCTCACATCCAATCCCTTCGTACACCAGACCAGGAAATCAGAATGCATAACAACATCAGGTCTGATTGTAAAACGAACCAAGGACAATGAAATAGGGTGATATCGCACCCTAACCTGCCAACCAGATCGCTACACCTAGGGATAAACCCTAACTTTCATAATATCAATCACACAACCAACGAGAGTAGACATCAAATACAAATCAGTGATAGAAAGAAAGGTTTTTGAACAAGGATACCTTCAAACTTGACTTGCATCTCTCTAAACCCACTTACATCATACGAACATCTTGAATAGAATTAGCAGTTGACAATCATAATCAACACAATAAGGATAACGTGATATGCAGCAGCAACACACCACACTAGCAAAAACCTAAGGAGGTTTACTTGCAAACGTGTAGATTAAACCCTAATGAAGCGATTACCCTCATAAACAAAGGATAAACAACAATCAGGACGGTTAGGGTGTAAATAAAAAGCGAACGTCTCAAGGGATAGTAATACAGAAACTACTTTAGACACTACTGAATTGAAAAAAATAAAAAAACTACACCACTGCTTTTGGAAATAAGCTGTATTAACATATTAATTATGCAAATATAAACTGAATAAAGTCCCTAGGGCAGTTGGCTAAGTGAGTTTGGTGTTGTGGTCTTGGGAGGCTAGAGGTCACAGGTTAGAATCCTGACCTCTACACCTTTTTTGCTATTTTTTTTTTGAAATCTACTTATTGGGAATCAAAAACAAGTTTGAGATTAGTAAATTTTGACAAAAACTTTTCTTATAGAAACACCTAAATAAGCTGTTTTGACATTCGTGATTAGGACTTGAATTGGCTAAACGAATTTTGGAATTGATTACGCTCTACAAATTAAAGAACGGGAACGAAAATTAAGCACGTAAAACTAAGTAAACTCTAAATAAACTACTACTAAGCCTAAGAAACATGAAAACGAAGCTAAATTACATCCTAGGGTGCTAAAAGACAAAAAAGTGAAAAACGGGGAAATACAGAGCCCCGAAAGTGAAAAATATGTGATTTAAGTCCCACGAGTGCAAAACTAATTTTCCTACATTCTACATGACTAAAAATAATTTTAGGAAAAAGCCGGGTATTTTTTTGACTTTAATTTTATTTTCTTGGTGAATTAAAAACTAATTTAAACTAATTAATTAAGTAAAAATACTAAACAATTTTAGAAAATTCTACAAAAATTACAGAAACTACTTTAGACACTACTAAATTGAAGAAAAATAAGAACTACACTACTGCTTTTGGAAATAAGCTGTAAAAAGGTGAAATAAGCTACTAATTATAAAACAACCAACTACCTTAACACATTAATTATGCAAATATAAACTGAACAAAGTCCCTAGGGCAGTTGGCTAAGTGAGTTTGGTGTTGTGGTCTTGGGAGGCTAGAGGTCACAGGTTCAAATCCTGGCCTCTACACCTTTTTGCTATTTTTTTTTTATTTTTTTTTAAATCTGCTTATTGGGAATCAAAAACAATTTCGAGATAAGTAAATATTTAAAAAAACTTTTCTTATAAAAACAACTAAATAAGCTATTTTGACATCTTATCCCCACTGTTTGGACAGAAAGATCCAAAACAAACACACCCTACAATTGCAGTTTAAGCACAAAATCACAAAGGAAAACAGTTGATAAGGCAAAGAATTAAGCTAATACATTATGAACATTTAAAATAAGCTAAACAAAAAGATTATATTGATGAAAAGGGAGGGGAAAGCAATTGGCAAAGTGGCACACTAGGGAATCCTAAATCTAAAGAGAAAAGGAAATAAGCAATCAAAAGCCACAAATAAGCACTATATAAGCTGAAAAATAAACTAACCTAATCTAATATACTAATGAGCACTAACCTAACCTAGAATAAGCTACAGTGAGTCACTAATAAGCTAAAAGACAGCTTATTGCTGTTGTGTGGACTGCAGCAGAACAGGGAACAACGGGGCTTTTTTTGCCTACAATTAAGCAACAATGTAGCTTCCAAACTGCAAAATAAGCAAAGTTATAGGAACCCAGTACTGCTAATTACTTGCATAATCAAAGGCAAATCCTAAATCTAATTCTAACCTGCCTAAAATGGAGCTCAAAGAGGGTCAGTTGGGCATACTTACTGCAAACAGTGGGCGCACAGATGTTTGTGCAAACAACTAAAACACTTTCGAACTTCTCCTCATGCTTGTACAACATTAAAAGTAAGTTAAAAAAAACTATATAAAAACTGATTAGAGCTTGTTTTGAGATCCAAAATGGGTCAGAATGGGATTTTTGACCCACATTTTATACAAATCCAAACACCCTCTCTAGGGCAGAAAAAAGACTTCTTGAAATAATTGAGAACTTGGAAATTCAAGTAACACTTTATGATCTTAACAAATACTTAAAATGGGTTTCAACAATTTGTAAAACACTTTTTCCACCAAGATTATGACACAAATAAAAAAGATTCTGAGAACGCATAAAAATGTGAATTAAACTGAAATTGCATTAAACTTGAAATTGAAATTACAATTAAATTAAAATGACAAGAAAATTAAATGGGACTAGAACTTGAGAATTCTAGACAATTTTTTCACTTTTCCTATATGCCTATTTATACAAAAGTAAAATCTATGTCTTCTCTTCTTATTTTCTGTGTTGTGTTTGTTTTGTGAGACAAAACAGCCAAAGCACACTTTTGTGCTTCTTGAAACCATCCTGAGCCTTAGATTACTTCTAGGTGTCCATTACTAAACCCACAGCCATTAATTAATGCTTTGTGGTAAAAAAGGAAGTATTTTGACCCCGAACCACGTAATAGGGGGAAACATTAATTCTAAATAGATCACAAGACCCAAATGTTGGAGATTCATTGAATTAAATGACTTTAATGTCCCATTAGAGCTTAATGATCAAGTGATGGAGCATTTAGAACCTGAAATTGAGGATCGAGACATTATGGATATTCCTAGGATTAATGTTATTAATGTTATAAACAATGATCTGATTGAGGGATATCCTATTTTTTGTGATTATTGTAGAAGAATCCATGTTGATTGTCCTTATGCTTTACAATTTCCATGCATGATAGGTTACAAACATGTAAATGCTAATTTCTTCCATATTTTACCAGTTAATGTGATATCAAAAAAAATTTATAATTTGATTATGAAAAATAAAGTCGAGTATAAAGGGAGAAATGTAGTAGGACCTTTTATGAACGTGCCTATTTTTGTTGGAAATTTTGCTATTATTACAGATTTTACTGTTGTGGAAAACATGGATGCCTATTGTGATAAGGAAATGGGTGACTTAATTGTCGGAAAGCCGTTTTGTAGGGTAGCTAACATCGATGTGAAGAGAATTGAAGGAAAAAATCATCTTTCATAATGGAAACGACAGTATCACTTATATGATGCCTCGTACTCACCCAGGTTTTAAAAATGCCACGAACAAGGTACGTTAGAGAATGTCACCATATCTCTTTGTGGTTATAAGGATCAGTAGAAAGGGATCGAGTATCCATACCAAAAGATGAATGCATTCTACAAAGAAGTGTTGCATTTGGGACCTGAATATGTTCGTGATGAGAAAATAGTTGAATGGCTCACATATGGACACGTGAGCATGCACAAGATGGAATAGAAGCTGAAGGTGAGTCTAACTTGAAGACTCTGGAATAAAGAGAAGTGCTTATCGGGAGACAACCTGGAATTTTTTTTACTTTTTCGGTTTCGAGTCTGTCAGACTTGCACGTCGATCGGCGCATCTCTTATAAAGGGTACGACGTATCGATTATACTAGTCATATCTATCTTTTATTTTTCTTCACATTTATTTTACTTTTGCACTCTAGACTTTCTTCCAGATGGTTTTTGATACGGCGCATCCTGGCTTGGGACGCGACGTATCACATCTGACTCGTTATTTATTTTAATTTTTTATCCCAGGCTCGATACAGCGTATCTTAATTGGTGTGGCGTATCGACTGAGCTAATGATTTACAGTTTTATTTTTATTTTGAAGTTAACCATGAAATAACCATCAAAGCACTAATTGTGATTTCCATGCTTATATACATAAGTTAAGTGGTGTGAATAGGAAGGAAGTGGTGGTATACATACATTCTGTATTTTCTGTGTGTGGTAGTCATGCTGGCATCCAGACGCTTCTACACGCAAGAAAATAAAAAAATTCTCACAAACGCATCATCGAGGATCATACCGAGCAAATCTCAAGGGAGTCTCCCGTTCTAATTCTTCCTATTTCCTGTTTTTAATTTTATTTTACACAACGAGGACGTTGTTTATCTTAAGTGAGGGGATGGAGAATTAGAATACGTTACTTGTCCTTATTTTTCAAAAATATTTTTAATATGATCTTAATATATGCTAAATTTAAAAATTTTCTAGCATGTTTTTGTGAAATCAAAGTTGCATGACCGCACACATAACCCTTATTCAAACTGTGAGAATTAAGCCTTATCCGTTTCCTATATTTTACCCAAATTCCACAAAAATATGAGAGTGCCGGTGAAATGTAGTAGACTTTAGAAATTGGATTGGATACTATTCGAAACCATCATAATAAGTATTATTAATTTAATTGGAGTGACTTGTCTAAATCGGTAAATTTCTAGGATTACACTTAAATGGCCTTTATATGTTATGTTTTATTAACGAACTACACTAGTTAGTTAACCTCATGTTAAACCCTTTTAGATTGGAACCGATTGAGATTGGAACCCTTTTAGAGGGCATTTCTTAAAGATATACAAGGAAAACCGATTGAGATTGGAACCATGTCATTTTTATAACTAGTTATATATTGAATTGTTACAAAAAATTTATTATTGACTATATTTATAACCACTTGTAAACTTTGAGAAATTGTAAAAACTAAATGTTTGTTAAAAATATAATAAAACTTTTTTAATATAAAAATCCCCACTCAAATTATATATATTTTCTTTACTAAAATACTACAATAGTAGGGAGCTTCATGTGAGGGGTTTCATTTGGGTAAAACGTATCGACGAGTTTGCTGGATTTACGATTTAAAGCGTCCTAGCTCCTCGAACGTTTACTACATGACCTCTGAATTATGATGGCCCGAACGGTAGTACGATATCTATAAACTAAATACATTTTCACATATTAAAAATGTTACTATAAACATCAAACTATAAATGACTACATCATGATCAACATAGAGACATATATAGGATGGTTTATGTTTTTCTAAAACATTATTCCAAACCTAAGTCGCAACATTCCATTTTTAGGTTGCACGTAGAAGTTTCCCGAATTATCCATCACATCCGTTAATTAACTTCATTAAACTCTAGGTGAGTTCATAGCCCCACTTTTTACTACTTAATTGTTTTACAAACCCTCGGGGGAAATACATGCTTTATTTTAAATCGAACACATTGCTTTGAAATTATACTTGAATGTATTATTTGCACTAAGTACTACTATTGCCAAAGTCCCTATTATCATGAACCATTAATCACTTGCGAGTGAACGCGAATAATGTGGATAGATCTATCGGGATTGACAAATCCCGTTTGTGTTGACCGGTAGGCAAACAAACGCACTCTATTTGAAGATCCATATGTTTAATGGCAAATTACCTATTAGGGCAACTGTTACTATTAAACCTGTTAACATTTAGGTGTCTTGAGCTTAGTGCAATAATATCTGTTTTGTTTTATGTACTATGAATGTGAGACTAATTACCTCACGTTACGAATATTGTGTTCAACTGATTTCCTAAACTCTATGAATTTCACTCAACCTTTGTGTTGATAGTTTTAAGCATGTATTTCAGGTCCATAATGTTGGAAGCTGGCACGGAGGAGCACGAATACTCAAGAAGGCTATAAATTTTATTATCATTCGAAAACCCATTTAATGTATTTTGTAAACTTGGAACCATTTGGGACCTCATTTCTAATATTTATATAAATCGAATGATAAATCTTTTAAAACGACTCCATTAGAGTTCGTTTTCTATTGTTATGACTGTTGTGCCATGAAGTAATACCAGTTTGAATTCAGCTACGTATCACGAAATTGGGGGTGTTACAGATTGGTATCAGAGCCTTAATTATAGAGAAACGAGTCTATCTTGAGACTTAAACTATAACTACGTTTACAAACAAAAACATTTACAGCCTTCCGTTCTCCGTGCCTTCCATCCTCCAGACGATTATGTGACTTTCAGGCACTTTAAGCTATACAAACATACTAGTATATTGATATGAAGATAATGCAGTTTAAAGTATAAGTACAATTCATGTACTTATGTCCGTATGTACGGCTACCTCAAGTATGTAATACTTGGGGTCCGCTTTGATGCTTTGTACGGCTACCTCAAGTATATGATAATTGGGTCCGCTTGAGTTTGGTACGGCTCCCTCAAGTATCTGATACTTGAGCCCGCTTTAGTTTGGTACGGCTGCCTCAAGTATGTGATACTTGAGCCTGCTTTAGTTTGATACGGCTGCCTCAAGTATGGGATACTTTAGCCCGCTTTAGTTTGATACGGCTGCCTCGAGTATGTGATACTTGAGCTCAGTTTAGTTTGATACGGTTGCCTCGAGTATGTGATACTTGAGCCCGCTTTAGTTTGATACGACTTCCTCAAGTATGTGATACTTGAGTCCGCTTTTGTTTGGTACAATTATGTATGCATATAATTATATAAATGCGATTCACGTATCGCAATACTATTAGTTAGCATAAATAAACATTCAGTTCGGATAAACATATAGTTGCAAATAATCGTGATTGTCGATAAAAGTACTTGAGCATGTATCTCCCCCAAAGAGTTTATAAAATAGTTGAATGATAGAAAATGGGGCAATGAAACTCATCGTGAGTTAATGATATCAAATGTAAAGTGAAGAAGATGGATATGCCGTGAGAACCTCTACGAGCAACCTAGAGTATGATGTTGCAACTTAGGTTTGAAATAATGATGCGAAAGTAATAACAAGCCTATATACATTTTTATACTGATCATGATGTAGTACATGGTAGTTGTGTATGTCGTTTATAGAAATGGTCTAGTTGTGAAAACGTGTTTAGTTTATATATCGTACTACCGTTCGGGCCATCACAATTCAGAGGTCTCGTAGTAAACGTTCAAGGAGCTAGGACACTTTAATTCATAAATCTAGCAACTCGTCGATCTGTTTACCCAAATGAACCCCTCACATGATGTTCCCTAGTGTTGTAGTATTCGACATGGAAAAACATATGTTTTGCTCGTTTGATCATTTGAAATATAAGTTAAGTGGTTACAAAATATGTTTGGTCATAATCCGAAAGTGAGTTTTAAATGTCTAGTAAGCATGTAAAGTTTCATGGTTTATCGAGGGAGTAGATCCAAATTGTATTGTATACGTTTAGGTTTGTCAAGGCTAAGGCCTTTGGTTTACGGTCTCGGCTTAGGAAGCCTTGAGGCTTTAGCCATGGCTTTGGTGTAGGCTATCATGGTCTTGAGACTCAATCTAGGCCTTAGCCGTGGCTGTGGTCTCGGCTTAAGGCCATTAGGCCTCTTGGTTTGCCTTTAGTTGTGACAAAAGTATAGTTATATAGGGCAGTATCAGTTTTTGAAAGAAAATGGCCTGTTTTAAGTGTTTTCAGGGCCCGAGCTTCTCTGTAACTAAAGGAAAATGTCATTCCGGACAACTTTTGTGCTTTAACCTTTTGATGAAACGGACCAGAAGGCCTTGAAAAAAAATGGGCAGACCCCTAACAATTTGTTTATGGCAGTTTCGGTGTTTTGGTTTCGCTAACTTCTTTTGGCCGTATCTTTTGACTCGTGTACTCGTTTTGGGTGATTCAAATTGCTATGTTTTCCTTTTAAAGTCCTCTTTAACAGTATGTAAGTGTCTAATATCATGGTTTTACTATTTTGGTGGTATTACACAATATATGTCACTAGTTTTCTTGTTTACATCCATTTAGCTAACATATGATTCCTTTAACATGTTTTAGTGGTTTTTGTACATCATGATAACAATATAAAGACCATATATAACATAAATAAAGTATGAGAAACATGTAAATGATGTTGAGCAAGAGAGTGTGTTAGGGTTTCTTACAACTTTTGGCCTTAATGAAAAGGGATACATGAACTAGGACAAGAACTAAATCCTTCAATCGAAAACCATAGCTTCCAAATCTTTTACCCAAGTTTTGAAAACCCTTCTTAATCTCCATCTAATATTTTTAAAAACTTTACTTTCACAGCCCTATAATCACCTTGAAAATCTTCCAAGAAAACCCTAGGATTGATGATGAGATTATGGTGTTGTTTATGGTGATTTATGGTAAAAATGTAACTAGGAATCAACAAGGATTAAAAGGCTATACTTGGGTGGATTAAACTTGCAAGAATCAAGATAAAAATGGTGAAAAATGATATGTTTGCTCGTTGCTTATGACAAGGGAGAAAGGGAGATGAGTTTTCTTGGTCAAATGAAGTGATAAGTGTAAGACTTTATAGATTTTTGCAAAGGGAATTGATACTCACACTACATTTTTTGATTCATGCACCACAATTTGTGCATTACAGTTTGTATTGTACAATCAATAATGCACAAATTAAGGTGCATGAATCAAAAAATATGGTGTGAGTATCACCTCCCTTTTGCAAAACTTAACTTTGTTAAGTTAACACATGTATCAATCTAATTCAAGATCAAATCTCACCAAGCCATGTGGCTTGGTGACTCATTGTAAACACCACCTAGGGCTGTTTTGAGGAGGTGAGTAAGTTTGGATATTATCTTGATTTTACGGAGTGTAAATATGGTCCCGGTAATCGTTAACGGTAAGTCGTTAAGTCACGAAATGCAAAACCGGATATCGTAAAAGTATGAAACTTGTAGGAATGATAAAACTCATCATTATACTCCATATTAAAATATGAAATGAGTGGTAAGTTCTATCGGGTTGCTTAAACGCTGTTTAGAGCTGGAAACGCGGGTCAAAAACACGCATTTCGGTTAAAACGCAGAACTCGAAAACGTAAAATTCCAAAACCCTTGGAATTGTCATAAAATGGTAGAAATACATATTTCTAATGTTTATAGTGTTTTATGGACATATCGGGATTCCTGAATGACGTTTAAACCCTAAAGTAATTCTCGCACATGGTTTTGTGAAATTGGTTTTGAATGGATTCAACGTACGTCATCAGGACGACTTGTCGAGTATCAACTTTCTTGTCATGATGGTAAAATAAAAATAAAAAATTTTACAGGATGAATAGTGAAAGTGAATAGTAACTTTTCAAAAAAAAATGAAAAGTAACCTGAAAATGCGGGTTGTTACAAAATTCATGCCTGTTATTGATGACCACAAAATTTTTAACCGAGTACACACCCCCCTCTTTTAACCTCAAGAAATTGTGAGCCACAGTTGCCTTGGCGGTATAATGGATTACATTACCCTGCAACAAAAGCGTGTTAAAACGGGCTCAGATTAGGTATTGTTGTTACACAGATTTTTTAGAAAGGACGATGCATATACCTTAGCATCAGAGACCAAGAAATTAGAGCCCAAGTATCAGCCATTGGTAGACGCATTTACATCCAATAATCTACAAAACATAACTATAATTGTTCCAGTGGCATCTAGCTTCAGCTCGTCCATGAACATCTCAGACTTTGGGCTTGATATTTCTGCAGCCATGATGATATACTAAATGGACTTTTTTAGTTTTATTACTATTGGACTCACTCACCTCACTTACAATTTCTGGAAAAGAGATGGGCTTGATGCCTCATTTATACAGTATACATACATTTAATAAGGATATAATTGCAGCTTAATTTGTATTATTTGAGGTTGTAACTGCAACTTGATTTGTATTATTTGAGGTTGCAAAACTGTAGGCCTTCCGTATGCCTGCATTGAAGGTTCTATTTGTATATTTGAGGTTGCAAAACTGTAAAACTATAGGTCTTTTGGTTGCCTGCATTGAAGGAGACCTTTGATGCGTATGAATTATATTCACCATATTTCTAACTCGATGTAATTGATATAGTTTTTGTGTAGCTTCATCTATGTTGTACCGTACTTAATTTTGTGCACAACAACTCTTCTTGCACATTAAATTAAGCACTTCAATCTTTAGATAGTATAGATAGTTCAAAATTTTATTTGGGTTTGTGTTTTATCATACCTTTTTGTAGGAGGTAACTTGTTCGTACGTTCATGTGACAATGAATTGACGAATAGTAGATGAATTTTTTCTTCAAGAGATTGCGGTCTCCCTATACTATTGGGTATACGTTCGATGTCATCTTTAGTGCAAGATATAAGACACAGGTTTGGATTGTTCTACTTCAGCATCAAGTTGGTTATACTTGGTTTTCTTCATCAGTAATCATTACATAGAGCCTACATTCTTCAAATGGTTAACATATGGGTTTTAGGGGAAGCCTAACGTTTAAATGATTAACCATTTATATGCTACTACTTGTTGGTGTTTTACTACTGGTTCGGATTTCTTTTGCCTTAATTTCATTTTCAGCAAGCTTTTTGGTGATCTTCATAGCGGGTATCTTGAGGCATTAGAAGGATGGATTAGTCGTATGATATTGGTTAGTGGTGGTTAAAATCAAATTTGCTTCTACTTAGCTTCTCCTAGTGGATAATGGCAAAAAGGGGAAGAAGAGTCTAATTGAAGATTTGCGACTTGAAGATCCTTGATGGTATAGCATGGCTTAAGGGGAAGTTTCATTCACTATGTGGTTTTGTAATTATCAACTAGGGGAAGATTGTTGGGTTCGTTATTTTGAGTTGATAATGGCAAAACTAATAAACTACAATGTTACAAGAATGGAACTTGAAGGACTAAATATGACAAAGGAGCAATCTTCTAACTATAGAAGATTACAAGAAAATCTTCTATATGCTTTAAGTTATTTAGTCATTAATTCCTTGTAAAACCTAATTCTCTACTTTATAAAGAGAATACAGGTTCTTGTTTTAGTGTGTGTCAAGATGTGAACACCATTAGTAAAGGTGTGTGTGTGTACAGGCGTTGGGGGACGCCTTGGGTATTGGTTAGTCGACTAGTTAGTGAGCCTCAAGGATCCATGATTCCTTGTTATAGATAGGTAACACGTACTATCATTGATCAAGATAGTATTGGGGCTGTGTTGGTTGTTTGTAGTAGAGTAGAGATGATGACGAAGAAACCTTTATACAATAACATTGTTCTTTGATTATTCCGTTGTGCATGTTAAATGTTATTGTGATCCTAGATAAGGTCTAAACAACCTCGAGCATCAATTTTAACACTCCGTATCATAGGACGGTGTACGAATACTTCAGAATATAATAATCTTGGACCCCACGCGAAGTTACCTAGATACGGCGTATCAGGTACATTAGATACGCCGTATCGATGCTATTTCCAGAAACTATAAATACAGGATCGACTGCCACATTCGAGAGGGGAGAAACCAATTCCACATAAAACCATGCGACGACCAGACCACACTAGACATGACCAGAAGAAGGATTCAGAGGCATAAGTAGGTCCTGTTAGTGCTTTTTAATTCATAAGTAGATTTCACTTTACACAACATGATAATAATTTACCTATACACAACGAAACACATCAAGTTCATAGCACCACTGTCTATTACTTAATTATTTTACAAACCCTTGGGGGAGATACATGTTATTTTTAACATGAACACACGAACATTTGAAATTGTATGCTTATCTGATTATTTTATTGTCACTATGTACCATCATTGCCAAACATAAGGCCCCATATCATGAACCAGTTAATCACTAGGAGTAGTGAGCACGAATATTGTGAATAGGCCTATTGTGATTGACGAATCCCGTTTGTGTTGACTAAGTACGTTCAAACAAACTCACTATATTTTAGAACATAGGGTTTAGTGGCAAATTACCTACAGAGGCGAAAAACGAGCCAATTGATATTGGTACATGTTAACTCTTTGGTTGCATGGGCTTAGTGAAATAATTACTGTTTTTTTTTCATTTTGGGTGTAATACATCGTAGCCTACACAGAAACAATGTATTCAACATTTAACAAAAAAACCTATGGATTCACTCAACCTTTGTGTTGACCTTTTAAGCATGTTTTATCTTAGGTCCTTAATGATCGAGGATGGCAAGGAGGGGCACGAAAACAATCAAGAAAGGCTATAACAAATTTTATCATTTGATAAACATCAAATACTTTATATTGACGTATTTTGTAATCATGGAACCATCTGGGACCTATCTTTGTAAACTCTGATATATTTTAATAAATCGAATGATAATTCTTTTTAACAACTTAGGTAGAGATTGTTTTATACTATTATAACTGTCGTACCAACGAGTAACTCCCAATTTGAATTCCGATGCATTCACGAAGTTGGGGGTGTTATAGATCGGTATCAGAGCTATAGTTATAGAGAAACAGGTTTAAGCGAGACCTAAACTATAACAACTTTTATAAACAAAATATTTTATAGTCTTACGCTCTTCGTGCCTTCCATCCTCCAGATGATTATGTGACTTTTTAAGACGTTTTATACTACACAATCATACTAGTATATTGATATATACACACTCAACATACTTTCAATCATTATATATAAACGATGGACTAAGCATATTTGCGTATGCCTATTCGGGCATTACATCACAACCACATTTTTCCCGATCATATACCTATTCGTACATTTGGTGATTTAAGAAACCTTCCCAATACCTTATAATCAATTACAATGTTCTTTCCTATCTCTCAGACATTGTAATTTATATAATGGTCTCATTCATTTTTCAAGACATTGTGAGATACAATAGTCTTATTCATTTTTCAAGACATTGTGAGATACAATGGTCTCCTTCATTTTTCAGGACATTGTTATAGGCAATGGTCTCATTTATTTTTCAAGACATAGTGTGATACAGTGGTCTCTATTACATTCTCAGATACTGTGAGTTATATAGTGGTGTCTATTACATTCCCAGACACTATAATTGATACAGTGGTCTCTCTATCACATTCCTAGACATTGTAAGTGACACAGTGGTCTTATTTACTTCGCAGACACAGTGGCCTTTTTTTTCTTATTTTTCAAAAACTTGATGCAGGTTTTACTGACCAGTTCTTAATATTTATATTGTCTTGCTATACCTATGGTCTACCCTAATGCACTAACGGGCAGTGTACCCGGTCGTGTGTAGTGTAGTAAATGGTAAGGCCGAGGTCGTCCCAAGAGCTATGTGTGTTGGATTATTACTTAGTCTAATTGTCACCGAATAATAATGGTTTTGATAGGGATTTAATTAATTAAACTACTAATGCAGAATAAAATAAAAGCAGATAAATGGTAAAGGGAAATCAATAGAGGAATAGTGGTGCTAACCTAGTCAATCCTCCTAGCTAGTTATGTCTATGTCTACCTACTTCCAATTACTTCAGGTGGGGTCAAATTCGAGAGGACAGCATTTGGTCAATTCGCCCTAAACTATCAGCAAAGATGCCACCACAGGAGAAATCAGGCACACCGTCATAAGTCCTGTTGTTCCTGGTACCCTAAGCCGAGTCATTAAGTACCGCTACATGCTAGATTCTAAATAGTGAGTGCCCGGCCGTTAAGAACTTAGACACTACACCCCCAATTCTTAAGTTCATCCAAACGATAGGTGATCAGTTGGTCAAATCGCACAAGTAGAAAGGGTCGTCAGTTGGTCATATCTTACCCTTCCCGTCTCAGTCCGCTCACCTAGGGTCAGTTGGTCATATCTCCTAGGCAATTGGCCTCTACCGCCATTCAAAACTACCGAACCAAGGGTGACTACCAAAGAACTATGCATGCATACACTTAGAAATAATTGTACGTAAGTAAAGGTAAACGCAAACAAAAAAATTAAGGAATCATAACTAGGCTAGCACCAAAGGGTGCTTAGCCACTCATATTAATCATGCAAAACAATTCAATATTCAAAGGTACGAAATACATGAATTGAAAGTAAAAGAAATATAAAACGCTAAAGCTTATCGTAATGGTGTGACTTCTCCCTTGGAAACAGCTCCGTATGCTCCCTTAGACCTGCCTTGAGCTTTTTCCCACGTTCTCAGAGTGTTGTGTGTGGAATGGGATGCTTTGAAATGCTGGAATTCGTGGGGTATTTATAGGCCAGGTCTGGGTTACGGCGTAACCAATAGAGGAGTTACGTCGTAACCTTCTATTCCTTCGTAAATGCACAAGATCTGCTAGTTACGGCGTAACCTTATAAGTGGTTATGCCGTAGTCTTCAATAAACTCGGTTACGTCATAAGTGATGCAGTAGTTACGGCGTAAATAACAGCGGCGTGGAACCTCTTTTGACCTAATGGAGTTACGTCGTAACCTTTGGGAAGAGTTACGTCGTAACCTCTTGATAAGTTGGTATTCATGGTCACGCAATAGTTACGGCGTAATGTGAGAGAGGAGTTACGCCGTAACTTCTTCAAAATAGGCATACTATGGTAAATCTTTAGTAATGTTTCCATATCCGCGTCTCTTTAGCTCCAATGCTCGTAATTTACCTGAAAGTGGAAAACAATAGAAAACAAGCGTAAATCCATATAAATGATATAAATAACGAACATTATCGGGGGAAATTGACACTTAATATTCAGGACTATTTGATGTTATCAAATATCCCCCAACTTGAACTCTACTTGTCCTCGAGTAGACCTTATTAGATAGATTCCTAAAAAGATATCTCCCTAAACCTGGAAAATATGAGTTTACAAATCCCTTATGCTAGAATAAAACAAAGCCGAACACCTCACGAAAGGGGAACAAACACTCAAATCTCTCAACTATTCTAAGTGTCAATTTCGGGGTGATCACTCAATCGCACAGTCATAGCATGTATTCTATCATAAGCTTGGCGGTTACACAAATCTCCACCACTAGATTTAAGGGTTAAACAATTCTCGAAGGCAATATGGGTAGACACGACAATGGTTAAGGGGTGACTCGTCATTACTAACATGTCACGGCGAAGTGGACAAAATCAATGATACATGACCAAATCCATGGCCAAGACACCAAAGATTTCTCGCTGCATCACCTAGACACGCTTCATGACTAAAGGGTAGGATAAGACATGGGATATATAATTGGTGTAAAATGAAAAACAAGCAGGTAGTCTAAATCTATAACCAAGTCATCACCATTTACCGTCCGCCCAAAGTTCAAGCTTAGAAGTCTAGAGACCGGATCATGAAATGCAAGGTAGATGCGTCATTAGAGGACGTCGTGATGGGCATACTACCTTTTCTTCTTCTGTTGGCAAAACTACCAACTCCAATCTTCAAATGTGACCGAGGTGGCCTCCTCGATACTAATCAATAAAGCTCATACTACAGTGCTTATAACATCGCACTTTACAATATCATAACTCAATCAACCTCTTTTTTTTTCAACATAACATAATAACATAACATCCCCCCACTTGAGATGAAAAATGGGAATTCGGGGGGTCTTCAATGATCTTCATAAATGTCGTCGATGAAAGCATGATTTCCAAACCTTTCCACTCGAACCTTGAACTTAGGCAAATGATGACTTCCCAATCACAAATAAAGACTACAGGGTAGGCTAAGGTGTATAGGTGTAACGAAACAATATTTTGGGTTGACAAAATGAAAGGAATGGCTCAGAAGGGTGTATCTAGGGGTATCTTGCACTAAAGGGGAGTGCAACAAAAGGGTTTCACATGGGGGGTCAAAAATTCGAGGTGACTAATCGATAGACTCACAATGGTAGGCTGTTTGGGTGATAATCCTATAATATTGCCTTCTAAAACTGAAAAGTCCAAATACATCGAGCTAACTCAACATACCTCGTCTATGGTCTCAAAATGATGCAAAGGCCAAGTTTTAAAGTTTACAAGCTACCGGCACACTCATAATTTGGTGGATTTGGGGTAAAATATTAGAAACGGATAAGGCTAATCTCACCATGTAATGTCAAGGGTTGTATGTGCTCGGCTAAGGTCTAGTCTAGTTAGGTTCGGAAAAACATGTCAAAATTTTATAAATGGCATAATTTTTCAAAATAAACTAGAATAATGAGGGCGAAATAAAGTTCAAGAGATAATTCTACTCCCGTCCCCCCACTTGAATTGTACAAAGTCCGTTTTGTACTAGGCATTAAAATAAAGGTGATGAGAAAGGTAGAATTAGAGCGAGAACTTCCCTGAAATTTGCTCCAAAAAGAAGAAGGCCCACGAGAAAGAACCGTGCCTTTGTTTAAGCGTCATGAACAAACTTCAATCCCTGAAATCACAATACCGACAAGCATAATACTAAAAAAAAAAAAAAAATGAAAAACAAACCAAACTCACTTTCGTAGGAATCACGGTTTCATTTAGCGAATGCAACAAGCCTTTTAAACCACTTGGTGTCCCAAGTGGACGAGTGAAGTCTCGTGAGGGTTTACAGGGAACACACCCACAAAGTTCATTTAAAAACTAATACAAGGTTACTGTGTTTTAAAATGAAAGAATAAAGCAGAGGAGAGTTACGTCGTAACTCCTATAAGGGAGTTACGCCGTAACTGGCAAAACCTGGTATGAGCTGTATAGCGAGTAGTTACGGCGTAACCACAAAGATGGTAACACGCCGTAATTGGTAATACGTTAAGAATTCTACTGCTAAAATGTTGGTTACGGCGTAATCACCAAGATGAGTTACGCCGTAACTCTGTTCAGATCAGCAACTGCAGCAGTAATTACTTCCTTGTTTCCTGCAAAAATGGTTAGAAAACACAAAACCCGACAGAAAGGAAATAAAAACAAAAGAAAGGGATAATTCGGGTTATCTCCCAAAAGAGCACTTTTCTTTATTAACGAGTCTTTAAGTTAGACTCAGAGTCGTAGTTTCCCAAAAGAGCACCTTAAAATATTGATACGTAACTGCAGCGGATAACAAGAACAAAGGTAGAGATTTATCAAACTAGACCTGTAGTTTGACAACCGGGTGAAAGCAAATCAAGACCTATTGATTCACAATCGAATCATGAGTAGGAATCGCGTCCTAAACAATGATCAAAGTGGAATTATGAACTATAATTCAAAGGAAAGGATTAACCTTCTGTTTATTCATATCTTCTTCAAAGGTTACAGATAATGATCATAAATAGCAAAGAAAATGATCAGATTTGTAGGTTACAAGAAACTCAAAAGTCTTAAAATAAATATGATCATAAATAGCAAAATATGACCATGTTTACTGTGTAGCAGTTGTATGAGGTGCAATCCAAGATACCAAACACACACAACGAGCCATTGACCCCCCAAACACTTCGTTTCCACTAGTAAGTACCAAGTCATTTCGTATCGGGTCTTCGTTAGTAACCGTAACCGTATCATCCCCTCCTCCTTTAAATGGAATTGACCTCAATTCAGCAAGGCCATCATCGTCGAGGTAGGGTGTGAGATCCCCCACATTGAAGGTAGCATGCACCCCATAATCTCCTGGAAGTTCGATCTTGTAAGCGTTGTCATTCACCCGTGTAACCACCTTGTAAGGTCCCTCGGCTCGAGGCATAAGTTTGTTCTTGCGTTTACTTGGAAACCGCTCTTTCCTCAAATGAACCCATACTAAATCCCCTTCAACAAACACCCTGGACTGCCGATTTTTGTTTGACTTTTTTTTATATGTTGCATTAATGGCTTCAATACGATCATGCACTTGTTGATGCAACTTCATCATGGATTTTAACTTGGCTTCCGCGTCTTGGTGAACCAACTCATCTTTAGGAAATGGTATGAGGTCTAATGGCACAAATGGGTTAACTCCATACACAACCTCAAATGGAGAATGACCAGTAGCATATGTAGGAGAGCGATTGTAAGCAAACTCGGCATGAGCAAGCTGGACGTCCCAATCTTTTTGCGTCTTTCTAACCAGCCCTCGCAATAATGTTCCCAACGTTCGATTAGTAACTTCGGTTTGACCATCCGTTTGAGGATGATGTGAGGTGCTAAACAGCAACTTAGTGCCCACCTTTCTCCATAAAGTATTCCAAAAATAGCTTAAGAATTTGGAATCTCGATCCGAAACTATGGTCTTGGGAATCCCATGTAAACGAACAATTTCTCGAAAATACAAATCAGCCACATGGCAAGCATTGTCGGCCTTGTGACAAGCAACAAAATGAGCCATTTTAGAAAATCGATCTACCACCACCATGATAGCATCCGTACCCCTTTGAGTGCGAGGTAAAGCTACTATAAAATCCATAGACACGTCTTCCCAAGGGCGGACCGGAACCGGTAATGGTGAGTACAAACCTGGTTTGAACGGAACATCCTACAAAAGTGTTTTAAAACATGGTGTTTGTTCTCTCTAGATGGCGATTCTGTAACCCTAACTTCTCTTAATCGATTTCTTCAGATCTGCCCTAAAACTCTTGATTAGGGTCGATTCTGGGAATTTTTTTTAGGGTTACAATCGCTAGTGGTTTAGCCGTCACTATCTTCTATTCTTCTGGCCATTAACCTATCCATAAACGTCCTCTCTACCCTCCTTGGTGGGTATGCAATACGTTTTGTGGGTTTGTTTTACATAAAAGAAGGTGGCGGCTGAGGTTTTGTCGAAACCCTAACCATCTAACTTTCCAATCGATTTCATTTAATCCGTTTCTTGATCTTGTTTCCTTCAACGATTTGTGTTTGGTGGTGTTTAACATTCGTGTTTTTCAGCACCTATTCCAATTTGTTGCTGGTTAATTCGATTTAGACGTTTTGAGTGTTATCGTGTCTTTAGGGTTTTGATAAATCTGTTGTTGACGATCGTATGCTGATTATGGTACATCATGTTGGTGGATCTGCATATAAGCTTTATTTATATCTGCTGGTCGATCGTGGAATGCGCTGGTCTGGTTTTAATTCTACAAAACCCTGTTGGGGTTTTGTCTTTAACCGTTTGAAGGTAACCCTCGCTAGGGGTTTGGTATGGCACGTTCAGGTTCTGATTATTTTTCATGATTTCTGGGTGATGAGAGATACACGTTCATGGTTTCTAGGGTTTTTGTTATCAACCCTAGTTTGTGATTCATGTCTGATTTGTTCGCTGTGGTGTGGATAAGTCGGTTGCTTGTTAGGGTTTCGCTTTACCCTTGGTATGTTGCATGGTGACCTTTCTAGTGCTGATTGATCTTCGTGGTGTTCTTGGAAGGGGTGATCATGGTATAAGTTGCAGATTACTGCATTGTTTGTTACTATTCTCATTGGTTTCTTGCCTTTGGTACATGCATGGCAGCGTTGCATTCTCTTTGATTCAACGTTGATAAAGAGGCGGGGTTATCTTTGTTTGAATGGTAGAATTTGTTAGTTTCATTCGTATTTTTCTGCACTGGTGGTGACTAATTTGTAACGTGTGTCTATAATACGATGGAATTTTAGAGGTGGTGTTTGTGGTGCTGTTATGATACTACAAACGTCTTACACGTTGAAGATCTCATGGAAGTTGATGTGAAGAGCTGCTATTGTGGATGTGCGTTGGTTTTATACGTATTTGTTGGTTATGCTTATTGGTGTTCAGTTTTGCATCTCAACATACACCTTTGGAGCGAGTTTGAGCTTGCTGCTCTATCCGTGGTTTTAGAGTCCCTCACCAACCGTTGTGTGAAACTTGTGAACTGTGCTTCAATTTGAGGACCATGATATTGTATATTTGGACGACGCTGGAAGTTTGGACTACTATGGTGACTTGAAGATTCATGTATTTTTATTCTTTTTATCGTTGTAGTCTGATGTTTAGTAATAAGTGTGGTTTGTCACGCTTATATTGTAAGTTATAGGAATGATGTGGCATTCCTATAGGAGAGTCTGTAAGTGTCCTAAGGGACTGAGATGAGGGATTCACCCTCATCCTTTGTACTTCAATGTTTTTTGGCGTAATATATTTTACCGGGGTGAATTAACCCTTTTACCCAAAAAAAAAAAAAAAAAAAAAAAAAAAAAACCTGGTTTGAACGAGCTTTTGGCCACGCGACATGTCACACACTTTCCCACAATGTTGGTCACATCCCCTAACATCTTAGGCCAAAAAAAATGTTCCTTCAGCACCTCCATAGTTTTAGATATACCAAAATGCCCCGCCAATCCTCCACCATGAGCCTCTCGTACTAGTAATTCACGAACTGAATGTTTGGGAATACAAAGACGATTACGCTTAAAAAGAAACCCGTCTTGTATCATGTATTCTCCAAACGCACCAGCCTTGCATTTATCAAACGTGACCCCAAAATCCACATCATCACCATAATAATCCTTCAACGTTTCAAAACCCAACAGACGAACATCAAGAGTAGCAAGTAGAGTATACCTACAGGATAGTGCATCCGCCACCACGTTACTCTTACCATCCTTATACTTTGAAGAAAAGTGAAAGGATTGCAAAAATTCAACCCATTTAGCATGTCTTGGACTCAACTTTTGCTGCCCATTAATGTACTTTAAAGACTCATGATCCGAATGCAATATAAAATGACTCGGACGTAAATAGTGACTCCAATGATCAAGAGCTCTAACAATGGCATAAAATTCCTTGTCATAAGTGCAATAATTCAATCGAGCACCACCCAACTTCTCCGAAAAATAAGTTATGGGACGTTTACCCTGGATCAAAACCGCACCAATACCTACACCACTAGCATCACACTCTACTTCAAAAGGTTGAGAAAAATCAGGTCATGCCAAAATAGGTGCGGCACACAAACATTCTTTAATCAATTCAAATGCCTTTTGAGCGTCTTCACCCCACACAAACACCCCTTTCTTCAAACAGCAGGTAATGGGACTAGTAATAGTGCTGAAATCACGTATAAAACGCCTATAAAATGAGGCAAGACCATGAAAAGAACGTACCTCATTTACTGTTTTAGGGCTAGGCCAAGTTTTGATAGCTTCGATTTTGGACTGATCCACTGACACCCCATCTTTCGAAACCACATAACCCAAAAACATCACACTATCAACAAGGAACGAGCACTTCTCATGTTTCCCATAGAGTTTTTGAGCTCTAAGAGTTTCAAACAAATGCCTCAAATGTACCAAGTGTTCCTCTTCGCTTTTACTATACACCAATATGTCATCGAGATAAACCACCACAAACCTGCCCAAAAATGGTTTAAGTACTTCGTTCATCAACCTCATAAACGTACTAGGAGCGTTTGTGAGACCAAATGGCATAACGGTCCACTCATACAACCCATGTTTCGTCTTAAAAGCTGTTTTCCATTCATCACCTTCACGCATCCGAATTTGGTGATAACCACTTCGTAAATCAATCTTTGAGAACACCACCGAACCATGAAGTTCATCCAACATATCATCAAGTCTCGGAATTGGAAAACGATACTTAATGGTAATGTTATTCACAGCCCTACTATCAATACACATCCGCCATGTTCCATCTTTCTTAGGTACAAGTAAAACGGGTACCGCACACAGACTTAAGCTTTCACGAACATATCCCTTGCTCACTAATTCATCAATCTGCCTTTGTAATTCTTTAGTTTCTTCCGGATTACAACGATAGGCAGCCTTATTAGGCAATGGAGTTCCTGGAATCAGATCAATTTGGTGTTCAATACCACGAATAGGAGGCAAACCTGGTGGTACGTCATCAGGAAACACGTCTTGATATTCCGAAAGCAAATTGGCAATGGGACCATCTTCATGCAAAATTTGACCTGTTGCTGCATTTTCCTTGGCTATGAGTAAAAACACCATTTCTCCACGACCAAGAATTTGTTCAACCTCCCGTTCACTAACCAGCATAGTATGATTCAGCTTCTTCTTTGCTTTAGTGCTCATAGCTCGAACCGCTTGTGATGACATTGGCTTCAACACAATTCTTTTACCTTTATCTTTCATTTGATACTCATTGCTCCTTCCTTTGTGTAACACATCCCTATCAAATTGCCAAGGACGCCCTAACAAAATATGACAAGCATCCATAGGAATAACATCACATAAAACTTTGTCAACATAAGAGCCCATTGTTAACCCGACCCGTACCTGTTTTGAAACCTTCACACTATTACCATCATCGAGCCAATGAAGTGCATAAGGTCTAGGATGAGCCGTAGTGGTTAAACCCAATTTTGACACCAATTCACTAGAAGCTACATTAGTACAACTTCCCCCATCAATAATCAAACTACACCACTTGTCTTTGACTTGACATTTGGTGTGAAATAACTGGTCTCGTTGATCTGAATCAGTAGAAACGACTTGGGTCTGTAAATTTCTAAGAACCAAGGGCGTGTCATAGATTGGAGCCTCATAACTCTCCTCCTCCTCGTTTCCATCACCAAACCCAAAGGTATCACCCAATCTTTCCTCCTCCTCAAACAAATCCTCACGGTATTCAATGGCTTCCCTTAAAGTTACAACTCGTTTGTTTGGACATGCATTTTGATAATGCCCAAATCCTTGGCACTTAAAACATCGAACCTTGTCCAAACTTGTCTCCTTAGTTGAACTAGTCATTTTTTTAGCAACAGGGGAATTACTAGAACCTCCGGTACTAGGGGAGCCAAACGGGTTGCTAAAAGATTCGGTAGGCTTAGGAGAAGACTCGGGTTTAGACCAAGTCTTGGTTTTTCCATAATCCGCACTCGACCCACCCCCATACTTCATTTTCCCCTGCGATTCTAATTTTAAACATAACCCGCAAAGTGTATCAAAATCCGAATAAGGATAGAGTTCAACAGTGTTGGCAATGTTAAAGTTCAACCCGCGCAGAAAACGGGCCATTTTCTGTTCTTCTACCTCTTCGATCTCACCCATCAAACATAGATTCTCAAACTCTTCAATGTATTCACCCACACTCATTTTCCCTTGTTTCAAATCGGCAATTTTACGATAAATAGAAAGCCTATGATTGTTTGGCACATACCTTTTTCTAAGCTTGCGTTTCAAAGATTCCCAAGACGACATTTTCTCCTTTCCGGCTCGAATTCTTTTCTCTTTCAACCCTTCATACCACAATGAAGCCCTTTTACTCAATTTCAGAATAGCGTACTTACATCTTTTTTCGTCATCAAGGTCCTTGAAGTCGAACATTCTGTCAATCTTTCGTTCCCATTCCAAGTAGCTTTCTGGAGTCGTTCCCCCAGCAAACTCAGGGAGTTCCGTCACTTTAAATTCATCTACAACCACACCACGTCTTGGTTGTCTACGACCTTCCTCTTGCGCATTCCTCAAAGCCTCTCGGAGGTTTTGAAGAAAATTAGGATCATCGAAATTCATCTTGGCTTGTAAGAGTCAAAAGCCAATCCGAGCTCTGAAACCACTAATGATACGTAACTGCAGCGGATAACAAGAACAAAGGTAGAGATTTATCAAACTAGACCTGTAGTTTGACAACCGGGTGAAAGCAAATCAAGACCTATTGATTCACAATCGAATCATGAGTAGGAATCGCGTCCTAAACAATGATCAAAGTGGAATTATGAACTATAATTCAAAGGAAAGGATTAACCTTCTGTTTATTCATGTCTTCTTCAAAGGTTACAGATAATGATCATAAATAGCAAAGAAAATGATCAGATTTGTAGGTTACAAGAAACTCAAAAGTCTTAAAATAAATATGATCATAAATAGCAAAATATGACCATGTTTACTGTGTAGCAGTTGTATGAGGTGCAATCCAAGATACCAAACACACACAACGAGCCATTGACCCCCCAAACACTTCGTTTCCACTAGTAAGTACCAAGTCATTTCGTATCGGGTCTTCGTTAGTAACCGTAACCGTATCAAATATACTCCTTCCTTGTTATGAACTTCAATAGTCCCGTAAGGGAATACTTTACTTACTGTGTATGGGCCAACCCAACGAGATCTCATTTTTTCAGGGAATAATTTGAGTCTTGAGTTAAAAATGAGAACTTCCTGTCCTACCTCGAATCTTTTATCCTTGATTCGCTTATCGTGCCATCTTTTGGTCCTGTCTTTGTATGCTCTGGCATGATCATATGCTTCGTCTCGTAATTCAGCTAAACGGTTTATTTGGGAAAATTTGTGCTCCTTGATTATATCAGCCTCCAAGTTGGCATTTTTGAGAGCCCAATATGCTTTATGTTCCAACTCTACGGGAAGATGACATGCTTTTTCGTAAACAATCTTAAAAGGGGTGCTTCCAATAGGAGTTTTGAAGGCCGTTCTGAATGCCCATAATGCCTCATCGAGTTTGTCGGACCAATCTTTTCTGTTACTGCTGACGGATTTCTCTAAAATTTGTTTGAGTGCCCTATTGCTGTTTTCAGTTTGCCCATTGGTTTGTGGGTGATAAGGTGTAGACATTCGGTGGAGTACCCCATATCTATTCAGAACTTTCTCCATAATAGCATTACAAAAGTGTGTCCCTCGATAGCTAATGATGGTCTTAGGGATCCCAAACCTGGAGAATAATTTTTTCAAAAAGCGAATGACACTCCTAGCGTCACAAGTCTGCAGGGCCTCGGCTTCAACCCATTTCAAAACGTAATCGACAGCTACAAGGATATAACTTTTACTCTTCGATTGAGTGAAAGGTCCCATAAAATCGATCCCCCAAACATCAAAAACCTCACATACCATAATATTGTTGAGTGGCATCTGATTCTGAGAAGAGATGTTCCCTGCCCTCTAACAAGCGTCACAATCCCTAACATGCCTTGCGGCGTCTTTGAAAATGCTTGGCCAAAAGAATCCGGCCTCATAAACCTTTCGAGCAGTATTGTCGGCTCCATAGTGTCCTCCTACAGATCCGTTGTGGCAATGTTCCAGAATCTGTCTTTGCTCTTCCCCAAATACGCATCTCCGAATAATACCATCAGGGCATGGTTTAAAAAGGAACGGATCATCCCAGAAGTAATACTTAAGATCCGAGAAGAACTTTTTCTTTTGATTGTAGGTTTTTTTGCTTGGTAAAACTTTGGCTGCTAGGTAATTAGCGAAATCTGCGTACCATGGTTCCACACTGGAATCTTTAATTCTAACTGCCATGAGGTGTTCGTCGGGGAAGGAGTCCCGGATAGTTTCTGTGTCAAGTTCCTCGAGCTCAGGGTTTTCTAATCGTGAAAGGTGATCAGCTGCTAAGTTTTCTGCTCCTTTCTTATCCTTGATTTCAATTTTAAATTCTTGCAGCAGCAATACCCATCTTATCAAATAAGTACTTCAAAGCAGAATGGTCAGTGTAGACAATAGTTTTCGACATTACTAAATAAGATCTGAATTTATCAAAGGCATAGACTATAGCCAGCAGTTCTTTTTCAGTGGTTGTGTAATGCTCTTGTGCCTCATTTAAGGTTTTACTAGCATAATAAATGGGTTTAAATTTTTTATCCACCCTCTGTCCTAAAACAGCACCCACAGCATAGTCACTAGCATCGCACATGAGTTCAAAATTGCCCCCCAGTTAGGAGCAATAATAACCGGGGCAGTAGTCAGTTTTTCTTTTAAAATGTCAAAAGCTTTTTTGCAATCATCGTTAAAATCAAATTTAGCATCTTTCATTAGGAGTTGGGTCATAGGTTTGGCAGTTTTTGAAAAATCTTTTATAAATCGTCTATAAGGCAGTCGAGAAATAACGTCAACCTTGGCTTTATCAACTTCTATCCTAGTTTGAGAAATTTTATGCCCCAAAACAATCACTTCTTTAACCATAAAATGACATTTTTCCCAATTAAGGACAAGGTTGGTTTCTTCACATCTGGCAAGCATTTTAGATAGATTATTAAGACAAGATGAGAAGGAGTTACCAAAAACCGAAAAGTCATCCATGAAGACTTCCATAAAATCTTGACACATATCAGAGAATATAGCAGTCATGCACTGTTGGAATGTGGCGGGAGCATTACATAGTCCAAAAGGCATTCTTCGGTAGGTGAATGTTCCGTAAGGGCAAGTGAACGTTGTCTTTTCTTGATCCTCAGGGCCAATAGGAATTTGAAAGTAACCTGAGAATCCATCGAGGAAGCAGTAATACTCATGTCCAGAGAGTCTTTCTAGCATCTGATCGATAAATGGAAGGGGGAAGTGATCCTTTCGTGTAGCATCATTTAATTTTCTGTAATCAATGCACACCCTCCAGCCAGTGACTGTCCTAGTTGGTATCAGCTCATTATCTTCGTTGGTGACCACTGTCATTCCTCCTTTCTTTGGTACAACATGAATGGGGCTAACCCAAGGGCTATTGGAAATAGCTTAAATTAGACCCGCATCCATGAGCTTAATGATTTCGTCCTTCACAACGTCTTGTACTTTAGGGTTTAATCTCCTTTGTGGTTGCACTACAGGCTTAAAATCATCTTCCATAAGTATCTTGTGGGAACAATATGAAGGGTTAATTCCTTTAATGTCAGAGACTTTCCATGCTATTGCCCCCTTGTGCTTGCTTAAAACCTGTAGTAATGACTCCTTTTCTTCGTTAGATAACAAAGAGGAGATCACAACAGGATAATTTTGATCTCCATTGATAAATGCATATTCTAAATGAGGAGGTAACTCCTTAAGTTTTGGGGGAGCATCAGCTTCTTCCGGGGTATTTGCTGAACATACCGTCTGATTCTTTGTGGTCAGTTCCTCTGTTTCGCTTTCTTCATCGCTAGATGTCCCATCATTATCTTCGAATTTTAATGATCTCAAAGGGTCAGGAAGAAAACATTCCTGGGCATGTTTATGAGTGTTAGCTTAGATAAGGTCAAGATCATCAAGGTTGTCATCAGTAAAAGAAGCATATCTCATTGACTTTTCCAGATCGAAGGTAATCTTATCATTACCAATCTCCAACGAAATCTTCTTGTTAAAGACATCAATCATAGCGTGTGCGGTTGCAAGAAAGGGTCTTTCAAGAAAAATAGGGATATCATCTTCTTCCATATCAAGGACTACGAAGTCGACCGGGAAGACAAATTTATCGATCTTGACGAGAACATTTTCAGCGATCCCTTTCGGATATTGAGTAGTTTTATTAGCCAGCTCAATACACATTCTAGTTGGTTTTAGCTCTCCCAACTCCAAACGTGAATAAAGAGAGAATGGTATAAGACTAATGCTTGCCCCAAGGTCGGCAAGGGCCTTGTTGAATAAAATTCCCCCGATAGTACAAGGTAAAGTGAAACTCCCTGGATCTTCTTCTTTGAGAGGTATATTTTTTAAAAGAGCAGCAGAGCATCTTTGATTTAAAGTTATCTGCGTCCGATCAGAAAGTATTCTATGGGTAAGGAGATCCTTCATAAATTTGGCATATTTCGGCATTTGCTCCAAGGCTTCAACGAGAGTAATATTAATGCTGAGTTGTTGTATTTTCTCCATGAATATCTGAAATAGCACCCGTTCTTGTTCCTTCTTAATCCTTCCCGGAAATGGAATTGGTGGAATGTAGGGACGGACTTTTTCGACAGAAGGTTGAGCCTCCTCGGTTTCTTTATTGTTATCTTGGGGTGTTTTGTTAGTCAGATCATTCGAGTTCGAAGGGTAAGCTGGTTCCTTATAGTTTAATCCACTTCTGGCTGTAATAGCGTGAGCCAGATCTCGAGGATTTGTTTCTGTCGTGCTAGGTAAGTCACCTTCATCTCTTACTCTGATAGATTCTGCGAGTTTTCCCACTTGATTTTCAAGTCTTCTAATAGCAGTTGCTTGTGTTCTTAGTGCTTTGTCGTAATCTCGCTTGAGATTCCAAACCAAATTTGCATTCTCATCATATTTTCTGCTAGATTCTTTAACGAGCATCTTCACAGCCTTTTCAAGATCCGTCACTCTCCCATCAATGGGTTTATTGAACTTGTGTTTTACCATCTTCACTTCTTCAGTCAGGGATTGCATATCTACTTCAAATTCCTCCAGATTCTTTATCACTGATTGTATCTCGATAGGATCTTCATCCCGCTCTTCATTCCATGATGACGAATGGAGCGCAACTTCCTCAACTTTTATCCATCCTTTATTAGCAGTCATTAAAGGGATAGGTTCTTTAGAGTCTAACAATTGTCGAGTCTTTATGTTCAACCCGTTGTAGAATATTTGCAGTTGCTCGTGTTTGTTGAGTTTATGCTCGGGGCACTTCAGGATGGTTTCGTTAAATCTTTCCCAAGCTGTAAATAGTGGTTCATCGTAGATTTGGCTAAACCTCCTAATTTCATCGACCTGTTGAAGGATGTTTGCAGGGGTCCGGTATTCCTTAAGAAAAGCCTTCTTAAAGGCGTTCCATGTTGTAATAGATCCTGATGGAAGTTTCTTTAACCAATCTCTAGCTCTTCCTTTTAGGGTAAAAGGGAAAGCCCTCATCATAACATGATATCTGGAGACCCCAGGTGCATGAAATAAATCTGCGATCTCACATACCTTCGCGATGTGTTCGTGTGCTTCTTCGTCTTTGGTTCCATAAAAGCAACATCTTTTCAGTTCATCAAGACAGAGTCCCCAAAATTCGAATTTAATATTTTCTTCAAGAGCTGGAATGGTGATCCCCTATTTACTTTTAGAGGTGGTGAGATAATCATTCATAGTATTACCATCTGATCTTAAAAAACGAATTTGCTCTAGAGAAACATGTGATACCCTAAACTTTTCACCTTACGAATTACAATCTGATCTTCTTTAATCGTTTCTTGTTTTAATCTGCTCCTAGTTACCAATTACATTCGTGTATTGTGTAATTATTACAGGTTATTACGATTACTGATTTGAAGGGTTTGGTTTGTGATCGTTTTTTCATCTTAGGGTTTCGCTGATTCTGAATTTATTTTTTGTCATCTGCGATTATCTTCATGGGTTTCGGTTAGATTATTTGAGCTTTTATTCATGCCTTAGCTTTGTCTACGGCTCTCGTTTTGAAGATTGACGGTGCCCTTCTGGTTTCTTTAATAGTCGGTTTGTTTAGGTTTATTGTTTGGTCGCTTGTTTTTCGTTTTTAGGGTTTAAATTCTGTTTCTTTGCTTACTATGGAGAACAAAGGTGGTGGGAATGTGGATGTGGAGGCATTAAAGGCTAGAATGCAACGGTTTAAAGATTTAGAAGCTGCGAGTATGGGTGAAACGATTCAGCCTAGGAGGCCGGTTAGGGTTCTACTAAACCCTAATCTTAACGAAACTAGTGATTCAAGTCTCAACGCTGTTTCTATGCCTGTTTTGGGTGCTGAAAATGACATGACAAATGATTCTATCATATCCACGCCGTTGGAAGCTGGTAATACGAGTGGAATGGGCATAAATCTTGATGGTACTTCGTTTTGGGACATGCCTACTGTTGGTGGCAAGTCGACGTTAAGCTCACAAGATTATCCATCGCTTGAGGTCCATCTTGCATCTAAACGTACTAATCTTTCTGCGTCGGGAGTATCTAGTGAGCATGGTGGTATGGATATGGACAATAATGCAAGTCTACCTTCTGGTGATAATATTGGTGTTGGTAGTCAAGGTGGACGTATGCATGGGGTACAAACAAGTGGTTCTTCGCCAACTGTGGACGTATCTACGCACACTAGGCCTGTCCAAACTGCGGAGATTAATGTACCAACTAAGTCTTATGTTGGTGCTACTAATGGTGCGAATTCGACAAATATTAAAGGTAAATCTAACTTTCGTCCATTACAAGTTGATAATCTGTTTAATGGTGTTGACGTGTCCATTCCCCTTAAGGTAGTTCAAAATATTAGTGCTAAATTTGATAATACCTTGTATGGATACTTCACTGGCAAGCGTATTGCATTTCCTGTGGTTGAGTATTTTGCACGTAACAACTGGGCTAAGTATGGTTTAAAACGGATCATGATGAATGCAAAAGGCTTCTTTTTCTTTAAGTTTGATTCTCAGGTTGGTTTGGAGGCTGTTCTTGAAGGAGGTCCGTGGATGATTAAGAATAGTCCTATTATTCTTAAAAAGTGGACCATGAGTACTAGTTTGACGAAAGAGGAGTTAACTCGCATTCCGGTATGGGTTAAACTTCATGATGTTCCGTTACAGGTATTTTCTGAAGATGGTATTAGTATTATTGCAACACATATTGGTACGCCTATTATGCTTGATTCTTATACTAGCTCTATGTGTGTTGAATCTTGGGGTAGGAGTAGTTTTGCCCGTTGTTTAATTGAAATTGACTCTCATGCCCCCCTTAAGGAATCTATTACTATTGGTGTACCATATTTGGATCGACCTGGGTTTTCTACTGAAACTATTAGGGTGGAATATGAGTGGAAACCTCCTAGGTGCGATGTTTGTTTGATTTTTGGCCACTCTGTTGATTCTTGTCCTAAGAATATTGTGACTGAACCGGTTGTGGAGGATAGGAATGATGGGTTTCAACTAGTTGGGAAAAAGGGTAAAGCTAAGAAGAATGCTAAGGATAACAAAAGTGGTACGGTTTTTAACGGGGTTCCAGTTGGTAAAAACATGCAGTATAGACCCAAAGCTGTTAATACTCCTTCTACTAGCAAATCCCCTCAAGGAGTTGCTAGTACTAGTACGGGTCCTATACTTAATCAGGTAGGTAATATTGTTTCACCCAATAACTCTACATCTAATGACCCTACTGATGTAGCTACCAAGGATAGTCAACCTGCTCATGCTTCACAAACGGTAAGTAATCCAATTCTGGCTCCTAATATATCTACATCTAACCCGTTTGGTTCTTTGGCTACTTATGATGATGGTGATGAGCCTAAGGGTTTGGAGGATGATGATGAGGTTGTTAATGTTTTTGATGAAACTGGTAATTTGTTTGACAAATCGGGGGCAAGCACTCCTGTTCTGAATGTCCCTGATGTTTAGTATCGCCTCTTGGAATATAAGGGGTTTGAACCATTCCCCTAAACAAAAAGAGGTTAAACAGGTGGTAAATGATAATAATCTTAGTGTTTGTGCTATCTTGGAATCTCATGTTGATGCATCGGTGGTGTATGATACATGTCTTAATGTTTGTCGTAGGTGGAAGTGGACATCTAATGGTAGTCTATGTGATAAGGGGTCCCGAATTATTCTTGGTTGGGATGATGATATTGTTGATGTTATGATTATGTCTCAAACTAACCAGGTTATGCATGTTCAGGTTAATACTCGAGCGGACAGCAAAACTTTTTTCTGTTCTTTTGTATATGCAGATAATTATTATGTTCATCGGCGTGCCCTTTTGTCCAATCTTGTTTGCCATGCTGGATTTATGCGTACTAGGCCTTGGGTTTTGTTGGGTGATTTTAATGCGGCTCTCAAATTGGAGGATCATTCATGTGGTAGTTATGCTCCTGACATTGCTATGCGTGAATTTAAAGATTGTGTTCTGAAAATGGAGGTTGAGGATATTAATTGTACTGGTCTTCACTTTACTTGGAATCAAAAACCAAGAGGTTCATTGGGTACTTTGAAGAAAATTGATAGGGTGATGGGCAATCTAAAGTTTGCTGACTTGTTTCCAGGTTCGTTTGCTATTTTCCAACCTTATCGTATCTCAGATCATTCTCCGTGTGTTCTGCGTATTCCCCAGGTTACTAAGCCTAAGCCTAAGCCGTTCAAATTTTCTAACTTCTTGGTTCATAAAGATGGGTTTAGCGATACGGTTACTGCGGGATGGAATATTAATGTTCATGGTTGTGCTATGTATCGTGTGGTTCAACGTTTAAAGGGGCTGAAATCTCCTTTTCGAAAGCTTTTGCATAGCCAAGGTAATCTTCATGAGCGGGTGGTTAGGATTCGGAAGGAGTTGGATGAGGTCCAAAAGGCTATTGATACAGATCCATCTAATTTAGACTTACGGGATGAACATGCTCATTATCTTCTTGCTTACAAGGAGGCTATGTTAGATGAAGAACGGTTTTTAAAGCAGAAATCTAAAGTTCAATGGCTTCATGCAGGTGATTCTAATACGGCCTATTTTCATAATATTGTTAAAAGCAAATGTGCCCGTAATCGAATTGAATTGGTTAGAGATGCAAACAATGTCTTGTACGAGGGTAATCAGGTTGCAGGTGCTTTTGTTGCTCACTATGAACAGTTTCTTGGTATGGAAGGAAATTGTACTCTTTTTGATGATTATAGTATTTTCTCTAATGTTCTTCCTCATCAATTGGCTGGTTCGATGGTTCGTCATGTTACGGATGCGGAGATTAAGGATGCTATATTTTCTATGGGGGATGATAAAGCTCCTGGGCCTGATGGTTACACGGCTGCTTTCTTTAAGAAAGCATGGGATATTGTGGGTGCTGAGGTAAGGACTGCTGTTCGTGATTTTTTCATTAATGGTAAGCTTCTCAAGGAGATTAATCATACCATTATATCTTTGATTCCTAAAGTGTCTACCCCGTCTAAGATTAATGATTATAGGCCAATTTCTTGCTGTAATGTCATGTATAAATGCATTAGCAAAATTCTTGCTAATCGTATTAAAGAAGGCCTTGGTCAGTTGGTTAGTATTAATCAATCTGCTTTTGTTCCTGGTCGTCGTATTTCTGATAATATTTTACTTACCCAAGAGCTTATGCGGAATTATCATAGAGGGAGAGGTCCTCCTAGATGTGCGTTTAAGGTTGATATTCAGAAGGCATATGATACGGTTGATTGGACGTTTCTTAGGGCAATTCTGATTGGATTTGGTTTTCACCCCAAAATGGTCGACTGGATCATGGTATGTATCTCATCTACGTCGTATTCCATATGTGTTAATGGTGATCTTCATGGCTGGTTTAAAGGTAAGCGGGGCCTTAGACAAGGTGACCCGTTATCTCCATACTTGTTTACGCTGGTTATGGAAGTGCTAACTCTTATATTGCAGAAAAAGGTTTCGAATGATTTAGATTTTCAGTTTCATCATTTGTGTGAGCAACAGAGAATTATTAACCTTTGTTTTGCAGATGACCTCTTCTTGTTTGCTAGAGGCCATCAGGAGTCTGTTAATGTCATTATGCAGGCTTTGGAGGATTTCAAGAACTTTTCGGGTCTTGTCCCAAGTATCCCTAAAAGTACAGCTTTCTTTTGTAATGTTCCTAATGCTATTAAAGCTGCTATTCTCCAGTCTATGCCGTTTGTAGAGGGTTCTCTTCCTGTCCGGTACCTTGGGGTCCCCCTTATATCATCAAGACTTCTTTATAGGGATTGTAAGGTGCTTGTTGAAAAATTGGAAGGTCGTGTGAATGATTGGCGTAATAAGTTTTTATCTCTTGCGGGTAGGCTTCAGTTGGTGAGGTCTGTTTTATCTTCGATGCATTTATATTGGGCTTCGGTTTTCATCCTTCCTACCCATATTATACATGAGTTAGAGCAGCTTATGAGGGGTTTCCTTTGGTGTCAAGGAGAAATGAAAAGGGGAAAGGCTAAGGTGGCTTGGGAATCTGTTTGTAAGCCAAAGAAGGAAGGAGGCCTTGGTATTCGACGTTTGGAGGATTTTAACATTGCTCTCATGACTACTCACATTTGGAGTATCTTGACACATAAAGAGTCGCTTTGGGTGCAATGGATCCATTCATATAAACTTCATGGGAGAATTTTTTGGGATATCCCTTGTTTGGGGGATGTTAGCTGGGGTTGGCGCAAGCTTCTTGCCATTAGACCCAAGGTTCGGCCTTTTATCTGGCATAAGATCAATAATGGGAAGGACGCTTCAGTTTGGTTTGATATGTGGTGTCAGTTAAGCCCGCTTCGTAATTTACTTACTGCTAGAGATATTGCACGAGCGGGATTTAATTTATCTGACTCGGTTTATGATTTGATTGCTAATGATGTTTGGCGATGGCCACTCGACTGGCTATCTCGATTTCCATTGTTAGCTGCTCTTCCGGTTCCTACTCTAAATGATACTGACGATGGATTAGTATGGCGCAACCTGGATGGCAATTTAAGTTGTTTTTCTGTCTCGGGTGCATGGGAATCTCTGCGGCTTAGGGCTGATTTGGTTGAATGGTGTAATGTTCCTTGGTTCTCTCATTGTATTCCAAGGCATGCTATACATTTGTTGCTCGCTATTAAGCAGAAGCTAAAGACTCAGGATAGGATGCGACAATGGGATGTTGGCCCTGACATTGATTTGGCTTTGCTTAGATGCCCACTTTGTGAATTGGTTCCGGATTCTCATTCTCATCTATTTTTTGAGTGCCAATTCTCTATGCAGGTTTGGTTTCAGATTCGGAGTTTATCTGGTATGGACGCGATCCCACCTTCGTTGGAGAGTGCTGTTACAGTTCTTATTCCTTTATCTAAGGGGAGGTCGGTTAGTAGTATCATTTCTCGTTTGTTACTTGCTGCTACTACTTACTTCGTTTGGATGGAGCGTAATTCTAGGCTGTTCAAGCGTAAGAAGTCTTCTGTTGCTGAAGTGGTTAACACTATTGTCTCTACTATTCGGTTGAAGCTGGTTACTTTCAAGTTCAAGAAGCTAACCTCGAGGTCTCGATTGATTCTGGATAAATGGAAGATTCCAAGTATATGTATTTCACACGATGGGAGTGTCGGGTAAGGGTTGTACTCTTTTTCCCTTCTCCAAGGTTTTTCCCTTTGGGTTTTTCTTGGAAAGGGTTTTTAAGGAGGCAAACTTCCTGGGTCAACTTGCTCCCTTCGTGGAGTGGCTGGATGCGGGATGCTCGCTTGTTACAAGTCATTTTACTTGTTTATGCCTAGTTTGTTGATGTAATATAGCTAGGTTTTTTGTGTTTATGGCATGTCATAAACACTAGGTTTATCAAGCTATTCGCTTGAGGTTAATGTGGTATTTCAGCCACATTCCATTTGTACTTAACAGTATTTTTTGGTTATATATTTACCGGGGTAAACCCCTTTACCCAAAAAAGATAATCATTCATAGTAAGAGCCATAATATCAAAACAAAACTCAAAATAAAAATCCTAATATAACTCCCCGGCAGCGGCGCCAAAAACTTGATGCAGGTTTTACTGACCAGGTCTTAATATTTATAGTGTCTCGCTATACCTATGGTCTACCCTAATGCACTAACGGGCAGTGTACCCGGTCGTGTGTAGTGTAGTAAATGGTAAAGCCGAGGTCGTCCCAAGAGCTATGTGTGTTGGATTATTACTTAGTCTAATTGTCACAGAATAATAATGGTTTCGATAGGGATTTAATTAATTAAACTACTAATGCAGAATAAAATAAAAGCAGATAAATGGTAAAGGGAAATCAATAGAGGAATAGTGGTGCTAACCTAGTCAATCCTCCTAGCTAGTTATGTCTACGTCTACCTACTTCCAATTACTTCAGGTGGGGTCAAATTCGAGAGGACAACTTTTGGTCAAATCGCCCTAACCTATCAGCAAAGATGACATCACAGGAGAAATCAGGCGCACCGTCATAAGTCCTGTTGTTCCTGGTCCCCTAAGTCGAGTCATTAAGTACCGCTACATGCTAGATTCTAAATAGTGAGTGCCCGGCCGTTAGGAACTTAGACACTACACCCCCAATTCTTAAGTTCATCCAAACGATAGGTGATCAGTTGGTCAAATCGCACAAGTAGAAAGGGTCGTCAGTTGGTCATATCTTACCCTTCCCGTCTCAGTCTGCTCACCTAGGGTCAGTTGGTCATATCTCCTAGGCAATTAGCCTCTACCGCCATTTAAAACTACCGAACCAAGGGTGACTACCAAAGAACTATGCATGCATACACTTAGAAATAATTGTACGGAAGTAAAGGTAAACGCAAACAAAACAATTAAGGAATCATAACTAGGCTAGCACCAAAGGGTGCTTAGCCGCTCATATTAATCATGCAAATCAATTCAATATTCAAAGGTACGAAATACATGAATTGAAAGTAAAAGAAATATAAAACGCTAAAGCTTATCGTAATGGTGTGACTTCTCCCTTGGAAATAGCTCCGTATGCTCTCTTAGACCTGCCTTGAGCTTTTTCCCACGTTCTCAGAGTGTTGTGTGTGGAATGGGATGCTTTGAAATGCTGGAATTCGTGGGGTATTTATAGGCCAGGTCTGGGTTACGGCGTAACCAATAGAGGAGTTACGCCGTAACCTTCTATTCCTTCGTAAATGCACTAGATCTGCTAGTTACGGCGTAACCTTATAAGTGGTTACGCCGTAGTCTTCAATAAACTCTGTTACGTCGTAAGTGATGCAGTAGTTACGGCGTAAATAACAGCGGCGTGGAACCTCTTTTGACCTAATGGAGTTACGTCGTAACCTTTGGGAAGAGTTACGTCGTAACCTCTTGATAAGTTGGTATTCAGGGTCACGCAATAGTTAAGGCGTAATGTGAGAGAGGAGTTACGCCGTAACTTCTTCAAAATAGGCATACTGTGATAAATCTTTAGTAAAGTTTCCATATCCGCGTCTCTTTAACTCCAATGCTCGTAATTTACCTGAAAGTGGAAAACAATGGAAAACAAGCGTAAATCCATATAAATGATATAAATAACGAGCATTATCGGGGGAAATTAACACTTAATATTCAGGACTATTTTATGTTAACAGTTATACAGTGGTGTCTATTACATTCCCAGACACTATAATTGATACAGTGGTCTCTATTACATCCCTAGACATTGTAAGTGACACAGTGGTCTTATTTACTTCGCAGACATTGTAAGTTATTGATGTGCTATTTCATCTTGCTTTTAATATTTATAAAACATAGATAACTTAGGATTAACACATACTAATGGGCAGAGAACCCGATCAGATGAAGTAAAGCCTTAGGTAAATCCGAGTATCGTCCCAAGAGAGCTGTGACCTTGAAAGAACTAAGATCATTAGAAATGATATTGATAATATATTGGTATGATAAGATCGTGATAATATATTGGTATGATAAGATCGTGATAATTCATTGATATGCTATTATTCCAATCACACAGATACAAGAATTTAGGATAAAGAGATAGATAAGCCAAGCTTAACGAAGAATGTAAATACGAATCGATTCTCGATATAAAGGTTCAATCTAGTGGTTAAATATCGCAAGACTCCTTTGGTCAATTCGTCATGGCCTATGGTTCTTAGATTCCTCACCAAGATGAACAGGTCACCCGGGATCATTCGACAACCTAATAGCAGTCATTAAGGGCCAAATCTACTAGATCTAGTCTATGGAAAGCCGACCGTAAGGAACTTAGATTTCCCCTGGCTTCTTAAATGCCTCCACTTGATGGGTTATCATTTGGTCAGTTCGCACACGAAGAGTGGTTGTACTATGGCCAATTCCTTCCATACTTCGCAACCTATTAGACTGAGGTCAGTTGGTCATATCTCCCAACCCTTTAGACTCTAACAAGCTTATAATAATACCAAGGCTAGCGATATATGATAAGACTAGTAAATGTCTATAAAGAAATAAAGAGAAGATCAATAACATAAATGCAAACTTCAATTAATAATATGAATTCATAGTATAAGTCCTAGAAAATATAAAAGGAATTCAAACTCGAATACAACGGAAATCTTAGACGAGAACTTCGTTATTCAATGCTCCTAAACCATGCTTCTTCTTCTGTGTTTGATCTCCCCAAACCCTAAAAGGTTTGGGAAAGGAGAGATGATAAAAACTGATGAAATCATCGACTATTTATAGGCTCGGATACTAGTTACGACGTAACATTTATTAATTAGTTACGTCGTAACTCTTCAAAATCTTGAATTTAACCATGGTTACGGCGTAACCTTAGCTGAGAGTTATGTTGTAGTCTTTGTAAATCATATGCTATTCATCTGTTACGGCGTAATCATGTCTAATGGTTACGCCGTATCCTTTGTAAAATTGATGTTTATCCGTCATTACGGTGTAACCTGAGCTAAGGGTTACGCCGTATCCACTGTCAAGTAAGTTGCTTCATGTTCAGTAGTCATGTTACGGCGTAATTATATTCCATTGTTGCGCCGTAATCTTTATAATCATTATTACGGCGTAACTCCATCACTTGGTTACGCCGTAGTTGAGAGAAAAGTCATCCTTTGGGCTTGGAAATGTCCATTTACTGCTTCCTTGCATAAAATAGGTCCTGAAATGAAATAATAAGGAATAAGGATGTTTTTACTAGCATTTTACTCAAAATATGATGATAAAGGGAGAAATTAACGCTTAGAATATCAGGACAATTTGATGTTATCAAATATCCCCCCACTTGAACTATACTTGCCCTCAAGTAGACCATTTTAGACTGCAAAAGATACATCCCCAAGGAATGTGCAGTTACGATTTTCGTACTGGAATATTTATACTAGCCGAACACCTTACAAAATGGGAACGAAAACACTCTCACACTCATCCTAATCTAAGTGTTAATTTCAGGATGATCACTCAATTGCACAGGCATAGCAAGTATTCCATCATAAGCTTAGCAATTACACACATCTCCGCCACTAGAGCTAAGGTTAAGATAGATTTAGAAAGCAATGTTGGGTTGATAGTGATTCAAAGGCTATGGGGTAGTGTCATTACTAACGTGCCACGACGAAGTGGACAAAATCAATGATACATGACCAAATCCATGGCCAGGACATCAAGGATTGCTCGCTGCATCGCCTAGACATGCTTCACGACAAAAAGGGTAAGGTAAGGCATGGGATACTTTAATGGGTTAAAAGCAAAAGAAAACAAATAGTCTTAGCTTAAAACCAAGTTGCCATCGCCCCACCGTTCATTCAAGGTTCATCTTTATGGTACGGAAATAGGATCATAATACGTCACGGGACTACATCATTTGAATATTTTTTTCTTCTCGAGCCGATGGAGTCTTGACTATCATCCAATCTTCGAATGTGAGCAAGGTATTATTCTCGATGCTAATTTCTTTAAATCACATAGTGCTTACAATTTTATTTTATTTTAATAACATAATTATCCCCCCACTTGAGATGAGCATAAGGAGAATATTGGGGGATCTTCACTAATCTTCAATAGGATGTCTTTGATTTGGCACATTTTCCGAAACTTTTACTCAAACCTTGAACTAGGGCGAACAATGACTTCAAGATCAAAAGATAAGACTACACGGTAGGCTAAGGTGTAAAGGTGCAACGAAAATAAGGGTTAGAAAATGAAAGGATATGCTCAAATAGGTGTAACTAGGGGTATCTTGCACTAAAGGAGAGTGCAAAAAGGGTTAACACAGAGGTCAAAAATTCAATGTGACTAATCGATAAACACACACAAGTAAACACATATGGGCTATTTGGGTTTAATCCTAAAACATTTGCTTTTTCAAATTGCCTTTTTCAAATGCACCAAGTTAACTCGATACACTACTCGTCTATGGTCTCGAAGTGATGTAAAATCGAAGTTCTAAAGTTTACAATAATATTGGCACACTCAATATTTGGTAGATTTGGGTAAAATAGGGGAAACGGAAGGGCTAAATCTCACCAATGACAATAAGGGTTATAGTGTGCTCGGCTATATGTAATTCAAGATTGTTAAAAATATGACAAAAGTTTTTCAAAAGAGCTTAAAATTTTTAAAACCAACTAGAAAATTAGGGCAAGTAGGCTAAGTAATCATACACTTCATTTCTATTCATATCCCCCCACTTGAAGTGTACAAAGTCCCATTTGTATGAATAAAAAGGAAAAAGAAAATAGAAATGAAAAATAACCGAGAAAGAAATAATCTCCCCTCTCAAATGCTTGCCCAAGCTGTCTCACTAAAGGTTGAAGGTGGGTCAGGAGGTTGCTAATGCGTATCCTATCCGGTGACTACGCTTTAACAAATATGTTGTCAAAAATTTCCTGCTGACCACTGATTACGGCGTAACTCACCAAATAGTTACGCCGTAATTGCATCACAGAAGCAAAACCTGTACAGAAATACTAGGAAAATTTTGTACCCATAAGCACAATAGATTGTCAACCACACAAATATCCTAGTTATTAAGTTATTACAGACATAATGTTTGAAATTGTTTAAGAAACAGGGGAATCAATCATCCCTGTGATCGTGTTCCATGGAGTGGAACGGAGTCTGGTCGAATGGAGTGCTCGTTGTGCTACCAGGAGTGGGCTCAGTCTGCATAAATGCCACTCCCTGCTGGATGCTAATATCGGGCTGGTACACATATCCTGGTCCTTGCCATCGAGGATGGCTCAGGTGCATCCCTTGAAGCATCTGGCTCGTACGATCTGCACTCCAGCTGAAAAAAATCTTGTTGCAGCTGCTGCACCAGATCTAGTGTACCTGCAAAACCCTCAAACTGGTTACTCAAACCATATAAACCCACTCCGAGGCTATTAATTTCCTCTTTGAAGTGGTTAGACATCCCCTCGATCCTCTCATCGATCATCAGTAACCTATCCCCAACATTAACGTGTGCCCTACGTCGACCCCTAGGCACACGCTCCTCAACATCCTCTTGGGCACCACCAGCACCACTACCTTCCCCGACTTCTCTCCTCGGGGCTACTCCAGCTAAATCAACCACTCCAAACACATCTTGGGTGCAAATCGCAAACTCCACTAGCTTATTCACCCCAATCAAGCTAGTTTCCTTCCCACGGGATACCCAAGCCAAAGCCTCCTCAGTCATCAACCCATAACTCCTTGCCAACCTACCAATAACACGAGCCCCCTGAATCGGACTCTTCCCGGTAAAACCCTTAGCTCCCCTACCAATGAACCTCGCAAATAATAGGGGATATCAATGTGAGTTCCCCCGTCCATCCCATTTAAGAGGTATGAATCGTCCATGATCATCTTCTCTTTGGCAGAATGCCTTGCCCTTATAGAGCAAGCAAGGAGTTGGTGCAACAGCCGGCGAATAGGGTTCCTTACCAAGGTGTAGGTCGATGGTTGCCTCGAGTTATACCCGGGCACAGCAGAGATGCAGTTGAAGTAAATGGTGGGATCATAGTCTTCGGGTCTATACCTCAAACACGTCTTGTAAAACTCCTGGAAGAATTCAGAATCCATCTGATAAGGTTTTAAAATGTACCTTTTTGAGGGGTCGTTTAAGCCCTTATTTGATCACTTTTGTATCCATTATTACTTAATATCGTTCCTTTTCACTTTTTAGGTATCTTGAAGGCAAAATGCTGGAATGACACTTATTCGGATGAAAAGGTGTGAATATACGAAGAAAATGGCCAAAGTCAAGAATCGAGACACTCAGGCTGCTGGAACTGAAGGTGACGGCGTCAGGTGTTATCTGCAACGCCGTCGGTAAACTTTTGTGACAGCTCAGTAGCCAAATTGCTCATTTACAAGTGACGGCTTCAGGTTTTAAAAGAGTAGGGCGTCGCAACTCAGACGGCCTAGATTTGATCCAGACGACGTCAGAGACTGAAGGGGACGGCATCACAAGCATAAGGTGACGCCGTCGCAAGACTAACGTGTCCATGACGAAACCCTAATAACGGCGACCCGACGGCGTCACAAATCAAACGGTGACGCCGTCGCTTGTGTAATCTTATATATAGAATCCGAATTTTTTAGTTTTGTGTGTGTAGTCTTTTGGAGTAAAAACCTAAACCGAACCAAGGTTGTCTTATACAGTATTTTAGGGTTCCATACCCTATCTTACATCAAGATAAGTGTTTTACTTCATTAATTCAATTATGTCTTCAATTAATTGTGTGTATGCTTGCATGTTTCCCATGTCCGGCTAATTTACTTGTCTGTTTGCTTAGGGAATATGAAACTTAATTATTGAATATTGATTGGTTGTCTCTTATCTTAATTGTTAATGATCTAGTATTGCGATAGATCATCCGTTGTGTTGTTAATGCTTGATTAATCTTTGTGAACCTTAGCTTATAGTACCTAGAGTCATTGTAGGCTAAACCATCCGAAGAGTACCTTAGTGTTAAGTTTAAATCCTAGAGATTTTATAGGCAATAACCTTTGGTAGTTTCAAAGAGTTAGGGATAAGCGCATACCCTACGACTTTAGACACACAACGCGATTAAGAATAAGGACGTGACAATTCAACCATCAATAGGAGATAATTAAGGAGTAATAAAACCTAAGTAAACACATCTTTAAATCATCATACGAGCACACAATAATTAGACATAGACTACATACACCTTAGATTAGATAATTAGACGAGTAGAGTAATCGGTAGAAATACCAACCCCCAAATCCAATACCCCGAGATTCGTACCTTTCCATTTCCTAAAAACATAAAAAGATAAAAAATAATCTTCCTCAACCCCAACCTTAGCGTAGTAACTTCTCACTAGCATTCCTATTCCCCTAGAGAACGATATCAATTCCTGTGGCTTACCCTAATACTACACTACAATGATTAGGTTCACTGCCTAGGGTGTTGAAAAACTTGCTCGACGAAAAGGAAATTCCTTTGACCCCGAACGATGCGTGTAGCGTTATCAAGTTTTTGGCGCCGCTGCCGAGGAATAGAATAGCTAGTTAGGAGTCCACCTCGTTTAGGTTTCCTTGCTTGATTCCTATCAAGTAAGCTTTTTTCCAATTTTTAGCTTTCTCATAGTCTATCCCCCTTCTTTGTGACCTTTGTTCGTAACCCCAGCAATTTTCATCATGGAAGGTGATTGCTCATCAACCAACAACCCACCACCAAATAAACCCCTTTCAATCAAAAACCAACCCAATGACCAACACAACCGCCGAAACCGTTATGTGAGTAGAAACACTGACCTTCAAGATTTGCAAAAGATATTTGATAGTACAATTAGGGATGCGGTTGAGAAAGTGGTCAGCGCCTCTGTAATTGGCTCCATGATCGATAACAATTCGGAAAATGGCTTAGTGAATAAAAACGTGAATGAAGAGTATAGTGCTTATTTCAATCTTTACCCCACTAAGGAAGAGGTTGCTTACCATCAATATATAATCGATAATCCCCGATCATCCATCATTAGGATATGTCCAAAGATTAGGAGAGGAAATCCTTGGAACCTCAAAATTCCTTGTATGATTGGATATAGGAATGTCGAACATGCTTACATAGATACGGAATCTCCCATTAATGTGATGTCATCAGCTGTATACAATGACATTATGAATGAGTGACTTAAGATTAGGAGAGACCTTAAGTATCCCGGTAGGGTTTGCAACTTTGTGGGAAGGGTCAAGGATGTACACGTCTTTATTGGAAATTTCACCTACCTAGTTGATTTTATAGTCCTAGAAGACATTGGATGTGTCATTGACTCTAGCTTATCCCAAGTAGTGCTAGGAAAACCGTTTGTTGAAACATCTAAAATAAGCCATAACAAATATGATGGAACGGTTAGATTTAAGGAAGGGAAGGAGGAGATCACTTATAGGATGCCTTGGAAGACGAATGAATATGGCCATTTATTTTGAACGAGACAACATTAGAGCTTTTGAGGACAAAAGCAAGGACGATGTTGAGAAAGGTTTTTAATTCATGTGGGAAAGGAGGAGGCTTTATTATAAGGATTGTTTGACCCTAGGGCCTAGGTATAAAGTCGATGAAAATTTTGTCAACGTGATAGAATTTTCATTGAGAATGCAAAACGAGACCACGTAGGGGCACGACTTCGAGTCTAGCTACAAGACTTATAAATAAAGAAAAGCGCTTCGTGGGAGGCAAATGCTTAATTGTTCGCTTGTTTGTGTCGTGTATCTTTTATTTATTGTTTATTCTCATTTTAAATTTGTAAAAATGCTTTACTTTGTCTTTAACCTCTTCTTAATTACATATAAAGGTATTTTACATAAGGGATAAGTGTAGGGAGGATTACACACGTTTTCAAAAGAAACGTAAACATGAGAATTACAATTAATTAAAAGATATACATGTGTGTTTGTTCGAGTCAAATGCTTGTATCGAGTCATAATGGATGTTTTGCAGGAAATTTTTCCAGATTTTAAAGATATAAATTTCCCAGAATTTTTTCTATAAAATCGCAGACCAGTTTTTGTCAGGATAACCTGACGGCGTCAGGATCGCAACCTGACGGCGTCAGGAAGGAGCAAAAACAACTGATTACTTTTTCTCGTTTTCTGAGCTACTTATAAATTTTTGGAATTTTCCAGGTCTTAATTTTCCAGAAATTCTGTAAACATCCATTCCACAAGCATTATATCCTAGTTTAGTAGAGTCCTATATATATTGTTACCGCCGATTTTACGCGAAGGTTTCGTTTGTTTTCTTCAAATGTGCAGGTTTAATTTACCAAGAAGAATATACATAAGATGAGAAGGAGCTTTTCACGCAAACGTTCTTCTTGAAGAAAGATGTAACCACCACTTTACACGGATCCTACCGAGCTAATCAAGGGAGTATTATTTTCTTTCGCTTTTAATTACCTTCCATTATCATAACTTTGATACTTTCGGGGAACATTGGGGACAATGTTCAGTTTAAGTGTAGGGAGGGAAAATAAAACGGGAACTTTGAAACTATGCTTATCCTTGACTATTTGCTATGTCCAATTGCATTTGCGTAATACACCATGAGAAAATGTCGGTTAGGGTAATTTTGGCAGCAAATTTTCAATTTTTCATGACATAAAGGAGTGGGCCATTAGTCTTAATAAAGCGTCTCATGGATAGGAAGTTATATGACTCACACAAAAACCTTTACCACTTAAATTCCACCCAAAATGTGAGGATCGCCCTTAGATTAGTAGGATTTAAAGCATTCATCTTTAATGCTTAGAGTGTGAACCGGTAGTATAATAGATTCTAGAACTTGTTTTGTGATGCATCCCGAGATCGCTAGTAAGACTACACTTGTGTAGTTAGGAATAACTAAATGATAAGAGGCATTTGGATAACCCTTGTTTAATACCCGTAATATAATTACTTCTTCCACATCGGTTGAGTAATTCCCCCACACCTTTGTGTTGTACTCATCTTTAGTACACGATACCCCTAGTTAACCCCTCAGAGCTTATCCTTTTCGCGGTTCTCGTGATGTTTCGGTTTTCCGGAATATCAATGAAGAGCATTGTTTACACCCCACCCCCAAATGTACACCCAAATCGCCTTAGCCTACCTTATATGCACTCACTTTTAGTGCATTATTGTTATCACACTAAACCCTTAGTTCAATTATCTTGTTGCTTGCATAAGTTGCTAAGTCGAGTCATATCTTTTGTACACAGTTTTGGGACGATTGGGACTTATGGGAAAAGTTAAATTTTATAAGATGACGGGAAGGGAACGTTAAATTTAAATTCCCTTTATTTGCATAATAATGTACTCCAAGTGTTTTGATCTTTTCAATTCAGGTCATATTTAGTGTTAGAGTAATAAAAACTCAAGTGTATGGATGTACATATAAATCCCTATCATTTTGATGTTATCGTAGAGGATGGTAGAGTAAAAGTGTATGAAAAAAAAAATCGAAAAAATAAATAGAAAAAGAAAAAAGAAAAAAATATATAGTTCAATAAAAAAAACAACATACGGGCTACCATCCTACATCTATCTTTCAATTTATGTTTGTTTGTTTCAGTTATCTAGAGTTTAGAGTGTCGAGTCTTGGCTTAGCAACGCCACTCTTCGCATGCTTGTAACATAAAGATTTTTGACTTGCCACCACTAAATAGCCTATCCCACCAAACCCTTTGTTTCCCTACCGTAAGCCTATCATTACAACCCTTTAAAAGACCTATTGGATAGTCTTTCCTAGGTGCTTACGCCAAAGCGATGGAGGTTTGATCTAGTCTCAAGCCTATGGTAATCTATGTACTAGGACCGGTTAATGAGTGTTTATCTTCCATTTCCAACTTGTTATATTTCATATACACCAGAGAGATGTGAGTATCCAAACACCCCATGTGAGGTGCTAGTATATAATTTCCGTGCTTGTTATGACTTTTGCGGGGCTTATATGTGTTGTGAATCGTTCTAAACTAATGCTTCATGACCTATAACTTATAAATTGATTGGCTAAAAGCACATTTTCTTGAGGACAAGCAAATACCAAGTGTAGGGATATTTGATAAGGTTTTAAAATGTACCTTTTTGAGGGGTCGTTTAAGCCCTTATTTGATCACTTTTGTATCCGTTATTACTTAATATCGTTCCATTTCACTTTTTAGGTATCTTGAAGGCAAAATGCTGGAATGACACTTATTAAGACGAAAAGGCGCGAATATACGAAGAAAATGGCCAAAGTCAATAATCGAGACACTCAGGCTGCTGGAACTGAAGGTGACGGCGTCAGGTGTAATTTGCGACGCCGTCGGACAACTTTTGTGACGGCTCAGTAGCCAAATTGCTCATTTACAAGTGACGGCTTCAGGTTTTAAAAGAGTAGGGCGTCGCAACTCAGACGGCCTAGATTTGATCTAGACGACGTCAGAGACTGAAGGGGACGACGTCACAAGCATAAGGTGACGTCGTCGCAAGACTAACGTGGCCAAGACAAAACCCTAATAACGGCGACCCGACGACGTCACAAATCAAAGGGTGACGCCGTCGCATGTGTAATCTTATATATAGAATCCGAATTTTTTAGTTTTGTGTGTGTAGTCTTTTGGAGTAAAAACCTAAACCGAACCAAGGCTGTCTTGTACAGTATTTTAAGGTTCCATACCCTATCTTACATCAAGACAAGTGTTTTACTTCATTAATTCAATTATGTCTTCAATTAATTGTGTGTATGCTTGCATGTTTCCCATGTCCGGCTAATTTACTTGTGTGTTTTCTTAGGGAATATGAAACTTAATTATTGAATATTGATTGGTTGTCTCTTATCTGAATTGTTAATGATCTAGTATTGCGATAGATCATCCGTTGTGTAGTTAATGCTTGATTAATCTTTGTGAACCTTAGCTTATAGTACCTAGAGTCATTGTAGGCTAAACCATCCGAAGAGTACCTTAGTGTTAAGTTTAAATCCTAGAGATTTTGTAGGCAATAACCTTTGGTAGTTTCAAAGAGTTAGGGATAAACGCATACCCTACGACTTTAGACACACAACGCGATTAAGAATAAGGACGTGACAATTCAACCATCAATAGGAGATAATTAAGGAGTAATAAAACCTAAGTAAACACATCTTTAAATCATCATACGAGCACACAATAATTAGACATAGACTACATACACCTTAGATTAGATAATTAGACGAGTAAAGTAATCGGTAGAAATACCAACCCCCAAATCCAATACCCCGAGATTCGAACCTTTCCATTTCCTAAAAACATAAAAAGATAAAAAAATAATCTTCCTCAACCCAAACCTTAGCGTAGTAACTTCTCACTAGCATTCCTATTCCCCTAGAGAACGATATCAATTCCTGTGGCTTACCCTAATACTACACTACAACGATTAGGTTCACTGCCTAGGGTGTTGAAAAACTTGCTCGACGAAAAGGAAGTTCTTTTGACCCCGAACGAAGCATGTAGCGTTATCACCATCTCATCCCGTGTGTACAAACCCATTCTCTCAGTAAAATCCTTCAAAGATAAACGCCTTCTCACACCCCCCGGCTGAAAATACAACGAAACCTGATCATCATCATCTATTTCACTCTTGAACTCGACTGAAGCTAGGAACTCACGAACATATTCCAAAATAATTAGCTCGGTTATCCGAAAGAGCCTTAACCAAGCATTTCAAGTGAATGATCCTTGCGAGCACGTGAACTTGATCTTGCAGAATTTTTTGAGTTTCCTCCCAGTAGACCCGTTTTCAATTGCATCAAACGCGTCGAATTCCAAAGCTTCGGGTTGATTAATATCCTTCCTTGTTAACATCAAGTAATCATCGCGGCATAGTTTCCTAATCCCTTCATCTTAAAATGCCAGAAACCTAACCCATTCAGCGAGGTTGGGAATGAGGTTTTCGTCTGAAAAGAAAACAGATAAAAGTTAGGAATCGACTCTACTGATGTAAAAGTTACGGCGGAACCAACATTATAGGTTACACCGTAATTATGCAACACAAATGGTTATGGCGTAACATAACCCACAGGTTACGCCGTAACCTTCCCCATAAACTCAGCACAGCATATGGCTACGATTATCAATAGATTACGCCGTAACCATCAATTTTATCCAAGAGGTAAAAAGAATCATTAATTTTTAACCTATTAGTGCTGAGGGACCGCGCCTAAACTATTAGGTTTCTGTTTGACCCAAAACCCATTTAAACTAAGTCAAAACATCCCAAACAACCCATAATGATAAGACACGAATCAAAACAACATGGGGAATTCACCATAATCTTTAATTAATCAAGCCAATAGCAGTAAAATCAACAAATAAGCAAGATCTCTAAAATATTAAAATATAAACCCTAATTGAATAATCGATAGAAACGAATCAAAAAGAGTAGATATAGATCTTACCAGACATTGCTTGAGCGAAGGAATGAAGAAATCTCGACGAAAATTTTTGGGAAAAATTTTACTGTTGTGGTAGGCGGTGAAAAGATACGAGTTTTTGTAAAAACCTAGTTTTTCATCCGAATAAGGGTTTTATACCGCCATGATGTTACGCCATAATTAGAGAAATAGTTACGCCGTAACTAAATTTTTAGTTATTAAAATTTTTATTATTATTAAATGGTTACGTTGTAACTCTTAATAGAGATTGCGCCGTAACTAATAGCTTTGAAGAATAAATGTGTAATATTTCAATACGAGAGATTGAGATACATACCTAGGTTAGGAAGTGCTCACACCTCTTATTTAGGTAAATATGATACACCTTAGATCTTTCATTAACTACTCCCCGACAGCGGCGCCAAAAAGCTGATGTGCTATTTCATCATTCTTTTAATATTTATAAAACTTAGATAACTTAGGATAAACACATACTAACGGGCAGAGAACCCGATCAGATGAAGTAAAGCCTTAGGTAAATCCGAGTATCATCCCAAGAGAGCTGTGACCTTGAAAGAACTAAGATCATTAGAAATGATATTGATAATATATTGGTATGATAAGATCGTGATAATTCATTGATATACTATTATTCCAATCACACAGATACAAGAATTTAGGATAAAGAGATAGATAAGCGAAGCTTATTGAAGAATGTAAATATGAATCGATTCTCGATATTAAGGTTCAATATAGTGGTTAAATATCACCAGACTCCTTTGGTCAATTCGTCATGGCCTATGGTTCTTACATTCCTTACCAAGATGAACAGGTCACCCGGGATCATTCGACAACCTAATAGCAGTCATTAAGGGCCAAATCTACTAGATCTAGGCTATGGAAACCCGGCCGTTAGGAACTTAGATTTCCCCTAACCTATTAAATACCTCCACTTGATAGGTTATCATTTGGTCAGTTCGCACACGAAGAGTGGTTGTACTATGGCCAATTCCTTCCATACTTCGCAACCTATTAGACTGAGGTCAGTTGGTCATATCTCCCAGCCTTTAAATACTAACAAGCTTATAATAATACCAAGGCTAGCGATCTATGATAAGACTAGTAAATGTCTATAAAGAAATAAAGAGAAGATCAATAACATAAATGCAAACTTCAATTAATAACATGAATTCATAGTATAAGTCCTAGAAAAATATAAAAGGAATTCAAGCTCGAATACAACGGAAATCGTAGACGAGAACTTCGTTATTCAATGCTCCTAAACCATGCTTCTTCTTCTGTGTTTGATCTCCCCAAATCCTAGAAGGTTTGGGAAAGGAGAGATGATAAAAACTGATGAAATCATCAACTATTTATAGGCTCGGATATTAGTTACGGCGTAACATTTATTAATTAGTTATGCCGTAACTCTTCAAAATCTTGAACTTAACCATGGTTACGGCGTAACCTTAGCTGAGAGTTACGCCATAGTCTTTGTAAATCATATGCTATTCATCTGTTATGGCGTAGCCTGGACTAATGGTTACGTCGTATCCTTTGTAAATTTGATGTTTATTCGTCATTACGGCGTAACCTGAGCTAAGCGTTACGCCGTATCCACTGTCAAGTAAGTTGCTTCATGTTCAGTAGTCATGTTACGGCGTAATTATATTCCATTGTTACGCCGTAATCTTCATAATCATTATTACGGCGTAACTCCATCACTTGGTTACGCCGTAGTTGAGAGAAAAGTCATCCTTTGGGCTTGGAAATGTCCATTTACCGCTTCCTTGCATAAAATAGGTGCTGAAATGAAATAATAAGGAATAAGGATGTTTTTACTAGCATTTTACTCAAAATGTGATGATAAAGGGGGAAATTAACGCTTAGAATATCAGGACAATTTGATGTTATCAGTTATACAATATTCTCTAGAAATTATCTCATAAACCTTACATAATATTGTTTTCATGATATTGAAACTTGTCAGAATCTGTCAATCTCACTACCCGTCTCGGAAGACGAGTTTGAACACCCATCCCATACTCTTGGGACATCTACATCATCTCATAATACATCGCCTCGGAACTCACCAATTAAGTATGAGTGTTGTGTTGGGAACTCTTAAGTAAGATGATTTATAACATCCTTATTTGAATGAATTTGGACCCCTTTCCATTTAAATAAAGAAACTGTAAATCACCGAACCATAACTTTATAACTCCTTACTTACATAAATTTGGACGCTTCTTTATATAAGTAATAAATTATAAATGAATGGGCTTATTTGTATCCGAAATGACATTATTATGAACTCGAACTTGATAATCATCATAATTCATTACAAAGATATAGAGACACGATAGTGTCTTACCACTTAGCAAAATCTTAAGACCTTATTTGTACTACCTAAATTCATTCTTGAAGTTTTCATACATGAGATAATCCAAACTACTATCTTGGGATAGTCATCAATTCTTCTCGTTATTTCTTAAGAGTACTAGCCTGTTTAGGTTCTAAGGTCCGCCATAATCCTTTAAAATATCCGTAAGATTTTGAAGCAAACTTGACATCTTTACCTAAGAATAATGGTAAGCGTACAATACACTCTTTTGATCATCAACATATCGCATCATTATCTTAACCCCATTAAAAGACAGTATGTAAAACTTCATAGTATCACGTTTCTTTAGACACTAGTTGACTTAAATACTATACGATATGGCCTTCATCCCGAAACTACCTAAGACATGATCAATTTTGAAAATTGTTTGGATAACCATTTGCCACAAGCTAAAATTTGCTACAACAACAATTATCACAACATTGCAAACCATTCACCTCAACAATATCTCACACTTCTGTTTAACAGCAGTTACATAATCCAGAGATCACACATGAAACAACTAAGGAGAAACCATACAGATAAAAATTAGGCTGCATGTTGTACACTATAACCGAAAAAGATACACAGATATAAGGCGTTAACTTTCAAAACCCCATGTTAGGAATTAAGGTTTTATTGAAAGCCTCGATACAATAAGATATGATTCGTTTTGGGAAACGAGAAAAGCCGAACTTAAGGTATATTGGACTTTATAAGATCTTAGCAAGAATTGACTTGATAGCTTATCAACTTGAACCACCACTGAAAACTTAGTACAATACATAATTTATGACTAGAAACCTAGGAACGCGAAAATCAGGATTCGCCACGTATACCCACACCTTTTACTAGACCTCTCAACTCCGGATAATGCACATTGAATTTCGGGACAGAATTGCCTTTAAGGTGGTTAGACTGTAACAATTCGAAAAATTTCACGTTAATATTTATGCAAAACATAGACATTTTATCCAAAATCACGTAAAATTTTGAACTCTTAATACAACCATTAGGTTATCTCATGCGTAACAAAAAATGACTCTAAACATTTTTGTCTCACTAGATTAATTCTTAGTTCACTTATAATCATCATATGGAACTTTAGAATTTAATTTCAAAATGTTACCAAATAGATCTTGTGTTTTACGAATCTAAACTCACGTTTTAAGAATTTTTAGTTACACGCAAACTTAACCTATACTTGCACCGCATTTTTTAAGACGTTTAAACACTTTTATATTTTTGAAAAAGTCAACATATTTTTCCCCTCCTTTGACCATAATATCATCCTTTGATTATTTAACACTTCCTATTTTAGACTTAACACGCATTTAACATCAACTGGCACTTGACTAGGCCCAGTCTAGACATTGTAAGCCTTTTAGGTTCATAAAAATCATATTAGAAAAGTCACATTTGACTTTTTCCATTTTCGCGTAAACTTCTTACGTTTTAAGCGTTTAAACATATGTTTTCGGGTTTTAACAGCATATACGCGATCCTTTAAACGTATCACTCATTTTATAAGTTAATAATGAGTATATTAATGAGTTTAAATCATTTCTACAAGTTTCATATTTTTACGATACCCGGTTTTACGTTTCGTGGTTTAAATACTACCATTAGCGATTACCGGGACCAAAACTCACTCCGTAAACCAAAGATAAGTATCTAACAAACTAACCTCGTCAAATTCATCCCTATGTGGCATTTTTCATGACTCATAGGGGGCACTTGGCTTGATTATAAATAATCTTTCCACTTACAGGTATGCTTACTTAAGTCCTAAGTTTTACTTAATCTTTTAACACATGTCCAACTTAGCTAGCAAGCTTGGTGAGTCACCACCCTTGCACCTCCTCAAGTGTCTATAAATCCCTCTTCCCCTTCCCTCCTTGGTGTCACACATAACACAAACACAACACACTCTTCATTGATTTCCAACTTTAAGTATTGCAACAAGTTTCATAAGTTCTCTCTATCTAGGCCTAGCCTCCTTTGGTGATTTCTATTGAGTTTAAAGCCACTCAAGTAACCAAAGTCCCATCACAAGTCTTGCAAAATCACATGAGGTGTAGAAGATTTCTAAAGTGTGGAATTTGTTCTAGCCTTGTTCTTGTTCTTGTTTTCTTCCAAAACCAATCTTTGTAAGAAATCCTATGCTCATCATCCCTTCTATGTCTTCATAGTCATTACATGATATATATGTTTATTTATATTGATCACATATTGTACAAATCATATAAACAAGTTAAACATTTAAAATCATTTACTTACAACACAATAGTAAACTAGTGACCTTATAATTGTTTTTACTGCAATTTTTTTTTTGGTAAAAGGGTTAATTCACCCCGGTAAAGTATATTACGCCAAAAAACATTGAAGTACAAAGGAAGAGGGTGAGTCCCTCATCTCAGTCCCGTAGGACACTTACAGACTCTCCTATAGGAATGCAACATCATTCCTATAACTTACAATATAAGCATGACAGACCACACTTATAACAAACATCAGACTACAACGATACAAAGAATAAAAAATAATGCATGTATACTTGAATCTTCAAATCACCATAGTAGTCCAAACTTCCAGCGTCGTCCAAGTATACAATATCCTGGTCCTCAAATTGAACTACAGTTCACAAGTTTCATACAACGGTTGGTGAGGGACTCTAAAACCACGGATAGAGCAGCGAGCTCAACTCGCTCCAAAGGTGTATGTTGAGATGCACAACTGAACACCAATTAGAGACCAACAAATACGTATACAACCAACGCACATCCACAATAGCAGCTTCTAAACAAAGACTTGACATAATCAAACAATAGCATCAACAAATATGACCAATATGCCAAGAAACTGCCAAAGACTAACATAGGGCTACTGAACCCTAACCATCAATAACGAATACCAGCATACCCCAAATCCAATCAAATCCGCAACACTTCAATCAAAGCACCAGCAGCACCTAAGAGTATGCAATCATCATAGGGTTTCGACCCTAACTTCCATTAAACAATCATCACACGACGGCAGGTCTATGACAAGATTCAATTGCTAGGATTTTAGCAACCCTAACCTAGTTGTACGATCAGCAACACAAATCACAGCCCCACCAAACAAACCAATAATAGGGTTTAAACCCTAACATGCCACAAACGATCCTCAACAAGATAAACAATAGCATCCGGATCGATGAATACCAGGTAGGGTTTTTGAATAAGGTCCCTAAACTTAACTTCCTTCTCTCTAAAACCCACGTTCATAACAACATCATGATTAGAACATCCAAGTAACAAACAAACCCTAACGGGTTACCAACAGCGATTACAGCCAATAAGAAAAACGAAACCCTAAGTATAGGCTTTCGTATACCATTACAGGTCCGGCCTAATAAACCTACAACCAGATCGTACCTAGTAATATAATGTCGTTATAAAATCAGAAAGATCTTAAACCGACATAACATTAACCATATACTAGAATACGAACATCATAAAACCCTAGTCGAACCCTAATAAAAACGATTAACAATAATCGATTGCATGGAATAAGGGTTTCGGCCAAAGAAAAGAAACACATAAAAACCAGCCGCCATATGATAAATTATATTTGCACGCCACCTTGTAGAGAAAACAACCCAATAATTGATTGCATACCACTGAAAGAGGTAGAGAGGCAATTATAGGGCTTGATTTTGGCCGGAAAAGAGAAGACAAGGTGGCGGCTTTTGGCTGCTGGAAATCGCCCCTAGAGAGAATATTTTAGGGTTTTTAATATACATCTAACGTTGTATAAACTTATGTGATGAAACAACCAAATCTATAGCAATTTGAATCAACCAAAACGGATGTACGAGTCGAAAGTTACGGCCATTTGTATTTTACCAAAGACCGACAAGTTCCACAAAACTCATTTAGCCGCACGTCTAAGTCCCACAGTCGCAGGCTAGGTCCTCAACCGCACTACTAAGATCCTCAGCTGTAGGCTAAAGGCCTTACGGCCTTTACAAAATCACCACCAAAAGATTTTAAATAAACAATCTAAATGTAACTAAAACAGGTTCGAACTATCCCAGACACAAAAAAAACCCTAGTGTGGGCGATTCCATGCGTTTCCATGATCAAAAATTTTTAATTCGTTTCTCTTGCCTTTTATCATGTTTAATCCCTTATAACATTTCGACTCTTGTGATTAATCTTCGTGTTTAATCTGTTGGTTGACTTTTTATTTGGGTGATTCACGATTTGGTAGGGTTTCGTTTTTTTATTTTTTTAGGGTTTCGCTGCTCATCTTGGCCGGATTTATCTTCATTATTGCATTCAATTCTGTTATTTCATTAATCATGTGAGTTTCCTTATCATTATGGTGTAACTAAACCCTTTTTAGGGTTTTGTTTTAGTTGGTTCTTGTGTGCGTTGCTGCTGTTTGGTTGGCCGTATTTTCTAAGGTTTTTTTGTTGTTGATTGCTTATCATTGTCATGGATAACAATATTTCGGTGGATAAGTTGGTTGGAATGGGATCCACTACTGGTGCGGATGGTGTTAAAACATCGTCTAGTGCTGCTGATGTTAAGAAAGGTTCGTCTTTGCTTGGCGATGCTCCGAATCTGAAATCCATTTTGAAGAAAGCTCATCGTAATGTTACGCCTACTACCACTTTGCCTCCTTTAGGCTTGGAACCTAATCACAGGTCTACTCCTGAAGGTTTATCCTCGCAGGTTAGTAATGAAAGTAATTCTGATGCGTTGAATAATGTGGGTGGGTCTAATGTTACATGCAACATGGGTGGGGTTGAAGCTTCTTTGTCGAATTCTGTGAATGAATTTATTAATTCGAATGGGCCTGATGCTAATATTTCTAGTCATGGATTTGCACATGTTGAGGCTAATGATGGACATACATATAAATTTAATGGTTGTGATTCTGATGTGAACATTGTTACGAAAGGAACTGATGTTGAAAATGCTCATTATAACGTTAATACCTTTCCTGGTACATTGAATGATTCTAGTATTAATATTTTTTTTGGGTAAAGGGGTTTACCTCGGTAAATATATAACCAAAAAATACTGTTAAGTACAAATGGAATGTGGCTGAAATACCACATTAACCTCAAGCGAATAGCTTGATAAACCTAGTGTTTATGACATGCCATAAACACAAAAAACCTAGCTATATTACATCAACAAACTAGGCATAAACAAGTAAAATGACTTGTAACAAGCGAGCATCCCGTATCCAGCCACTCCACGAAGGGAGCAAGTTGACCCAGGAAGTTTGCCTCCTTAAAAACCCTTTCCAAGAAAAACCCAAAGGGAAAAACCTTGGAGAAGGGAAAAAGAGTACAACCCTTACCCGGCACTCCCATCGTGTGAAATACATATACTTGGAATCTTCCATTTATCCAGAATCAATCGAGACCTCGAGGTTAGCTTCTTGAACTTGAAAGTAACCAGCTTCAACCGAATAGTAGAGACAATAGTGTTAACCACTTCAGCAACAGAAGACTTCTTACGCTTGAACAGCCTAGAATTACGCTCCATCCAAACGAAGTAAGTACTAGCAGCAAGTAACAAACGAGAAATGATACTACTAACCGACCTCCCCTTAGATAAAGGAATAAGAACTGTAACAGCACTCTCCAACGAAGGTGGGACCGCGTCCATACCAGATAAACTCCGAATCTGAAACCAAACCTGCATAGAGAATTGGCACTCAAAAAATAGATGAGAATGAGAATCCGGAACCAATTCACAAAGTGGGCATCTAAGCAAAGCCAAATCAATGTCAGGGCCAACATCCCATTGTCGCATCCTATCCTGAGTCTTTAGCTTCTGCTTAATAGCGAGCCACAAATGTATAGCATGCCTTGGAATACAATGAGAGAACCAAGGAACATTACACCATTCAACCAAATCAGCCCTAAGCCACAGAGATTCCCATGCACCCGAGACAGAAAAACAACTTAAATTGCCATCCAGGTTGCGCCATACTAATCCATCGTCAGTATCATTTAGAGTAGGAACCGGAAGAGCAACTAACAAAGGAAATCGAGATAGCCAGTCGAGTGGCCATCGCCAAACATCATTAGCAATCAAATCATAAACCGAGTGAGATAAATTAAATCCCGCTCGTGCAATATCTCTAGCAGTAAGTAAATTATGAAGCGGGCTTAACTGACACCACATATCAAACCAAACTGAAGCGTCCTTCCCATTATTGATCTTATGCCAGATAAAAGGCCGAACCTTGGGTCTAATGGCAAGAAGCTTGCGCCAACCCCAGCTAACATCCCCCAAACAAGGGATATCCCAAAAACTTCTCCCACGAAGTTTATATGAATGGATCCATTGCACCCAAAGCGACTCTTTATGTGTCAAGATACTCCAAATGTGAGTAGTCATGAGAGCAATGTTAAAATCCTCCAAACGTCGAATACCAAGGCCTCCTTCCTTCTTTGGCTTACAAACAGATTCCCAAGCCACCTTAGCCTTTCCCCTTTTCATTTCTCCTTGACACCAAAGGAAACCCCTCATAAGCTGCTCTAACTCATGTATAATACGGGTAGGAAGGATAAAAACCGAAGCCCAATATAAATGCATCGAAGATAAAACAGACCTCACCAACTGAAGCCTACCCGCAAGAGATAAAAACTTATTACGCCAATCATTCACACGACCTTCCAATTTTTCAACAAGCACCTTACAATCCCTATAAAGAAGTCTTGATGATATAAGGGGGACCCCAAGGTACCGGACAGGAAGAGAACCCTCTGCAAACGGCATAGACTGGAGAATAGCAGCTTTAATAGCATTAGGAACATTACAAAAGAAAGCTGTACTTTTAGGGATACTTGGGACAAGACCCGAAAAGTTCTTGAAATCCTCCAAAGCCTGCATAATGACATTAACAGACTCCTGATGGACTCTAGCAAACAAGAAGAGGTCATCTGCAAAACAAAGGTTAATAATTCTCTGTTGCTCACACAAATGATGAAACTGAAAATCTAAATCATTCGAAACCTTTTTCTGCAATATAAGAGTTAGCACTTCCATAACCAGCGTAAACAAGTATGGAGATAACGGGTCACCTTGTCTAAGGCCCCGCTTACCTTTAAACCAGCCATGAAGATCACCATTAACACATATGGAATACGACGTAGATGAGATACATACCATGATCCAGTCGACCATTTTGGGGTGAAAACCAAATCCAATCAGAATAGCCCTAAGAAACGTCCAATCAACCGTATCATATGCCTTCTGAATATCAACCTTAAACGCACATCTAGGAGGACCTCTCCCTCTATGATAATTCCGCATAAGCTCTTGGGTAAGTAAAATATTATCAGAAATACGACGACCAGGAACAAAAGCAGATTGATTAATACTAACCAACTGACCAAGGCCTTCTTTAATACGATTAGCAAGAATTTTGCTAATGCATTTATACATGACATTACAGCAAGAAATTGGCCTATAATCATTAATCTTAGACGGGGTAGACACTTTAGGAATCAAAGATATAATGGTATGATTAATCTCCTTGAGAAGCTTACCATTAATGAAAAAATCACGAACAGCATTCCTTACCTCAGCACCCACAATATCCCATGCTTTCTTAAAGAAAGCAGCCGTGTAACCATCAGGCCCAGGAGCTTTATCATCCCCCATAGAAAATATAGCATCCTTAATCTCCGCATCCGTAACATGACGAACCATCGAACCAGCCAATTGATGAGGAAGAACATTAGAGAAAATACCATAATCATCAAAAAGAGTACAATTTCCTTCCATACCAAGAAACTGTTCATAGTGAGCAACAAAAGCACCTGCAACCTGATTACCCTCGTACAAGACATTGTTTGCATCTCTAACCAATTCAATTCGATTACGGGCACATTTGCTTTTAACAATATTATGAAAATAGGCCGTATTAGAATCACCTGCATGAAGCCATTGAACTTTAGATTTCTGCTTTAAAAACCGTTCTTCATCTAACATAGCCTCCTTGTAAGCAAGAAGATAATGAGCATGTTCATCCCGTAAGTCTAAATTAGATGGATCTGTATCAATAGCCTTTTGGACCTCATCCAACTCCTTCCGAATCCTAACCACCCGCTCATGAAGATTACCTTGGCTATGCAAAAGCTTTCGAAAAGGAGATTTCAGCCCCTTTAAACGTTGAACCACACGATACATAGCACAACCATGAACATTAATATTCCATCCCGCAGTAACCGTATCGCTAAACCCATCTTTATGAACCAAGAAGTTAGAAAATTTGAACGGCTTAGGCTTAGGCTTAGTAACCTGGGGAATACGCAGAACACACGGAGAATGATCTGAGATACGATAAGGTTGGAAAATAGCAAACGAACCTGGAAACAAGTCAGCAAACTTTAGATTGCCCATCACCCTATCAATTTTCTTCAAAGTACCCAATGAACCTCTTGGTTTTTGATTCCAAGTAAAGTGAAGACCAGTACAATTAATATCCTCAACCTCCATTTTCAGAACACAATCTTTAAATTCACGCATAGCAATGTCAGGAGCATAACTACCACATGAATGATCCTCCAATTTGAGAGCCGCATTAAAATCACCCAACAAAACCCAAGGCCTAGTACGCATAAATCCAGCATGGCAAACAAGATTGGACCAAAGGGCACGCCGATGAACATAATAATTATCTGCATATACAAAAGAACAGAAAAAAGTTTTGCTGTCCGCCCGAGTATTAACCTGAACATGCATAACCTGGTTAGTTTGAGACATAATCATAACATCAAAAATATCATCATCCCAACCAAGAATAATTCGGGACCCCTTATCACATAGACTACCATTAGATGTCCACTTCCACCTACGACAAACATTAAGACATGTATCATACACCACCGATGCATCAACATGAGATTCCAAGATAGCACAAACACTAAGATTATTATCATTTACCACCTTTTTAACCTCTTTTTGTTTAGGGGAATGGTTCAAACCCCTTATATTCCAAGAGGCGATACTAAACATCAGGGACATTCAGAACAGGAGTGCTTGCCCCCGATTTGTCAAACAAATTACCAGTTTCATCAAAAACATTAACAACCTCATCATCATCCTCCAAACCCTTAGGCTCATCACCATCATCATAAGTAGCCAAAGAACCAAATGGGTTAGATGTAGATATATTAGGAGCCAGAATTGGATTACTTACCGTTTGTGAAGCATGAGCAGGTTGACTATCCTTGGTAGCTACATCAGTAGGGTCATTAGATGTAGAGTTATTGGGTGAAACAATATTACCTACCTGATTAAGTATAGGACCCGTACTAGTACTAGCAACTCCTTGAGGGGATTTGCTAGTAGAAGGAGTATTAACAGCTTTGGGTCTATACTGCATGTTTTTACCAACTGGAACCCCGTTAAAAACCGTACCACTTTTGTTATCCTTAGCATTCTTCTTAGCTTTACCCTTTTTCCCAACTAGTTGAAACCCATCATTCCTATCCTCCACAACCGGTTCAGTCACAATATTCTTAGGACAAGAATCAACAGAGTGGCCAAAAATCAAACAAACATCGCACCTAGGAGGTTTCCACTCATATTCCACCCTAATAGTTTCAGTAGAAAACCCAGGTCGATCCAAATATGGTACACCAATAGTAATAGATTCCTTAAGGGGGCATGAGAGTCAATTTCAATTAAACAACGGGCAAAACTACTCCTACCCCAAGATTCAACACACATAGAGCTAGTATAAGAATCAAGCATAATAGGCGTACCAATATGTGTTGCAATAATACTAATATCATCTTCAGAAAATACCTGTAACGGAACATCATGAAGTTTAACCCATACCGGAATGCGAGTTAACTCCTCTTTCGTCAAACTAGTACTCATGGTCCACTTTTTAAGAATAATAGGACTATTCTTAATCATCCACGGACCTCCTTCAAGAACAGCCTCCAAACCAACCTGAGAATCAAACTTAAAGAAAAAGAAGCCTTTTGCATTCATCATGATCCGTTTTAAACCTTACTTAGCCCAGTTGTTACGTGCAAAATACTCAACCACAGGAAATGCAATACGCTTGCCAATGAAGTATCCATACAAGGTATTATCAAATTTAGCACTAATATTTTGAACTACCTTAAGGGGAATGGACACGTCAACACCATTAAACAGATTATCAACTTGTAATGGACGAAAGTTAGATTTACCTTTAATATTTGTCGAATTCGCACCATTAGTAGCACCAACATAAGACTTAGTTGGTACATTAACCTCCGCAGTTTGGACAGGCCTAGTGTGCGTAGATACGTCCACAGTTGGCGAAGAACCACTTGTTTGTACCCCATGCATACGTCCACCTTGACTACCAACACCAATATTATCACCAGAAGGTAGACTTGCATTATTGTCCATATCCATACCACCATGCTCACTAGATACTCCCGACGCAGAAAGATTAGTACGTTTAGATGCAAGATGGACCTCAAGCGATGGATAATCTTGTGAGCTTAACGTCGACTTGCCACCAACAGTAGGCATGTCCCAAAACGAAGTACCATCAAGATTTATGCCCATTCCACTCGTATTACCAGCTTCCAACGGCGTGGATACGATAGAATCATTTGTCATGTCGTTTTCAGCACCCAAAACAGGCATAGAAACAGCGTTGAGACTTGAATCACTAGTTTCGTTAAGATTAGGGTTTAGTAGAACCCTAACCGGCCTCCTGGCTGAATCGTTTCACCCATACTCGCAGCTTCTAAATCTTTAAACCGTTGCATTCTAGCCTTTAATGCCTCCACATCCACATTCCCACCACCTTTGTTCTCCATAGTAAGCAAAGAAACAGAATTTAAACCCTAAAAACGAAAAACAAGCGACCAAACAATAAACCTAAACAAACCGACTATTAAAGAAACCAGAAGGGCACCGTCAATCTTCAAAACGAGAGCCTTAGACAAAGCTAAGGCATGAATAAAAGCTCAAATAATCTAACCGAAACCCATGAAGATAATCGCAGATGACAAAAAATAAATTCAGAATCAGCGAAACCCTAAGATGAAAAAACGATCACAAACCAAACCCTTCAAATCAGTAATCGTAATAACCTGTAATAATTACACAATACACGAATGTAATTGGTAACTAGGAGCAGATTAAAACAAGAAACGATTAAAGAAGATCAGATTGTAATTCGTAAGGTGAAAAGTTTAGGGTATCGCATGTTTCTCCAGAGCAAATTCGTTTTTGATTCTAGTATTAATATGCCTACCCAATCAGCTAGTCTCATTAATAAGGGTCCGAAGTCTTCCTATGCGTCTATATTTAAGACCCGTAGTACTCCTAAAGCTGTGAATCTTGTTGAAATGCGTAATGAGAATCGGGTTGAGGGGGCGAACGTCACTATTCCTATAGAAGCTATTGACGAGGTTTCATCTAGATTTACCAATACTCTTTATGGTTACTTTATCGGGAAGCGTCTTGCTTTTCCCATTGTGGAAAATTATGTGAAGAATACTTGGGCTAAATTTGGTCTGGAACGGGTTATGTTGAAGAATGGTTTCTTCTTGTTTCAATTCGCTACTAAAGAGGGTATGGAACAAATTTTAGAATCTGGTCCATGGTTAATTCGTCTTGTCCCTATCATATTGAACATCTGGACACCTAATTCCAAGCTTAAAAAAGATGAAATAACGTCGGTTCCAGTTTGGGTGAAGCTTCATAATGTGCCTATTGTGGCTTATTCGGAGATAGGGTTGAGTTTGATTATGACACAAATAGGTCGTCCTCTTATGTTGGATTCGTATACTAGCACTATGTGTCTCAAATCATGGGGTAGAAATTCGTATGCTCGTGCTCTAGTGGAAGTCTCTTCCCTTAATGCTCTTGTGGATTCTCTAGTCGTGGCTATCCCATATCCGAATGGGAATGGTCATTCTTTGGAACGTGTTGATGTTGAGTATGAATGGCAGCCTCTGCGATGCGCAACATGTAAGATTTTTTATCATAATGAAGAAGTTTGTCCTAAAAACATTGTTACAAACGCAAAACCAGTTGCTGTTGATGATGGTTTTGTGGAAGTCAACAACCGTAAGGGTAAGGGAAAGCAAGGTAACAAGGACAAGCATATTGATGGTCTTCGGCTTCCAAAACCGAAGGTTGCTTTTCATTATCGATGGGAGCCTAAAGCGACAGTAAAAGATGGGGGGCCATCTTCTTCGAGTGGTTCTAAGGAAAGTTCACAACCGAATGTTCGTAATGGTTCAACTAATCCCATTTCTTCTCCTAACGATTTGGGTAATGGAAGTAAAAAGGATGATTATTCGAGTAATTTCGTTAATAAAGGTCAAAAGGGTACGAATGTCATTGGTGCTCCTGCTTATGCTACGAAAAGTGCTTATACAGTTGCGTCAACTAGTAAAGGTAATGTAGCTTCTAATATTGTTTCATTGAAAAATTCTTTTGCGGCTCTTAGTGGTGAGGATCCTTTCGAGTCTGGTGACATTCCTAATAGTACGGAAAAGGATGTGGGTTCTTATACTTTGGATAGTGATAGTGAAGTTGATGAGGTTATGGATATGGTTGACAAATCGAGCTCTAAGACGACTAATCTTAAGGAAGCAAGCACTTCCTCTGACACGGTTCCTCATGTATAGTATTGCCTCATGGAATATTAGGGGAATGAACCAATCCCCTAAACAAAAGGAGGTTCGTCAGGTTCTTGGTGAGAATAATCTTTCTATATGTGCTATATTGGAGTCTCATATTTCTAACTCTCGTCTTCAGGTTTTATGTGCTAAGGTTTTTCGTAGGTGGGATTGGACCTCTAATGGTCATTTGTGCGATAAAGGGTCCCGTATCATTTTAGGTTGGAATATGGATGATGTTGACCTTAATGTGATTAGTTTGACGGACCAAGTTATTCACACTTTTGTTCGGTTCAAGGGGGGATAAAAAGGAGCTGCTTTGTTCTTTTGTTTATGCTCATAACAGGTACACGCATAGGAGACCTCTTTGGAGTAATCTTGGTGCCCACAAGCATGTTGTTCATATGCGTCCTTGGTGTATTCTTGGTGATTTCAACTCGGCGTTGAATTTGGAAGATAAGGTTGAGGGGTCTTCGGTTATTGATATAGCTATGAGGGAGTTTAAGGAATGTGTTGATGAGATCGAGGTGACGGACATTAATCGGACAGGGCTGCAGTTTACATGGAATCAAAAGCCTAAAGGTTTAGATGGTACTTTGAAGAAGATTGATCGCATTATGGCTAATCTTGGGTTTATGGATTCTTTTATTGGTGCTCAAGCTATATTTTAGCCTTACCGTATTTCTGATCACTCTCCTGCTATTCTTACTATTCCTACTTCTTTTAAGTTTAAACCTAGGCCTTTTAAGTTTTCTAATATCCTTGTGCAGAATTCTCGGTTTAAATTACAGGTTCAGGAATATTGGAGTAAGCAGTATAGTGGCTTTTACATGTTTCAAGTAGTCAATAAGTTGAAATCTCTTAAGAAGCCGCTTCTGAGACTGTTGTTTAATGAGGGTAATATTCATGAGAAAGTTTCCAAACTTCGTCATGATTTGGATGCGGTTCAATGTGCCCTTGATTTGGAACCTTTTAACATTGATTTGCGTGAGGAGGAAGCGTGCTATCTTAATGCTTTCAATGAAGCTGTTTTGAAGGAAGAATATTTTCTCAAGCAAAAGGCTAAGGTGGAATGGCTTCGGGTTGGTGACTCGAATTCTGCATACTTTCATAAGGTCGTCAAGAGTAGGAAAGCTAGGAGTCGGATCAATTCTATTTGTGATGGTAATGGTGTGCAATTGGTGGAGGATCAGGTTCCTAATGTGTCTGTTTCTTACTTTACTGCTTTCCTTGGTCAAGAGGGGCCTATTTTGCCATTGGACGATTCTGATCTTTTCACATCGACTCTTGATCCTAATGTGGCTTTATATATTGTTCGTGATGTTACGTCTCGTGAGGTCAAAGATGCTATTTTTTCTATGGGAGATGATAAGGCGCCGGGTCCTGATGGTTATTCGGCTGCCTTTTTTTTAAGGGTGCTTGGGATATTAATTCGGATGATGTTACTAAGGCGGTCCAGGAATTTTTTGTTAATGGTAAGTTGTTGAGAGAGATTAATCATACTACCATAGCCCTTTTGCCTAAGATCAACTCTCCCTCTCGGATAACTGATTTTAGGCCTATTTCGTGTTGCAATGTGATTTTCAAGTGTATTAGTAAGATTATTGCCAACCGGGTTAAGGAGAGCCTTAGCACTTTGGTTAGTCCGAATCAGTCTGCGTTTGTTCCTGGAAGACGGATTGCCGACAACATTCTGCTTACTCAGGAGCTTATGCATAACTATCATCTCAATCGTGGTCCATCTAGGTGTGCCTTTAAGGTGGATATTCAGAAGGCGTACGACACGGTCAATTGGCAATTTTTGAGGTGTATTTTGGTTCGTTTTGGGTTTCATGCGCGCATGGTTCATTGGATTATGGAGTGCGTTTCTACTACTTCGTTTTCTATTAGTGTGAATGGCATTTTGCATGGTTATTTTAAGGGTAAGCGTGGTTTAAGGCAAGGGGGATCCGTTATCGCCTTATCTTTTCACGCTTGTTATGGAGGTGCTTACCCTTATTTTGAGGCGTCGCGTCCGGGATTCTGAGATGTTCACGTTTCATCACAAATGCTCCCAGCTTAACATTATTAATCTTTGTTTTGCTGATGATTTGTTCTTGTTTGCCCATGGTGATGCTCATTCGGCTGGTGTTATTATGGATTCTTTAGAGGAGTTTAAGGATGTTTCGGGCCTGTCTCCTAGTTACCAAAGAGTACTGCTTATTTCTGTAATGTTCTTAATCATGTTAAGCTTGCTATTTTACTGATTCTTCCATTTGTTGAGGGGATCTTGCCAGTGAAGTATCTTGGGGTGCCGTTGGTTACTACTAGATTGATCTTTAGAGATTGTAAGGAATTGGTGGAGAAGCTGTCAAATCGCATCAATGATTGGAGGAATAAATCCCTCTCTTTTCCTGGTCGGCTTCAGCTTATTCAGTCAGTTCTGTCTTCTATGCACATTTATTGGGCCTCGGTTTTTGTTCTTCCTGTTCGTATTGTGTCTGATCTTGAGCAGCTTATGCGGGGTTTCCTTTGGAGTTCTAGTAATGGTCGGAAAGGTAATTCTAAAGTTGCTTGGGAGGTTGTGTGCTTGCCAAAAAAGGAGGGTGGGCTTGGGATTCGTAGGCTCGAATCATTTAATATGGCTCTCATTGCTGCTCATATTTGGCGTTTGTTCAATTCTATGGATTCTCTATGGGTGAAATGGATTCATACTTATAGGTTGCGTGGTCATAACTTTTGGGATGTTCCAAGGCGTGGTAATATGACTTGGCGCTGGCGGAAGATTCTTCAGATTAGGCCTCTTGTTAGGCAATTTTTTGGTATAATCTTGGGAATGGTTTGAAGGCTTCTGCATGGTTTGATAAGTGGTGTTCGGTTGGTTCTCTTTCTCTTATTGTTTCCTCGCGGGATATTTACCGGGGTGGGTTTTCTTCTAATTCTTTGGTTCGGGACATTATCTTGGGGAACTCTTGGGCTTGGCCGAATATATGGGGAACTCGGTATCCTATGCTTACATCGACTTCGGTTCCTAATTTAAATGATAATGTGGATGATCGGTTAGTTTGGAAGACGGGGGATGGTCATGTCAAGCCTTTCTCTGTTTCTTCAGTTTGGGAGAGTATTCGGCCGCGTGGACAGGTTGTTAATTGGTTTCATCTTGTTTGGTTCACGCACCGTATTCCTAGGCATGCTTTTCATTTGTGGCTGGTTTTGAGAAGGAGGCTTCGTACTCAGGATATGCTTCGCTCCAATGATCCCATGAGAGACGCCCTTGTGTGCCCTTTGTGCAAAACTCAACCGGATTCTCATAATCACCTTTTCTTTGAGTGTTTGTTTTCTTTTCAGGTTTGGGACTCTTTGAAGGTGTTTGCTGGTCTTACGGACATTCCTTATTCCTTAGAGGATGTGGTGCATCACTTGACTCCTATCTCTAGAGTTTAGTTACAAAAGTGGTAGGTGGACCTGATAAAGTTTAATTGCTATGTATGACTAAGGCAGATAAATAAGAGTACCCTAAAAACGATTTTTTTCCTCTAGCGACATACGATTCACTTTTTCCCTAAAATTTCGACCACATGCTTGCTCAAATCGATTCTGTATTGTTTTAATTTGTTTTATATTCAGTGATTCATTCGTGGGTTACCTGATTAATTCATCTTATTGCAATCGTGTTGATTTTTGGATTTATTGTTGTCGACTTTTAGGGTTTCGAATTCTGGTTTCTAGTTGATTATCATTCGTATTTAGCATGGCTGGATTTGGTTGGTTTCATTGTGCTATAACGCATGTCTTAACCTTGTTAGGACTATCAAATTGAAGAGTGACGTGGTTTCTTCGTGTTTTCTTAGTGGTTTTTTCTGGTTCTCGTTTTAGGGTTTTCTTGTTCTTCGTTTAGGGTTTATTCTCATTCGTGTTTTGTTGGCTGCTTACTATGGCGAATTCTAGTGATGGTACTGTGGATGTGGATGCTTTAAAGGCTCGTATGCAAAGGTTTAAGGATATTGAAGCTGGAAGAGAGGTACCTCCGATTCAACCAAGGGTAGCGACTAGGGTTTTGCGTAACCCTAGTCCAGTTTCGATTGGTACTAGTGATCCAGTTCTTGATGCAGGGGCTGTTTCTGGTGGAGATCGACTACATGTTAAACCTAATGCAAATATTGGATCATCGCTGTTCGAATCTGGTACAACTAGTAACGAAGTTAAAAATCTGGATGGCACTTCGTTTTGGGATATGGGTACTGCTGGTGGCATGACGTCAATGAATTCACAAGATTATCCTTCGCTTGAGGTTCATCTTGCATCTAAACAAACTAACATTCCTGGTTCGGGGACATCTAGCAACCATGGTGGTATGGACATTGGTTTCAATGCAAGTCTACCCGCGGGTGATAACGTGGGTGTTGGTAGTCATGGAGGACGTATGCATGGGGTTCAAACAGGTGGTCCTTTGCCGAATGTGGATGAAGCTAGGCCTGTCCAATCAGTGAAGGTTAATATTCCAACTAAGTCCTATGTTGGTGCTACTAGTGGTGCGTCTTCGACAAATATTAAAGGTAAATCTAACTTTCGTACAATACAAGTTGATAATGTTTTTAATGGTGTTGGCGTGTCCATTCCTCTTAAGGTGGTACAAAATATTAGCACTAAATTCGATAACACCTTGTATGGATACTTTATTTGTAAGCGTATTGCATTTCCTGTGGTGGAATATTTTGCACGTAATAACTGGGGTAAGTATGGATTTAAACGGATCATGATGAATGCAAAAGGCTTCTTTTTCTTTAAGTTTGATTCCCAGGTTGGCGTGGAGGCTGTTTTAGAAGGAGGTTCGTGGATGATTAAGAATAGTCCTGTTATTCTTAAAAAATGGGACATGAGTACTAGTTTGACGAAAGAGGATCTAACCCGTATTCCAGTTTGGGTTAAACTTCATGATGTCCCGTTACAGGTATTTTCTGATGATGGTATTAGTATTATTGCAACACATATTGGTACGCCTATCATGCTTGACTCTTATACTAGCTCTATGTGTTCTGACTCGTGGGGTAGGAGTAGTTTTGCCCGGTGTTTAATTGAAATTGACTCTAATGCCCCCCTTAAGGAATCTATTACTATTGGGGGTACCATACATGGATCGACCTGGGTTCTCATCTGAAACTATTAGGGTGGAATATGAGTGGAAACCTCCTAGATGTGATGTTTGTTTAATTTTTGGCCACTCTGTTGATTCTTGTCCCAAGACAATTGTGACTACTCCGGTTGTGGAGGATACAAATGATGGTTTTCAAATAGTTGGGAAAAAGGGTAAAGCTAAGAGGAACGCTAAGGATAATAAAGGTGGTACGGTTTTTAACGGGGTTCCAGTCGGTAAAAATATGCAGTATAGACCCAAAGCTGTTCCCTCCACTAGCAAACCCCCTCAAGGAGTTGCTAGTACTAGCACGGGTCCTTCACCAAATCCGATAGGTAATTTTGTTTCACCTAATAACTCTACATCTAATGACCCTATTGATGTGTCTACTAAGGGTAGTCAACCTGCTCCTGCTACACATACGGTAAGTAATCCTATTCTGGCTCCTAATATATCTACATCTAACCCTTTTGGTTCTTTGGCTACTTATGATGATGATGATGGGACTAATGGTTTGGCGGATGAAGATGAGGTTGAAAATGTTTATGATGAATCTGGTAATTTGTTTGACAAATCGGGGGCAAGCAATCCTGTTCTGAATGTCCCTGATGTTTAGTATCGCCTCTTGGAATATAAAGGGTTTGAACCATTCCCCTAAACAAAAAGAGGTTAAACAGGTGGTTAATGATAATAATCTTAGTGTATGTGCTATCTTGGAATCGCATGTTGATGCTTCGGTGGTGTATGATACATGTCGTAATGTTTGTCGTCGGTGGAAGTGGACGTCAAATGGTAGTCTATGTGATAAGGGGTCCCGTATTATTCTTGGTTGGAATGATGATATTGTTGATGTTATGATTATGTCTCAAACTAACCAGGTTGTGCATGTTCAGGTTAATACTAGGGCGGACAGCAAAACATTTTTTTGTTCATTTGTTTATGCAGATAATTATTATGTTCATCGGCGTGCCCTCTGGTCCAATCTTGTTTGCCATGCTGGATTTATGCGTACTAGGCCTTGGGTTTTGTTGGGTGATTTTAATGCGGCACTTAAATTGGAAGATCATTCATGTGGTAGTTATGCTCCTGACATTGCTATGCGTGAATTCAAATAGTGTGTTCAGAAAATGGAGGTGGAGGATATTAATTGTACTGGTCTTCATTTTACTTGGAATCAGAAACCAAGAGGCTCTTTTGGTACATTGAAGAAAATTGATTGGATAATGGGCAATCTGAAATTTGCTGACTCGTTTCCAGGTTCGTTTGCTATTTTTCAACCGTATCGTATTTCAGATCATTCTCCATGTGTTCTGCGTATTCCCCAGGTGAATAAGCCTAAACCTACACTGTTCAAATTCTCTAACTTCTTGGTTCATAAAGATGGGTTTAGTGATACGGTTACTGCGGGATGGAATCTTAATGTTCATGGTTGTGCTATGTATCGTGTGGTTCAACGCTTAAAGGGGCTGAAATCTCCGTTTCGTAAGCTTTTGCACAGTCAAGGTAATTTGCATGAGCGGGTGGTTAGTATTCGGAAGGAGCTAGATGAGGTCCAAAAGGCTATTGATACAGATCCGTTTAATTCAGACTTACGTGATGAACATGCTCACTATCTTCTTGCATATAAGGAGGCTACGTTAGATGAAGAACGGTTTTTAAAGCAGAAATCTAAAGTTCAATGGCTCCATGCAGGTGATTCTAATACGGCCTATTTTCACAATATTGTTAAAAGCAAATATGCCCGTAATAGAATTGAAGTGGTTAGAGATGCAAACAATGTCTTGTACGAGGGTAATCAGGTTGCAGGTGCTTTTGTTGCTCACTATGAACAGTTTCTTGGTATGAAAGGTAATTGTACGCTCTTTGATGACTACGGTATATTCTCTAATGTTCTTCCTCATCAATTGGCTGGTTCGATGGTTCGTCATGTTACGGATGCGGAGATTAAGGATGCTATTTTATCTATGGGGGATGATAAAGCTCCTGGTCCCGATGGTTACACGGCTGCTTTCTTTAAGAAAGCATGGGATATTGTGGGTGCTGAGGTAAGGACTGTTGTTCGTGATTTTTTCATTAATGGTAAGCTTCTCAAGGAGATTAATCATACCATTATATCTTTGATTCCTAAAGTGTCTACCCCGTCTAAGATTAATGATTATAGGCCTATTTCTTGCTGTAATGTCATGTATAAATGCATTAGCAAAATCCTGGCTAATCGTATTAAAGAAGGCCTTGGTCAGTTGGTTAGTATTAATCAATCTGCATTTGTTCCTGGTCGGCTTATATCTGATAATATATTACTTACCCAAGAGCTTATGGCTATTCTGATTGGGTTTTCTTAGGGCTATTCTGATTGGGTTTGGTTTTCACTCCAAAATGGTTGATTGGATCATGGTATGTATCTCATCTATGTCTTATTCCATATGTGTTAATGGTGATCTTCATGGCTGGTTTAAAGGTAAGCGGGGCCTTAGACAAGGTGACCCGTTATCTCCATACTTGTTTACGATGGTTATGGAAGTGCTAACTCTTATGATGCAGAAAAAGGTTTCGAATGCTGTTGATTTTCAGTTTCGTCATTTGTGTGAGCAATAGAGAATTATTAACCTTTGTTTTGCAGATGACCTTTTCTTGTTTGCTAGAGGCCATCAGGAGTCTGGTAACGTCATTATGCAGGCTTTGGAGGATTTCAAGAACTTTTCGGGTCTTGTCCCAAGTATCCCTAAAAGTACAGCTTTCTTTTGTAATGTTCCTAATGCTATTAAAGCTGCTATTCTCTAGTCTATGCCGTTTGCAGAGGGTTCTCTCCCTGTCAGGTACCTTGGGGTTCCCCTTATATCATCTAGACTTCTTTATAGGGATTACAAGGTGCTTGTTGAAAAATTGGAAGGTCGTGTGAATGATTGGCGTAATAAGTTCTTATCTCTTGCGGGTAGGCTTCAGTTGGTGAGGTCTGTTTTATCTTTGATGCATTTATATTGGGCTTCGGTTTTTATCCTTCCTACTCGTATTATCCATGAGTTAGAGCAGCTTATGAGGGGTTTCCTTTGGTGTCAAGGAGAAATGAAAAGGGGAAAGGCTAAGGTTGCGTGGGAATCTGTTTGTAAGCCAAAGAAAGAAGGTGGCCTTGGTATTCGTCGTTTGGAGGAATTTAACATTGCTCTTATGACTACTCACATTTGGAGTATTTTGACACATAAAGAGTCGCTATGGGTGCAATGGATCCATTCGTATAAACTTCGTGGGAGAAGTTTTTGGGATGTCCCTTGTTTGGGGGATGTTAGCTGGGGTTGGCGCAAGCTTCTTGCTATTTAGACCCAAGGTGCGTCCTTTTATCTGGCATAAGATCAATAATGGAAAGGACACTTCGGTTTGGTTTGATATGTGGTGTCAGTTAAGCCCGATTCGTAATTCACTTACTGCTAGAGATATCGCCCGAGCGGGGTTTAATTTATCTGACTCGGTTTATGATCTGATTGCAACAGATGTCTGGCGATGGCCGTTGGACTGGTTATTTCGAATTCCATTGTTAGCTGCTCTCCCGGTTCCTACTCTAAATGATACTGACGATGGATTATTATGGCGCAATCTGGATGGCAATTTTAGTTGTTTTTCAGTCTCGAGTGCATGGGAAGCTCTTCGTCTTAGGGCTGATTTGGTGGAATGGTGTAATCTTCTGTGGTTCTCTCATTGTATTCCAAGGCATGCTATACATTTATGGCTCGCTATTAAGCAGAAGTTAAAGACTCAGGATAGGATGCGACAATGGGATGTTGGTCCTGACGTTGATTTGGCCTTGCTTAGATGCCTGCTTTGTGAATTGGTTCCGGATTCTCATTCTCATTTATTTTTTGAGTGCCAATTTTCTATGCAGGTTTGGTTTCAGGTTAGGACTTTATCTGGTATGGATGCAGTCCCACCTTCGTTGGAGAGTGCTGTTACAGTTCTTATTCCTTTATCTAAAGGGCGCTCGGTTAGTAGTATTATTTCTCGATTATTGCTTGCTGCTACTACTTACTTCATTTGGATGGAGCGTAATTCTAGGCTGTTCAAGCGTAAGAAGTCTTCTGTTGCTGAAGTGGTTAGCACCATTGTCTCTACTATTCGGTTGAAGCTGGTTACTTTCAAGTTCAAGAAGCTAACCTCGAGGTCTCGATTGATTCTGGATAAATGGCAGATTCCGAGTATATGTATTTCACACGAAGGGAGTGCCGGGTAAGGGTTGTACTCTTTTTCCCTACTCCAAGGTTTTTCCCTTTGGGTTTTTCTTGGAAAGGGTTTTTAAGGAGGCAAACTTCCTGGGTTAACTTGCTACCTTCGTGGATTGGCTGGATGCGGGATGCTCGCTTGTTACAAGTTTTTTTACTTGTGTATGCCTAGTTTGTTGATGTAATATAGCTAGGTTTTGTGTTTATGGCATGTCATAAACACTAGTTTTATCAAGCTCTTCGCTTGAGGTTAATGTGGTACTTCAGCCACATTCCATTTGTACTTAACATTATTTGTTGGTTATATATTTACCGGGGTAAACCCCTTTACCCAAAATACTACTAGGTGTAGGTCTGTGAGAAGTGTTGTTTCGAAGCTCTTGTTTGCGGCGACTTCTTATTTTATTTGGCAAGAAAGGAACAATAGGATCTTCAAGCAGCAACGTCGGTCTGAAAGTCAATTGATTGAAGTGATTAAATCTACGGTGCGTTTGAAGCTTCTTACATGTAGATTCAAAAGGAGGGCAAATGTGCTTGATTTATTGCGTGTTTGGCGGTTGCCTATGTCTCTTATGCATTCTTAATGGAGTGTTCTTTTCTTGATGCTGATTTCTTGTTCTGGGAGCGTGAGGCTGGTCTTGTGTCCCTGGTTGATGTTTTTGGAGGTAGGTGGAGTTCGTTGGAGATTCGGGTGAGTGTTGTACTCTTTTTCCCTACTCCAAGGTTTTCCCACTGGGTTTTTACTTGGAAAGGGTTTTTAAGGAGGCAGGCTCATCTGGTTCATCAATCTCCTTCGAAGAGATGGGCGAATATGTGTGGTCATTCTTGTGTGATTAGGTGGTTGTTTCCGGTTGGGGTTTTGGTTATTGTATGTATTTATAGTTCTAACGCTTAGTGGCCTGTCACAAGCGTGTTAGTTGGGTGTTCAAGCGTTGCTTGAGGTTAATGTGGTACTTCTGCCACATTCCATTGTACTTAACGATTTTTTGGTGTAATATAATTTACCGGGTGGAAAGCCCTTTACCCAAAAAAAAATCACCACCAAAGCCATTTAACCGCAGGCTGACCTTTTCAGCCCACGGTCGTTTGCCATAGCCGCAGGCTGTGGCTAAGGCTAAAACACACCACAGCTGCCGGTTGTGAAACACAACCGCAGCCTGGTCATCTTTTAGGCCATTTAGCTGTAGGCTGTGAATCACAGCCACACGGCTAAAAAGGGGTTGTTAACCCGGGATCATTTTCAAAACATTTTCTCGTTTGACCTAGTTTCCAAACTCGATAAAGTACTAAACTTTCCATATTTCATTAATAACTCGTATACATCATTTCCATAACATAAAATCATTCACATGACCTTCGGAATAGTGTTTTTCACAAACGACGTGTATTATGACCATTTTTGACCTATTTTTATGACGAACAACCTTTACCACCTTCGTATCACATCAAACATGGCCAAAACTATTAATGCAACATAACCCAACTGATGTTATAAACCACGTGACCGTTTTAACATATATGTCATATAAACAAACATGCCAATTATACGTTTAACTATTAAACATAACATATTAGTAGGGAATTTCATGTAAAGGGCCTCTTCGGGGTGAACGTTTTGACGAGTTATTTGATTTAATAATTAAAGTGTCCTAGCTCCTCATAGGTTTACTACACGACCTCTGAGTTATGATAGCCCGAACAGTGGCACGATGTTTAACTAAACACGTTTTATAGACTAAATTATTTCTATTAATGACATACACGAACATTATAAACTACCAAGTACAACATCATGATCAATATAATGACGTATATAGACTCTTTTATGCTTTCACATCATTATTCCAAAACCTAAGACGCAACATCATATTCTAGGTTACACGTAGAGGTTCTCCCGGCTTACTCTATCGATTTCGTTAAAGCACTAAACATCATTAACTCACGGTGAGTTCATAGCCCCACTTTCTATTACTTAATTGTTTTACAAACCCTTCGGGGAGATACATGCTATTTTTAACATGAACACACAAACATTTGAAACTTTATGCTTATCTAATTATTTTATTGTCACTAAGTACCATCATTACCAAACATAAGCCCCATATCATGAACCAGTTAATCACTAGGAGTAGTGAGCGCAAACTTTGTGAATAGGCCTATTGGGATTGACGAATCCCATTTGTGTTGACTAAGTACATTCAAACAAAACCACTATATTTGAGAACATAGGGTATAATGGAAAATTACCTACAAGGGCGACAAACACGCTAACTGATAGTGGTTGTAACACCCCCAAAATGGCTCAGCGGAAGCACACAACCCTTTGGGTGCTACTAAATTGATATCACAACACAAGTATTGAACAACTGATTTTCATTAAGAAACTTTTATTTCATTCTTGAAAACAATGTTTACATTATTTATTAGTGCGGAAAACATGCCCATAATAAAGTGGTCCCCATTCATGTTTATCAGAGAATATATGACCATGCCATGCCTTTGCCTTGCGCCTCCAAGGATAAGCTATCACCTCAAAACCTGAAAATACATGCTAAAAAGTGTCAACACGAGGTTGGTGAGTTCAAATTTATTTTAATAACAATTCAATGTAACATTTAACATTCAGTTTTGATGATCATTACGCCTTGCATAATGTCATAAAAGTTTGTGTTTACCTTAGATAAAAATTTTATTAGTGGACCGAAAGTAGGGTATATGTACATTACAACGAATATAATGCCATATATCATATCTATTAAGCTAGCACTAAGTTCATGCAACGGAAGCTACGACAGTTTTCTGTATGCAAAATGAAGTCATACTTATAAGGGGCCCAAAGCCAGTGTTTATCGCAATACACTCGATTTTGACATGCTATACGTTTTGCCTTGGCCCATTTGGGGCCAACAGAATGGGGGAGTCACCCCCAATAGATCTATTTATAACATTTGCGCTTCCTAGCAGGAATTGACGGTTCATGAAAAGGGCAATTTGGGATCTAAGGACTTAGGCTAAGCTGCGTAATATTCTAAATAAAGCATTTTGGTATGGTCCAGAAAACATCTTTGTATGATGTAACTTTAAACATTTAAGTTTGCAAGAAAACATTCAATAGTATAGTAGGTAAACACATCATATCAATCATGAATCATAATTTGCATGGAAATGCACACTTTCAGTAAAGCAATTCATTTAAGTAAAATGAGCATGTATCTTCCCCCAAAACAGTTATAAAACACGTAAAAGTAGGGGCTATAAAACTCACCTTAGCAATTAGCAGTCCGTAGGGAAATGAATCAATTAGTGGTAGTGCACGCTCCGACACGCAACCTAATTTAGTACGGCAAGTTTTAGTCTTTATTCGTGTTTAAGACTCGATGAAGTTTAACAAAACTTTATAAGTTTTCAATATTTGTGTTGTTGTTGCTTGTGTGGCAATATTTAAGTTTGAAAATAGCTTTTCAAGTGTTTGTGTATTTCGGCTTATGAGAGTATGACATGGAAGGAATCTCGAGGAATGAATGCGATTTCGGTTCAATGATGACCAAATGATAATGTACGGAAAACAATACATTTATAATAAGACGTGGTCGGTGTAAATGAAAAAGGATATATATATTAAGTGTATCTATTTAGAACATTTAGTATAAATTTATTATAAAAGAAAATTAAGTCTTAACTTATTTCATATGTAAATTTTATTAGAAAAATACAATGTAGGTTTTTAATAATTATATTTCAAATACCAAAATGTTTCAAAAAGTTGTATATAATCCCGACTAATAAATATATATTCGAAATTACAATATAAGTTTTTGAGTAATATATTTCGTTCATGAATCGTAAAATAGTTTATTGAAAAAATAGGTATGACCTGTGTGTAATCCTTCTATTTAATCGGTTTTGACCAAATGTTAAAAGTTGTATAGTTGACGTCATTGAGTTTTATATCCGGTTTTATCAAGTGAATATGTATATTTACACGTTTATGTCTCGTATAGTTTACAAGTCGAGATAAATATAAGTACTTGTTTTTATAATTTCATTTTCAATTGTTAACTTGTGTTATTTATCAACGTCGACGTGAGTAGTATGTTGATTCACATATGTTGCGATGGAAATGGAAAACAAGTCGTGCGAATTGTGATGAGCGAGAAATGATTACTCGATTCGATACCAATAAGTGGCGGACTCGGAAGGTGGATTAATGCCCGGTGTGGGCTGTGACAAAACCAAACGGACTCGAGTTGTTGGGCTGTGGCCCAACAAAAAAACAACCAGCGGACCCTTGTATAATCTGGGCTTCGGCCCTGTGTACACACACACCCAAATACTTCTATATTGGGCCTAGGGTTTAGCAAGAATATCAAACCCATGGAGCTTGGGCTTGAGGCCCATTTCCCACTAACATTATTAACAGAACAAAGATTTGTGACATGTTTCGAAAATAATGTATTCGTGATCTAATTTGGTTATACGATACTTAAGCTGAACACGCAAAAACACCGCGAGACTTACATAAGCCTTCCATGACCACTTCGTGGTCTAGTGTTGGACGAGGTAACAGACATCTCTTGGGGGCGTCTCTTAGCGACTTGAAACAAACACAACATAAACACATATTTTGGGAAGTTCTCTTGTACACCGAAACATAACATCAAAAACTATCGCAATTCAAATAACAACGACACTACTAACCGAACGACACAAAGAGCTATGATTGTCCCATGTCAATCGGGTACGACCCGACTCGAGGGCAAGGCCCGATACCAATCACACCCTTCATAGGGTACTGTGATGGCTATCAAGTTGGACACAAACAAGCAGGATAACACCCTCGAGTGGGTTTAATCCTAGTCGATCAACCAACAATTTTATCCTTGGAAGTAAGCAAGGAATAACTCGACTGAACCAACTGCTAAGCAAAGAATTTGGTCGCCGAAATTAATTTAACCCTTAATCAAATTAAGCACTTCTAATTATGAGCCAACACTTTAATTCTTTTATATCTCATTTTAGTTTGTAACTTATTGATTGCCAACAACAACAGCAACAACAATTAATCATAACATGAATAAAAAATCATTCGATTACATGTTTGAACAAAAGGAGTAAAACAAATTAAAATAACAAATAAAGATTCACAACAACTTTAAATCTTACAATGAAAACAGTTGGCTTGTGGGTGGGATGAACCGAACACAAGAAGACTCCAATTGAGCACGAATTAGTTGAACTTGAACGAATTGAAGTTTGATTTCGACTCTTTATAACACAATTAACAAAACCCCCTTATCAATTTTGAAAACCCCTTTGATATGATGAAACCCTAATTTTTCGGATTTGATAGAAAGTGGGTAAAGGGGAGTAATCCTGCACCCTGGTAAAATATATTAACCAAAAAAGTTTAAGTACAACGGATGAGAGTGAATCTCTCACCTCGGCCCGTTACATGGGCAACATACACACACTAAAAGTGCACTAACCAAACAATTTACATAAGAAAGACATGCCAATCTTATGAACTACCAAACAACCAAATTTACTTCCTACCACGACCTAGGAGACTAACATCATACATGTCACACATATCCTCCAAGTGTCTCGGTAGATCGTAGACTTGCTCAGCATAATCAACAAAATCTTCAAGATCAAAACCCCACCACCCCCAGAAGCCAAAAATGACGCCATAGGGTTATCTGGCTCCAAAACCTCATCCTCTTCACTGTCAGAACAGGTCACATTCCCGACTTTAGAAAACGGATTACTTACCTTGGTAGCAGAAGAAGTCACAGTCTCCGGAGGCTTAGAAGCCGCACCAATATCAATACGAGAGTCCTTCCCCCGGGAACCATCAATACCTGCTTCCTTAGTAATACCAGAAGACTCCCCAGTCTTCGCCGCGTCAGTAGTAGAATCAATCACAGTACTTGGGATGCCCGTGTCATTTTCCACCTCAAGAGTCCCAAAAGAGTTAGATGTAGTAACTGGTGTACCTTTAGCATTAACACTAGCAGCTGCTGGTGTCTTCGTCTTTGCAACATAAACCTGCTTCCTAGGTGCAAATCTAGGACCCTTACCCATATTAATACCACCAGTCATCTTCGTACCTTTAGGTTTGGCTTTCCGATTCTGCACCACCTTAAAACCATCATCAGGTTCCTCCACATTAGAGGTGGGAGGGACATCATTTTGCTCCTTTATACACTTAGGACAGCAAGCAGTAACATGTCCAAGCACTTTACATTCCGCATAGTGTGGCGGCTTCCATTCATATTCCACCTTAATACTTGCCGTAGTAAAACCACTATCATCCTTATTAGGGATCGCCATAGTCACCACCTGTTTAAGCTCAGATTCAGATGATAATTCCACAAGAGCACGTGCAAAACTAATGCGACCCCATGAATCAACACACATGGAACTAGTAAAAGCATCTAGCATAATCGGCTTACCCACTTGAGTAGCAATTAAGCTCAACCCATCATCCGAATATGCAAGTAATGGCACATTATGCAATTTAATCCAAACGGGAACTCTAGTTACCTCACTTTTAGACAATAGCACATCAGGAGTCCATTTAGTGAGTGAGAGGAGAATTGCGAATAATCCAAGGGCCCCGTTGAAGAACATTCTCAACACCCTCTTTAGAATCAAATTTAAAGAGGAAGACACCATCATCATTCTTCATAAGTTTCTTAAAACCAAACTTCCCCCACGTGTTGGTGACGTAGTTCTGAACCAAAGGAAAAGCAACATTCTGGCCAACAAAGAAGCCAACAAGTGTATTTTCATAACGGTTGAAAACACCCTCCATAGCAGCCTTTGGAAGCACCGTATCATGATTTTCAATGCATGTCTCATTCACCAAGGCACGAAAATTAACTTTCCTAGAGACACGTTCCGGGTTTAATACATTAGCAAAAGATCTCACTTCGTTATTATCACTACCAATCACATTAGGACCTGAAGTAGAAGCATTCAACACGTTAGGACCAGAATTCACCGCATTAGTAGCATTAGTCAAAGAGAAATAGAAATCTTTGTACCTTGAAAGTTTATTTTCTTTTGAAATACCCCCCCTCAATATGTGCTTCGAGATTCGAAAGCGTTTAGCACATATGGGAGAGTAGCCTGCACTTTTGAATCAAATCGATCAACATTTATCAGATTTCATAATTAAATCACAAATTCTCCCCCGATCAAAAATATCAAACCCTTGGAGATTTTGGATATCAAGTGATTTAATTAGGTTTAGAAAACATGGGATAAAATGTGGCCTGGTCTAAATACTCATCTTTTTTTTTGGATAAATGGTCCTCCTCAATCATGTGCATTATGTATTAGAAATTGTTTGGCACATGGAGTCAGGAGTGCTTTTGAAACAATTCCCATTTAAATTGATTTGAGATTTAAATCACGATCTCTCCCCCGATCAAAAATTTCAAACCTCTTGAGATTTGTGATCCCAATTGATTTAAATCATTTTAGAAAATTTTGGGGTAAGACTTGGCTTGATTTAATTTTGAAAATAACTGATAAGGATCAATTTTAGACATTAAAGATTGTTAGTGTCAGGCAATCAAACAAGAACAGAAAAAATTTCATTTTGAAAGATCTTTGAGTTTTTAAAGAAAATCATACTATGACATAACATTAAATCTTTAGATCACCACTTTATATCATACAAACGGACTTTTTGATGAAATATCGTTTGAAAATATTTAAGATTGAAATCACTCTCCCTCTCAATCGATGACCGTAGTCGTTGATTGAGTGACTTATATTTTAACAAAATTAAGTCCGGTTGATTTTCAAAAATTAAGTCCGATTTATTTTCAAAACAATATTTTCAAATTTTTTGAAAAATGGTATCATCCACTACTTGTCCTGCACAAAGATACGTTAGGTGGTTAAGCTGCTTCTGTTGTTGCTGTAAGGCTGGAAGAAAACCATCTGCTGATGCAGTGAGACCTCTGATGTTGCATCTATCATGTCAACTCTCCATAGAGATTCAATTAAGCTCCGTTTCTTCTTTTGTCGACCCAAGATATAGTTACCCTTTCCTTTCGGCATCCAATCATCTTCATTTGTGGGATCCGGATCAGGAACATTCTTATATACCATTTTATCTGCATACGCTAGTGGACAGATATATGGTGGTCGACATCACCCAAACAGCAATCGACTAATAAAAGTCAATCCAACATATCAATCAGATCATACAAAGGCATGGGAATTATGTGTTTATCAAACTCTAATCATTTAATCCTAATAATCATTTCCTAGATCCCTAGTCCTTTAACATAGGCAAATATCTTTTTCTGTTAAGCATATAGGATGATTATATAAGCCCGTTAGATGATATAAATTTGAAAACATTCTCCCCCTCAATCAATGACTTATTTTTTGAAATGTTTTAAAAATGCTGAAGTCATTGATTGAGTTTGCAAATTTATGAAAACTCTGATACTGGTTGATTTTCAAGCAACTCAATTACCACCATTTTTTAAAACAACAAATATTTTTCCGAAGAATTTTCGAAAGAAAAACATTTAAGTAAGAACAGCAGTCTTTTTGACGACATGCTTTCCTCATTTTGTTTTAGGATAAGTGCTCGAAATTTTTGAAAATTGGTTTAGCGCAGCACTTTCCTTCTTTTGAAGAGCGGGTTGCTATATGAAATAATAGCAAACCATATTTTGAAGAATGGGTTACAGTCTGAAGTAACTGCAAGCCATATTTTGAGACATGTTTTGAAAAGAAATATTTACACCTCCTGCTCGAACTTAATCTATGGTCCCGTGCCATTACTGAATGACATTTCTAAGACCGTAGATGTTATCGATACCAGAAGACATGTCAGAGAAAAACAATATTTTTGGTATTTTCAAATTTTCTGATTTTTATGGATTTTTGAAGGTTTTATATTTTTCTATTTTCTTTTTGTTGGTTTTCTATTTTTGTATTTTGGTTTTTGATAAATATTTACAGATAGAGTAGATGATATAGTTTAAGAAGATGATGATACGAGTACCGAGATAAGGATATCGAGCAGCACCGTTGTAGAGGATAGAAGTCATCATCTCTCAAACTTTCACCACCAAAGCTTTCGAGCCTCCTAAATCGAAGAGAGAACTTGAACCATCTGAAAGTGAGACTTTGGCAGCTTCCCCCCAAACCAAAAATCTTCTTCTTGAGCAGATTCTAAGCTCTCTTTCAAGCTTGCCTTAGCCAGGTGCACAAACGAGCACACCATATCATCGATCTTGCTGCTCCTTTTAAGAATGATCATCGAGATTCTCCGTTCGGGGTTATATCATCAAGATAGAACAACAATGTATCATCCCATGCTTAAATGAATCTTCTCATATTTCTTTCCTCTGAAGTCTGAAGCGATGCATCCCAAAAAGGTGTCAAGAGACCACTTCCCCCACGTTGGTTGAATTGATGCAGCCAGACTCTATGAATAGAGCTCACGAACCTGAAGTACACATATACCCGAAGAGAGAATAGACGATAGCACCGAAGTAGCAGATTAAGTCCGATATGAAAAGAATAACCCCGATGTATACTTTTCTCTCCCTTGATGATAGTGCATGAAGCTCAAGAACCCGAAGTTCCCGAATGCCCAAAGAGAGAATAACCGATAACATTGAAGTAGCAGGCTGAATCACTGATTATCTCTGCGGATGTCAACTCCGGGATAAGTGATTATCACTGAATTACTGATTAAGCTCTCATGTAAAACAGCTGAGCGTCCCCAATGTACACAATCTCTCTCCCCTGATGATTGCGATAACATCGAAATCATCACACACTTGTGTACCTCTTTTATTACCAGAAACAAACTCTCTCCATCTCTTCCCCCACAGAGTTGGAATAAGAACACTAAACGCCATGAGTCAAACCTTGAGTTTCTCTGCGGTAATGACATTTGTCTTCCCGGGATATCTTCAATCACTTAGAAGTATTAAGTTCATCAAGTTTACTCGCGTTTAGATGCGTGTCTCCTTCCCCCTCGCTGGTTTTGATACTTCAGAATCAGCAACCCATTATAAGCCCATGTACTAGAAATATTTTGAGAAGACCACTTGAAATCTTGTGACAATCAACTTGCTGAAGTGGAATGTGAGCAAGTCTAATTGGAGATTAAATCTGACATTTTACTCTCCCCCAACATGCAGCAGAAAATGTAACTCGTCTTTAGTCTTCTAACATGCAGCAGAAAATGTATAACAGATTGTAGACTCGACCTTCTTCAAGACTGTCCGTTTGGGGAATAGAAAGTTAACATCTTCTTGTCACCAAATGCATTCCCGTTAACTTATATATAGCAAATCCCCTTAACTCAAATCCCTCCCAATCAAACAAGAACAGAAAGATGTTCATCAAGGAAATCAGCCCCGCAACAAACACACGAAATGGTAACACCAAACCAATCTTCCCCATCAAAAGATGTTCGAAATCATCATGTTGATGTGTACGTGAAGCCTTAACTGGAAGCACTTTGTCATTAATCATATTAGCCCGTGAGAAGATGTCAACCAACGGCTCTTAGAGGAAACTCTATGTGAAGATGACGATAAGAAGAAGCTCGGTTCTTACATGAGTTAGGAGCCGTATGACCATTCATATTCCGAAGTCAATCAACATGCTATAAATTCACACTTCTTCTCCCCTTCAAGAATTGAATACGGAGTTGCCATTCTTGATTAACCAAGTGAATATCTTCAACAATGTAGTATATTCACACTTCTCCCCCTCAAAGGTTGCATATGATGTCGCAATCGCCAATTTAATTGAGCAAGTGGAATAAGATTACTAGCAACGGTAGTTCGGTTCACTTGATGAATTAGCGCGCATGGAAAAAGCATGAAGCATGTTGATGAAACTGGTCATAAATAAGAATATTTCTCTTCTTCCGAAGATAAAGCGCACTGAAACGTACTCTTTTCTTTTCTTTAGAGAACGAGGCTTAAACTGTTATGTTCAAACGTCATAAGAAGATTTCTCTTCTTTTGAAGATAAAGTGCACTGAAACGTACACTTTTCTTTTCTTTATAGAACGAGGCTTGAACTATTGTGTTCAAACATCATAATCTCTCTCTTTTCTACATCTCTTGGCAAACTTGTTGTCAACCCCATTATCATTCAGTAGGCTCTTTGTCGTGACAGCTAATGGAGAAAACCCAATATGATGAATTTGATCCTGAAGTAAAATAACCCGAACTCATGACTTAAACTTGCACCAATGTAACGAAGAGCGGTGTCGAGAGTTCATGCACCATTGAATCCTTAAGTACTACTCTATACTCTTCATCCAACCAACCATCAAGTATAAGACGTACATCACCTCTTGAAAATCCACAATTCAATATGACACTGAGCACTACAACGTAACTCCTCAAAGTGATAGTTATTTTGTGGTGGTAAAAAAAAGAAAAAGAAAAATCACCCAAAAATAACTAGAGTTCCAAGTCTTCGTTTTTTGAAAATTTTAAAAGCTCGAACAAGGATCTCGAAGAATCTTCATCCAACAATCCCTGATACCTTCAGATATTAAGTACACTCGCCCGTGAAATTTCACTTCAACCTCAAATAAATAATAATGAATTAACGCCGTTGTCACATCTTCTGGTTAAAAGCTCAAATCTAGCCTCCTTTGACGTTTTAAGTGAACTATGATAACGGTTTTATCCCGACCATGGTTAAATGAGCATAACCCCGTAAAACTTTGAAATACCCAAACTGTCATGACGAAAATCCAAACAATCACCCAATTCATTAATTACACTCTTTATCCCTTCTTCGAAGAAGAAACCGTAGCACCAGCATCAGATAAGATCCAGAATTACACTCTCCCTTTCTCCAGGATGGTTCCAGCATCACGTGATTTTACAATTCTATGATTTAAACCAAGAAATAGTTTCTTTCGCGGGATTTTACTAAACCAAGAATAAACTGAGAGATAGATCCGGAAATGCACTTTACTTTTACCAGGGTGTTTCCATTGTCACGGGATTTTACAAATCTATGATTTAAACCGAGAAATAGATTCTTTCACGGGATTTTACAAAACCAAGACTAAACCGTAAACAATGTCAGCTTGAATGTGTTCTGACAACTTTGGTTTCGGTGAATATATGTTTTAGGGGAACATGCAACGGTTCATTCTCTATCATCAACAATTCTTCTTCCATATGTAGAATACTTTACAAACCATACTAAGTAGAGTAGTATACACTACTTTCCCCTGAAGGTTTACAAAACCAAGACTAAACCGTTTTATGTCAGCTTGAATGTGTTCTGACAACTTTGGTTTCGGTGAATATCTGTTTTAGGGGAACATGCAACGGTTCATTCTCTAAATTCTTCTCCCATATGTAGAATACTTTACAAACCATACTAAGTAGAGTAGTATACACTACTTTCCCCTGAAGGTTGACCATATCAAAGTACACATTTCTCCCCCATGATGGTTTCGAACTTTCGAAAGCATCATAACGTGTACGACTATCTGCACGAAAAGTTCTTGTCATAAGCAAACACCTTGAAAAATCATGAATGACACTGAAGATTCTTGAAAGACTTTGCTTAGACTGTGAAGTATCATTGTAATTCTGTAACGTCGAATAACCCATGAGAATTGCTAATCACATCTCATCCTTTGAAACATTGGTAAGCACATCTTCCACATATTCTGTCAGCAGTTGTTGTGACTACTTGGTGAAGTAAACCCGATATACCAAACTTGATCATGAAGTAGAATTCCCAGATTTGTTACTTAAACTTGTACTATTCCTCATGAAAAGAAACGGTGTACCCAATGTATAAAACCTCTTAACGTATCCTCAACTGCGTGAGACACCTAAGTGATAGCTAATTTGTGAGTTAAGTAAGAAAGAATCACAAAAGTAACTAAATAGTCAAGTCTTTATCACACTCTATAAATGCCCAAAGAAGTCATCTTCGCGGCAGGGTAGAAATAAAGAAGACGAAATAAGTAAACGTGCCCGGAAAACCTCACTTCAAGTCCCAATAAGAAACACCGTACAAAAACCCCGTAGTCAACCTAGTTCCAATAACAATTCGAGCCGTGACATAATATCCTCAGTGAGAATGCATAAACCAAAGTACCAATCCTCATAACATAACGAATCTCATCATTACACCAAATCTCATCATCAAATCTCATAATCACAAATCTCATCGTCAACTTCAAATCTCATATATATGATGCATTTTTTAGAAGCCCATCTGACCATCATCCACATCTAAGTCATCAAATATACTACTGAAGCCCGGTCCAATGAATTTAATCAAAACGCACCATAAAAATCCCATCCGGTTCAGCTCACAAAAACGTACACCCAATCCAAATTCATCTATACCCTAATAAGACGGGGGTATAAAATTAACACTTATAACACTTAATTTCTAATTCCACTTACATCAACGTTTTTATAAACATTAGTACATCACACGACTTCCATATAGCTTTCAATACATTTGAATCATAACAATCTCTAATCAGTTCAAGACTAGAGAGGCCCATTCGAATATACAGCCCAGAGTAAAACCACTTTGTGTTCAGCCCATATGATTGTATCAATGAACTATCTAGATCCAAAAATAACCTATTGAGGCCCAACTATTGTCCGATCCATCTTCACAAGATCACATTACCCGTCCAAAATTCAATACCCTAATATCAAGAGTATATAACACCTAACCAAACCTCACAAATTACCCTAATCAAACCCTAACTATTCTCACTTTTGTTCGCCCCCAATCTCTGTCACCAAACCCTAATATTATCCGCCCTCAACACAGCTTCATAAACGCCTCCTCCACATCTCTCTTTTCCTCTTCACCAACACACACACATGAGAAAAATACTTATCAAACCTCAAAACATCAGCTCCTTATCAAACCTTGTACGTGATGTTAAGTTACATCTCGCCACAGAGATGGATTGAGATGAGGACATGGTTTCAATGAATTAAGCCACAGGGATGAAATGATGATCGAATATGTTTCAAGAACCTCCTAAAGGTTTCGGGTAGGTTTATCCTTTATCTTAAAGTTTTCTTTGAACCGAATCCAAAGGGAAATTGAAATTCATATGTTTTGATTTTTTCTTTTATGTGTTCAGATATTTTCAGAAAATAATCCCTAAAAGAAATGATCTATGATGATATTATCCTTTTGGTTTTGACTCTTTGGACGAAATTAATTTGAGAAAACCAAAAGTGATAGACTAAGATCTTTGATATTATATCATTTGAGTCTTTAACGAACAAGTGAAAGGAATAACATTATTGTTATATCACTTTCATTACAGATTCGAATAGCCTTTAACAAGATTAGGTTGGATCGATGATGGATTAACTCATGTGTATGTTCTTTTATTGAACGGATATTCATTGAAAGACACACGATAATCTGAGATCTTTTGTCATTTTCTTTTCATTCGATTTGTTTGAGTCGTGTCTTAGATTGAGTAAGAATCATGGATCTGTGATGAATTTTCATGAGTTTAGACCCATCGTGGTTATGATGTATTTCTTTTAGTACACGAAGCTTTCAGAGATGTTTTATGCTTATGAACATTTGAAATTAGATCCGTGACAATTTGATGTTGATAAGACCCTAAATGATTTGTTTAGTCTTAGGAAAAGAAGATCGTGATAAAGGTGATTTGTAAGTTGGTATTGATTGTAGATCTATGTTGATAGATGATTGTTTTCAAAGCTTGGTTGATATAGAATAGCTGATTCAAATGTTGTGGGTTTCTGTTGTGACTTGAGATATTTGGTCAACAAAACGCATCATTATTTCCCTTTCTTCAAACCGCTTAAAAGTCAACCTCATCCTTCTTTGACCGTTTTGTTATCAAAACGCTTCTTGACTTTTCCCTTGTCAAACCACATTTGTGACAAAACGCATAGGAGTCAAAACTCTTATGTCAAACTTACCAAATCGCAACATTTGTCACCAAAACGCTTCTTCTATACTATCAAACCACAGTTGACTTTGACAAACCGCACCAAAATGCTCTTGACTTTTACCAAAACGCTCTTGACAAAATGCATGATTTTAGTACCAAAACGCTCTTGACAAAATGCTTCTTGACTTTTGCCAAAACGCATCGTCAAATCACTTTAGTGTCAAAACGCAGTTATACAGGTCAAATAACATAAGACTACCAACTCGCTTTTGAGTAACAAAACGCTTATAGTACCAAAACGCATTTGATACAACGAATCTGGACAGCCATACGTCAAACCGCATCTTATAACAAACCGCTCAGGAGAAGAGGCCACAAACCGCTTCTCCAACATTGAATTCGGACAACTTTTAATACCAAACAGCATTGAAGAATTTAATACCAAACCGCATTCAGACATATCATAAACCGCATAACGAACATGTGCCAGATTCAAACATACAGCATCACACCAGAAACAATAGCTGCTTAAAATCAGTTCACAAGTTGTTTGACCATATCAATATTAAAACCAGTCCAGTTTAAAAGACTTGTTGAAAACTGTTTTAAACATGTTTAGATTTAAACAAGACCATATCAACAAGCTTACAACCATATCAACAAGCTTAAAATCATATCAAACTTAAAACCATATCAACAAGCATCAAACTGCATCATAAAATCGAGCAAACCGAATACACAAACGAGTACAAGTACCATACGAATCATCAAAAACAACGTCCCGATGGTTACACGGTTGCTTTCTTTAAGAAAGCATGGGATATTGTGGGTGCTGAGGTAAGGACTGCTGTTCGTGATTTTTTCATTAATGGTAAGCTTCTCAAGGAGATTAATCATACCATTATATCTTTGATTCCTAAAGTGTCTACCCCGTGTAAGATTAATGATTATAGGCCTATTTCTTGCTGTAATGTAATGTATAAATGCATTAGCAAAATTCTTGCTAATCGTATTAAAGAAGGCCTTGGTCAGTTGGTTAGTATTAATCAATCTGCATTTGTTCTTGGTCGTCGTATATCTGATAATATTTTACTTACCCAAGAGCTTATGCGGAACTATCATAGAGGGAGAGGCCCTCCTAGATGTGCGTTTAAGGTTGATATTCAGAAGGCATATGATACGGTTGATTGGACTTTTCTTAGGGCTATTCTGATTGGATTTGGGTTTCACTCCAAAATGGTTGATTGGATCATGGTATGTATTTCATCTACGTCTTATTCCATATGTGTTAATCGTGATCTTCATGGCTGGTTTAAAGGTAAGCGGGGCCTAAGACAAGGTGACCCGTTATCTCCATACTTGTTTACGCTGGTTATGGAAGTGCTAACTCTTATATTGCAGAAAAAGGTTTCGACTGCTGTTGATTTTCAGTTTCATCATCTGTGTGAGCAACAAAGAATTATTAACCTTTGTTTTGCAGATGACCTCTTCTTGTTTGCTAGAGGCCATCAGGAGTCTGTTACTGTCATTATGCAGGCTTTGGAGGATTTCAAGAACTTTTCGGGTCTTGTTCCAAGTATCCCTAAAAGTACAGCTTTCTTTTGTAATGTTCCTAATGCTATTAAAGCTGCTATCCTCCAGTCTATGCCATTTGCAGAGGGTTCTCTCCCTGTCAGGTACCTTGGGGTCCCCCTTATATCATCAAGACTTCTTTATAGGGATTGCAAGGTGCTTGTTGAGAAATTGGAAGGTCGTGTGAATGATTGGCGTAATAAGTTTTTATCTCTTGTTTTTTTTTTTGGGTAAAGGGGTTTACCCCGGTAAATATATAACCAAAAAATACTGTTAAGTACAAATGGAATGTGGCTGAAGTACCACATTAACCTCAAGCGAAGAGCTTGATAAAACTAGTGTTTATGACATGCCATAAACACAAAAAACCTAGCTATATTACATCAACAAACTAGGCATAAACAAGTAAAAAGACTTGTAACAAGCGAGCATCCCGCATCCAGCCACTCCACGAAGGGAGCAAGTTGACCCAGGAAGTTTGCCTCCTTAAAAACCCTTTCCAAGAAAAACCCAAAGGGAAAAACCTTGGAGTAGGGAAAAAGAGTACAACCCTTACCCGGCACTCCCATCGTGTGAAATACATATACTTGGAATCTTCCATTTATCCAGAATCAATCGAGACCTCGAGGTTAGCTTCTTGAACTTGAAAGTAACCAGCTTCAACCGAATAGAAGAGACAATAGTGTTAACCACTTCAGCAACAGAAGACTTCTTACGCTTGAACAGCCTAGAATTGCGCTCCATCCAAACGAAGTAAGTAGTAGCAGCAAGTAACAAACGAGAAATGATACTACTAACCGACCTCCCCTTAGATAAAGGAACAAGAACTGTAACAGCACTCTCCAACGAAGGTGGGACCGCGTCCATACCAGATAAACTCCGAATCTGAAACCAAACCTGCATAGAAAATTGGCACTCAAAAAATAGATGAGAATGAGAATCCGGAACCAATTCACAAAGTGGGCATCTAAGCAAAGCCAAATCCATGTCAGGGCCAACATCCCATTGTCGCATCCTATCCTGAGTCTTTAGCTTCTGCTTAATAGCGAGCCACAAATGTATAGCATGCCTTGGAATACAGTGAGAGAACCAAGGAACATTACACCATTCAACCAAATCAACCCTAAACCGCAGAGATTCCCATGCACCCGAGACTGAAAAACAACTTAAATTGCCATCCAGGTTGCGCCATACCATCGTCAGTATCATTTAGAGTAGGAACCGGAAGAACAGCTAACAATGGAAATCGAGATAGCCAGTCGAGAGGCCATCGCCAAACATCATTAGCAATCAAATCATAAACCGAGTCAGATAAATTAAATCCCGCTCGTGCAATATCTCTAGCAGTAAGTAAATTACGAAGCGGGCTTAACTGACACCACATATCAAACCAAACCGAAGCGTCCTTCCCATTATTGATCTTATGCCAGATAAAAGGCCGAACCTTGGGTCTAATGGCAAGAAGCTTGCGCCAACCCCAGCTAACATCCCCCAAACAAGGGAGATCCCAAAAACTTCTCCCACGAAGTTTATATGAATGGATCCATTGCACCCAAAGCGACTCTTTATGTGTCAAGATACTCAAAATGTGAGTAGTCATGAGAGCAATGTTAAAATCCTCCAAACGTCGAATACCAAGGCCTCCTTCCTTCTTTGGCTTACAAACAGATTCCCAAGCCACCTTAGCCTTTCCCCTTTTCATTTCTCCTTGACACCAAAGGAAACCCCTCATAAGATGCTCTAACTCATGTATAATACGAGTAGGACGGATAAAAACCGAAGCCCAATATAAATGCATCGAAGATAAAACAGACCTCACCAACTGAAGCCTACCCGCATCAACAAGCTTACAACCATATCAACAAGCTTAAAATCATATCAAACTTAAAACCATATCAACAAGCATCAAACTGCATCATAAAATCGAGCAAACCGAATACACAAACGAGTACAAGTACCATACGAATCATCAAAAACAACGTCCCGATGGTTACACGGCTGCTTTCTTTAAGAAAGCATGGGATATTGTGGGTGCTGAGGTAAGGACTGTTGTTCGTGATTTTTTCATTAATGGTAAGCTTCTCAAGGAGATTAATCATACCATTATATCTTTGATTCCTAAAGTGTCTACCCCGTGTAAGATTAATCGTATTAAAGAAGGCCTATTTCTTGCTGTAATGTAATGTATAAATGCATTAGCAAAATTCTTGCTAATCGTATTAAAGAAGGCCTTGGTCAGTTGGTTAGTATTAATCAATCTGCATTTGTTCTTGGTCGTCGTATATCTGATAATATTTTACTTACCCAAGAGCTTATGCGGAACTATCATAGAGGGAGAGGCCCTCCTAGAGGTGCGTTTAAGGTTGATATTCAGAAGGCATATGATACGGTTGATTGGACTTTTCTTAGGGCTATTCTGATTGGATTTGGGTTTCACTCCAAAATGGTTGATTGGATCATGGTATGTATTTCATCTACGTCTTATTCCATATGTGTTAATGGTGATCTTCATGGCTGGTTTAAAGGTAAGCGGGGCCTAAGACAAGGTGACCCGTTATCTCCATACTTGTTTACGCTGGTTATGGAAGTGCTAACTCTTATATTGCAGAAAAAGGTTTCGACTGCTGTTGATTTTCAGTTTCATCATCTGTGTGAGCAACAAAGAATTATTAACCTTTGTTTTGCAGATGACCTCTTCTTGTTTGCTAGAGGCCATCAGGAGTCTGTTACTGTCATTATGCAGGCTTTGGAGGATTTCAAGAACTTTTCGGGTCTTGTTCCAAGTATCCCTAAAAGTACAGCTTTCTTTTGTAATGTTCCTAATGCTATTAAAGCTGCTATCCTCCAGTCTATGCCGTTTGCAGAGGGTTCTCTCCCTGTCAGGTACCTTGGGGTCCCCCTTATATCATCAAGACTTCTTTATAGGGATTGCAAGGTGCTTGTTGAGAAATTGGAAGGTCGTGTGAATGATTGGCGTAATAAGTTTTTATCTCTTGTTTTTTTTTTGGGTAAAGGGGTTTACCCCGGTAAATATATAACCAAAAAATACTGTTAAGTACAGATGGAATGTGGCTGAAGTACCACATTAACCTCAAGCGAAGAGCTTGATAAAACTAGTGTTTATGACATGCCATAAACACAAAAAACCTAGCTATATTACATCAACAAACTAGGCATAAACAAGTAAAAAGACTTGTAACAAGCGAGCATCCCGCATCCAGCCACTCCACGAAGGGAGCAAGTTGACCCAGGAAGTTTGCCTCCTTAAAAACCCTTTCCAAGAAAAACCCAAAGGGAAAAACCTTGGAGTAGGGAAAAAGAGTACAACCCTTACCCGGCACTCCCATCGTGTGAAATACATATACTTGGAATCTTCCATTTATCCAGAATCAATCGAGACCTCGAGGTTAGCTTCTTGAACTTGAAAGTAACCAGCTTCAACCGAATAGAAGAGACAATAGTGTTAACCACTTCAGCAACAGAAGACTTCTTACGCTTGAACAGCCTAGAATTGCGCTCCATCCAAACGAAGTAAGTAGTAGCAGCAAGTAACAAACGAGAAATGATACTACTAACCGACCTCCCCTTAGATAAAGGAACAAGAACTGTAACAGCACTCTCCAACGAAGGTGGGACCGCGTCCATACCAGATAAACTCCGAATCTGAAACCAAACCTGCATAGAAAATTGGCACTCAAAAAATAGATGAGAATGAGAATCCGGAACCAATTCACAAAGTGGGCATCTAAGCAAAGCCAAATCCATGTCAGGGCCAACATCCCATTGTCGCATCCTATCCTGAGTCTTTAGCTTCTGCTTAATAGCGAGCCACAAATGTATAGCATGCCTTGGAATACAGTGAGAGAACCAAGGAACATTACACCATTCAACCAAATCAGCCCTAACCGCAGTGATTCCCATGCACCCGAGACTGAAAAACAACTTAAATTGCCATCCAGGTTGCGCCATAATAATCCATCGTCAGTATCATTTAGAGTAGGAACCGGAAGAGCAGCTAACAATGGAAATCGAGATAGCCAGTCGAGAGGCCATCGCCAAACATCATTAGCAATCAAATCATAAACCGAGTCAGATAAATTAAATCCCGCTCGTGCAATATCTCTAGCAGTAAGTAAATTACGAAGCGGGCTTAACTGACACCACATATCAAACCAAACCGAAGCGTCCTTCCCATTATTGATCTTATGCCAGATAAAAGGCCGAACCTTGGGTCTAATGGCAAGAAGCTTGCGCCAACCCCAGCTAACATCCCCCAAACAAGGGAGATCCCAAAAACTTCTCCCACGAAGTTTATATGAACGGATCCATTGCACCCAAAGCGACTCTTTATGTGTCAAGATACTCAAAATGTGAGTAGTCATGAGAGCAATGTTAAAATCCTCCAAACGTCGAATACCAAGGCCTCCTTCCTTCTTTAGCTTACAAACAGATTCCCAAGCCACCTTAGCCTTTCCCCTTTTCATTTCTCCTTGACACCAAAGGAAACCCCTCATAAGCTGCTCTAACTCATGTATAATACGAGTAGGAAGGATAAAAACCGAAGCCCAATATAAATGCATCGAAGATAAAACAGACCTCACCAACTGAAGCCTACCCGCAAGAGATAAAAACTTATTACGCCAATCATTCACACGACCTTCCAATTTTTCAACAAGCACCTTACAATCCCTATAAAGAAGTCTTGATGATATAAGGGGGACCCCAAGGTACCGGACAGGGTGAGAACCCTCTGCAAACGGCATAGACTGGAGAATAGCAGCTTTAATAGCATTAGGAACATTACAAAAGAAAGCTGTACTTTTAGGGATACTTGGGACAAGACCCAAAAAGTTCTTGAAATCCTCCAAAGCCTGCATAATGACATTAACAGACTCCTGATGGCCTCTAGCAAACAAGAAGAGGTCATCTGCAAAACAAAGGTTAATAATTCTCTGTTGCTCACACAAGTGATGAAACTGAAAATCTAAATCATTCGAAACCTTTTTCTGCAATATAAGAGTTAGCACTTCCATAACCAGCGTAAACAAGTATGGAGATAACGGGTCACCTTGTCTAAGGCCCCGCTTACCTTTAAACCAGCCATGAAGATCACCATTAACACATATGGAATACGACGTAGATGAGATACATACCATGATCCAATCAACCATTTTGGGGTGAAAACCAAATCCAATCAGAATAGCCCTAAGAAAAGTCCAATCAACCGTATCATATGCCTTCTGAATATCAACCTTAAACGCACATCTAGGAGGACCTCTCCCTCTATCTTGTGGGTAGGCTTCAGTTGGTGAGGTCTGTTTTATCTTCGATGCATTTATATTGGTCTTCGGTTTTTATCCTTCCTACTCGTATTAACCATGAGTTAGAGCAGCTTATGAGGGGTTTTCTTTGGTGTCAAGGAGAAATGAAAAGGGGAAAGGCTAAGGTTGCTTGGGAATCTGTTTGTAAGCCAAAGCAGGAAGGTGGCCTTGGTATTCGACGTTTGGAGTACTTTAACATTGCTCTCATGACTACTCACATTTGGTGTATTTTGACACATAAAGAGTCGCTTTGGGTGCAATGGATCCATTCATATAAACTTCGTGGGAGAAGTTTTTGGGATGTCCCTTGTTTGGGGGATGTTAGTTGGGGTTGGCGCAAGCTTCTTGCCATTAGACCCAAGGTTCGTCCTTTTATCTGGCATAAGATCAATAATGGGAAGGACACTTCGGTTTGGTTTGATATGTGGTGTCAGTTAAGCCTGATTCGTAATTTACTTACTGCTAGAGATATTGCACGAGCGGGGTTTAATTTATCTGACTCGGTTTATGATTTGATTGCTACTGATGTTTGGCGATGGCCACTCGACTGGCTATCTCGATTTCCATTGTTAGCTGCTCTCCCGGTTCCTACTCTAAATGATACTGACGATGGATTATTATGGCGTAACCTGGATGGCAATTTAAGTTGTTTTTCAGTCTCGGGTGCATGGGAATCTCTACGGCTTAGGGCTGATTTGGTTGAATGGTGTAATGTTCCTTGGTTCTATCATTGCATTCCACGGCATGCTATACATCTGTGGCTCGTTATTAAGCAGAAGCTAAAGACTCAGGATAGGATGCGACAATGGGATGTTGGCCCTGACGTTGATTTGGCTTTGCTTAGATGCCCGCTTTGTGAATTGGTTCCGGATTCTCATTCTCATTTACTTTTTGAGTGCCAATTTTCTATGCAGGTTTGGTTTTAGGTTCGGAGTTTATCTGGTATGGATGCGGTCCCACCTTCGTTGGAAAGTGTTGTTACAGTTCTTATTCCTTTATCTAAGGGGCGGTCGGTTAGTAGTATCATTTCTCGATTATTGCTTGCTGCTACTACTTACTTCGTTTGGATGGAGCGCAATTCTAGGCTGTTCAAGCGTAAGTCTTCTGTTGCTGAAGTGGTTAGCACTATTGTCTCTACTATTTGGTTGAAGCTGGTTACTTTCAAGTTCAAGAAGCTAACCTCGAGGTCTCGATTGATTCTGGATAAATGGAAGATTCCAAGTATATGTATTTCACACGAAGGGAGTGCTGGGTAAGGGTTGTACTCTTTTTCCCTACTCCAAGGTTTTTCCCTTTGGGTTTTTCTTGGAAAGGGTTTTTAAGGAGGCAAACTTCCTGGGTTAACTTGCTCCCTTCGTGGAGTGGCTGGATGCGGGATGCTCGCTTGTTACAAGTTTTTTTACTTGTTTATGCCTAGTTTGTTGATGTAATATAGCTAGGTTATGTGTGTTTATGGCATGTCATAAACACTAGTTTTATCAAGCTCTTCGCTTGAGGTTAATGTGGTACTTCAGCCACATTCCATTTGTGCTTAACATTTTTTGGTTATATATTTACCGGGGTAAACCCCTTTACCCAAAAAAACACAACCTTGGCTCTAATACCAATTGTTAGGATCATACTTTTTATGTTGTTTGATAATTCGGGTGGTCTAGGATGGTGATGAATCAAGTAGGCCATGTTTATAGAGAGAAAGGGATGAGAGGGTGATTCTAGTGAGAGAAAGTTAAAACAAAAATGAAAGGTTAGATTAGAAGCACCGCCCCTTCCAAGGATGGAAGGGGTATTTATAGATACAATCTAAACGTCCTCCTGTCGGACTGTGGATCAGGTTTACAGTGGGTAAAGACTCGTCCTTCCTCCACGGTGTCACTCTAAACTAATAACTAAGCTAATAAACAAGTAAATAACGATATGTCTATGAGCTAACATATGCTAGACAATAGTTGGGGTGACCGACACTTCACTATGAAATTTCCAATTCCTAACACGATCTTTCAAAATGAAAAATTTCTTTTACATAAAGATCTCTCAAAATTATCATACCTGATACTATGTTGACATTGAAGAACGAGGCTTGAACTGATGTGTTTAAACAGAGCCGATCACAAATCTCAAAAGGTTTTAAATTTTTTATGGGGGGAGAGATTGTGATTTAAATCTCAAATCTGATAAAGTGGTGATTGTCTTAGAAAATAAAAGGCACTCCTTCCTTCATTTGCCAAACGATTTCAAATATACAATGTACATGTTGAGGGAGAACATTTATCTAAAACTGGAAGTAAACGATGACACCTAAGTAACAAGTTGAAGCACTGATCATCTAAAACTCATCCTCTCACTAATCCTAGATGAGGTAGGTGTAGGTGTAGCTACTTGTTGAGGTTTAACAGAACTAAAAGCATTTCTCTATGGTGATCGTTTAAAGACTCAAGCAAGCATTCCTTCCTCCATGTGCTAAATGATTTCAAAAACCAACGCACATGTTGAGAGGGAGCATTTATGAAAGCTCAAAAATAATTGAGGTACAAAATGCTTTGATTTGATATGACAAGTACCTTGATTGGTTTTTAAAATTGTTTTTCATTTGTTTCAAGGCGGAAAGAGCTGTACCACAAGACCGACCATTTTACTTTATGCATTGGAGTTATAAGGATGGTAAGGTTAGGTATTAGGTCCCATGATCCTACCAGAGCCGAAGGGATCTACCCATGGACAATCCACTAGATAGTATATAGTATGACGAAAAAAGGAGAAAAGTGAGAATAAGGGAAGAGTGCCGACTGAGACAGAGCTAGGACTGGAACAAACCCAACAAGGTTCTGTGATGAAGTCTCGGTAAGCACTGAAGGGGTAGAAGAATGAAAAATAAATGTAAAGTGAAAGGTTGAAAAGAAATAGCCCTCCAATAATTCAACATTTGGGCAGAAACTGGGTTCAATACATATGCTACTGGTGGTTACTATGCTAACGCCGGTATTGATGACAAGACGTCATGGACCCAGTGACGCACTGCACTAAAACCTCCCAGCTACTCAAGTTATCTTAAAAGGACTTGTTTCATTCTCACGGGGAACCTACATAATCTATCGACTTTCTCTTACAGATTGTTGATACTGAAAAAGGAGACCCTCGCCCTAGTCTCCGCATAGGAAACCAAAATGCACTATTGAGTCTAGAGCCAAGAGATCATCAATAAATCTCATTAGGACACACAATTCATAAAGACTTGCAGTTTCACACAATGTGAAAAGTAAGAATATATATTGTAACACCCCCAAAATCACAACATAGCAGCGGAAGGCTAATTGGGGTATTACCTAGAGGATTACAGTCATAAGTCATAGAATACGACTCCAAAAGAGACGTTTTGATAAAAAGTAGTTATCATTTCATGAAAGCACAATGTTTTGATCACAAAAGAAATACCACAAGTTTTGGAATTACACAAAAGATAATTCAAATGTTTGAGAAAATGAGAACTTTATTTAAACACCACATTCAGCATCCAGCTCCGTCTACTCCGTGCCTTCAAGATCTCTTAGTTAGTACCTGAGATAAACATGCTTAAAAAGGTCAACAAAATGTTGAGTGAAGTCCATAGGTTTAGTAAATGGTTTTTTTTTGGGTAAAGGGTATTCCACCCGGTAAATTATATTACACCAAAAAACGTTTAAGAACAATGGAATGTGGCAGAAATACCACATTAACCTCAAGCAACGCTTGAATTACCAACTAACATGCTAGTGACAGGCCACTAAGCGTTAGAACTATAAATACATACAATAACCAAAACTCCTACCGGAAACAACCACCTAATCACACAAGAATGACCACACATATCCGCCCATCTCTTCGAAGGAGATTGATGAACCAGATGAGCCTGCCTCCTTAAAAACCCTTTCCAAGAAACCTAGTGGGAAAACCTTGGAGTAGGGAAAAAGAGTACAGCACTCACCCGCATCTCCAACGAACTCCACCTACCTCCAAAAGCATCAACCAGGGACACAAGACAAGCCTCACGCTCCCAACACAAGAAATCAGCATCAAGAAATGAACACTCCATTAAGAATGCATAAGAGACATAGGCAACCGCCAAACACGCAATAAATCAATCACATTCGCCCTCCTTTTGAATCTACATGTAAGAAGCTTCAAACGCACTGTTGATTTAATCACTTCAATCAATTGACTTTCAGACCGACGTTGGTGCATGAAGATCCTGTTGTTCCTTTCTTGCCAAATAAAATAAGCAGTCGCTGCAAACAAGAGCTTCGAAACAACGCTTCTCACAGACCTAGATGTAGAGATAGGAATCAAGTGACGAACCACATCCTCTAAGGAATCAGGAATGTCCGTAAGACCAGCAAACATCTTCAACGAGACCCAAACCTAAAAAGAAAACAAACACTCAAAGAAAAGGTGGTTATGAGAATCCGGTTGAGTCTTGCACAAAGGGCACACAAGGGCATCTCTCGAAGGATCATTGGAGCGGAGCATATCTTGAGTACGAAGCCTCCTTCTCAAAACCAGCCACAAATGAAAAGCATGCCTAGGAATACGGTGCGTGAACCAAACAAGATGAAACCAATCAACAACCTGTCCACGCGGACGAATACACTCCCACATAGACGAAACAGAAAAAGGCTTAACATGACCATCCCCCGTCTTCCAAACTAAACGATCATCCACATTATCAATTAAATTAGGAACCGAAATCGATGTAAGCATAGGATACCTAGTTCCCCACATAATCGGCCAAGCCCAAGAGTTCCCCAAGATAATGTCCCGAACCAAAGTATTAGAAGAAAAACCCGCCCGGTAAATATCCCGCGAAGATACAATAAGAGAAAGAGGACCAACCGAACACCACTTATCAAACCAAGCAGAAGCCTTCAAACCATTCCCAAGATTATACCAAACAAATTGCCTAACAAGAGGCCTAATTTGAAGAATCGTCCGCCAACTCCAAGACATATTACCACGCCTTGGAACATCCCAAAAGTTACGACCACGTAACCTATAAGTATGAATCCATTTCACCCATAAAGAATCCTTAGAATTGAACAAACGCCAAATATGAGCAGCAATGAGAACCGTATTAAACGACTCAAGTCTACGAATCCCAAGCCCACCCTCCTTTTTAGGCAAGCACAAAACCTCCCAAGCAACTTTAGATTTACCTTTCCGACCATTACCAGAACTCCAAAGGAAACCCCGCATGAGCTGCTCAAGATCAGACACAATACGAACAGGAAGAAAAAAAACCGAGGCCCAATAGATGTGCATAGAAGACAGAACTGACTGAATAAGCTGAAGCCGACTAGCAAAAGAGAGAGAGATTTATTCCTCCAATCATTGATGCGGTTAGACAACTTCTCCACCAATTCCTTACAATCTCTAAAGATCAATCTAGTAGTAACTAACGGCATCCCAAGATACTTCACAGGCAAGGACCCTTCAACAAATGGAAGAATCTGTAAAATAGCAAGCTTGACATGATTAAGAACATTACATAAATAAGCAGTACTCTTAGGTAAACTAGGGGACAGGCCCGAAACATCCTTAAACTCCTCTAAAGAATCCATAATCACACCAGCCGAATGAGCATCACCATGAGCAAACAGGAACAAGTCATCAGCAAAACAAAGATTAATAATGTTAAGTTGAGAGCATTTGTGATGAAAAGTGAACATCTCAGAATCCCGAACACGACGCCTCAAGATAAGGGTAAGCACCTCCATAACAAGCGTGAAAAGATAAGGCGATAACGGATCCCCTTGCCTTAAACCACGCTTACCCTTAAAATACCCATGCAAAATGCCATTCACACTAATAGAAAACGAAGTAGTAGAAACGCACTCCATAATCCAATGAACCATGCGCGCATGAAACCCAAAACGAACCAAAATACACCTCAAAAATTGCCAATTGACCGTGTCGTACGCCTTCTGAATATCCACCTTAAAAGCACACCTAGATGGACCACGATTGAGGTGATAATTGTGCATAAGCTCCTGAGTAAGCAGAATGTTATCGGCAATCCGTCTTCTAGGAACAAATGCAGACTGATTCGGACTAACCAAAGTTCTAAGGCTCTCCTTAATCCGGTTGGCAAGAATCTTACTAATACACTTGAAAAGCACATTGCAACACGAAATAGGCCTAAAATCGGTAACCCGAGTGGGAGAATTGATCTTAGGCAAAAGGGAAATGGTAGTATGATTAATCTCTTTCAACAACTTACCATTAATAAAAAATTCCTGAACCGCCTTAGTAATATCATCCGAAATAATATCCCAAGCACCCTTAAAAAAAGCAGCCGAATAACCATCAGGACCCGGCGCCTTATCATCTCCCATAGAAAAAATAGCATCTTTGACCTCACGAGACGTAACATCACGAACCATATATAAAGCCACATTAGGATCAAGAGTCGATGTGAAAAAATCATAATCATCCAATGGCAAAATAGGCCCCTCTTGACCAAGGAAAGAAGAAAAATAAGAGACAAAGGCATTAGGGACCAGGTCCTCCATCAATTGCACACCATTACCATCCAAAATAGCATCGATTCGACTCCTAGCTTTTCTACTCTTAACAACCTTATGAAAGTAAGCAGAATTCGAGTCGCCAACCCGAAGCCATTCAACCTTAGCCTTTTGCTTGAGAAAACATTCTTCCTTCAAAACAGCTTCATTGAAAGCATTAAGATAGCACGCTTCCTCCTCACGTAAAACAACGTTAAAAGGATCCAAATCAAGGGCACATTGAACCGTATCCAACTCATGACGAAGTTTAGAAACTTTCTCATGAATATTACCCTCATTAAACAACAATCTCCGCAGCGGTTTCTTAAGAGATTTCAACTTATTGACCACTTGATACATGTAAAAGCCACTATACTGCTTACTCCAATATTCCTGAACCTGTAATTTAAACCGAGAATTCTGCACAAGGATATTAGAAAACTTGAAAGGCCTAGGTTTAAACTTAAAAGAAGTAGGAATATTAAGAATAGCAGGAGAGTGATCAGAAATACGGTAAGGCTGAAAAATAGCACGAGCACCAATAAAAGAATCCATAAAAGCAAGATTGGCCATAATGCGATCAATCTTCTTCAAAGTACCATTTAAACCTTTCGGCTTTTGATTCCATGTAAACTACAGCCCTGTCCGATTAATATCCGTCACCTCGATCTCATCAACACAATCCTTAAACTCCCTCATAGCTATATCAATAACCAAAGACCCCTCAACCTTATCTTCCAAATTCAGCGCCGAATTGAAATCTCCAAGAATACACCAAGGACGCATATGAACAACATGCTTGTGGGCACCAAGATTATTCCAAAGAGGTCTCCTATGCGTGTACCTGTTATGAGCATAAACAAAAGAACAAAACAGCTCCTTTTTATCCCCCTTGAACCGAATAAAAGTGTGAATAACTTGGTCCATCATACTAATCACATTAAGGTGAACATCATTCATATTCCAACCTAAAATGATACGAGACCGTTTATCCCACAAATGACCATTAGAGGTCCAATCCCACCTACGAAAAACCTTAGCACATAAAACCTGAAGACGAGAGTTAGAAATATGAGACTCCAATATAGCACATATAGAAAGATTATTCTCACCAAGAACCTGACGAACCTCCTTTTGTTTAGGGGATTGGTTCATTCCCCTTATATTCCATGAGGCAATACTATACATGAGGAACCGTGTCAGAGGAAGTGCTTGCTTCCTTAAGATTAGTCGTCTTAGAGCTCGTTTTGTCAACCATATCCATAACCTCATCAACTTCACTATCACTATCCAAAGTATAAGAACCCACATCCTTTTCCGTATTAGTAGGAATGTCATCAGACTCGAAAGGATCCTCACCACTAAGAGCTGCAAAAGAATTTTTCAATGAAACAATATTAGAAGCTACATTACCATTACTAGTTGATGATCCTCACCACCAAGAGCCGCAAAAGAATTTTTCAATGAAACAATATTAGAAGCTACATTACCATTACTAGTAAATGGTTGAACACAAGATAAGAATGATAATTGCTTCGAAGATAATTAATCATAGAAAATTAGGGATTATTATACACTAAGCTCATGACACCAATACTCAACTGCATACACCTAATTACTGGTAAAACCCTAAAACCGATTCTACCTCTGGAGAAAAGCGATTCTTTTATCCCTAAAATAATATGATCGTTACTACTGCCCTATAATCAATTCTTGTCTACTTTAATATGTTATTGTTAGCCTATCATTCGTGGTTGGTTAATTATCAGTTGGGTCGATTGGAGTTTGAAGCTAGGGTGCTTGTTTCTTCATTTTTTTAGGGTTTATAAGTATCGCATATTATTGAATCTTTTGATACCATGAGGGGCGTTGGTTAGATGTTATAACGACGAAGCTGGTAATAAGGTTGATTCTTGGTCTGTTTCTGATGATGATCGAATACCAACACATGTTAAAACCTAAAGACACTATTGATTCAACGACATTGGAAGCTGGTATAACAAGTGTTGAAGGTAAAAATATGGATGGTACATCGTTTTGGGACGTGGGTGATGTTGGTGTCACGACCACATTAAACATGCATGAATACCCAACGCTTGATGATAACTTTGGGTCTAAACGTACTACTATTCCTGTGTCGGGGTCGTCTAGTGAGCATGGTGTTGCGGACATTGGTAAGGATGCTAATTTACCTTGTGGAGATAACGTTTGTGTTGGTAGTCATGCTGGACGGATGCATGGGTTACAAAAAAGTGTTCCTTCATCAACTATGGATAAATCGAAGGGTGCTATGCCTATTATCCAAACTGTGGATGTTAATGCACCACCTAAGTCTTATGTTGGTGCTACTAGTGGTGCAAATTTGGCAAATGTTAAAGGTAAATCTAACTTTCGTCCACTAAAGGTTGATAATGTGTTTACAGGTGTTGATGTGTCCATACCACGTAAAGTTGTTGAAACGATTAGTACTAAATTTGAACACACTCTTTACGGGTATTTTATTGGAAAGCGTATTGCTTTTCCGGTAGTCGAATACTATGTTTGTAACAATTGGGCTAAGTATGGACTAAAACGCATTATGATGAATGCAAACGGTTTCTTTTTCTTTAAGTTTGATTCCTAGGTTGGTTTGGAAGCTGTTTTAGAGTGAGGGCCGTGGATGATTAAAAATAGCCCCATTATACTTAAAAAATGGACTATGAGTACTAACTTGACGAAAGATGAGTTAACCCGAATCCCGGTTTGGGTTAAATTGCATGATGTTCCATTACAGGTGTTTAATGAGGATGGTATTAGTATTATTGCTACGCACATTGGAAAGCCTATTATGCTTGATTCCTACACTAGCTCTATGTGTATTGATTCTTGGGTAGGAGTAGTTTTGCTCGTTGCTTAATTGAGATTGATTCTTGTGTTCCCCTTAAGGAATCTATCACTGTAGGTGTCCTTTATATGGATAGTCTTGGCTTTTCTTCTGAAACTATTAGGGTGGAATATGAATGGAAACCCCCGAGGTGTGATGTTTGTTTGATTTTTGTCCATTCTGCTGATACTTGTCCTAAGAAAGTTGTTACACCTGTTGTGGGGGTAAATAATGACGGGTTTCAACATGTGTAAAAATAAAAGTAAAGAAAAGAAAATTGGGAATCTGTTTAATGGGGTGCTTGTTGGTAGGAATATGCAATATAGGCCTAAAGCTGTTACTAATCCATCTACTAGCACACCCTCTCAAGGGGAACCTAGTACTTGTTCTGGTCATCCCCCTAACCCGGTGGGTGTGGTAAATTCGACTAAACCTAACAAGGATAGCCAATCTTCTCGGAATGTAACTAATAGTAATAGCTATCCTACACCTAAGGTAAGTAACCCAACTTTTTTTTTGGGTAAAAGGGTTAATTCACCCCGGTAAAATGCATTACACCAAAAATGTTGAAGTACATAGGATGAGGGTGATATCCCTCACCTCAGTCCCTTAGGACACTTACAGACTCCAATATAAGAATGACACACCATTCCTATAACTTACAATAAAATGAACCTACCAATAATGACAAAAGTACATAAAAATTTACAATACTACTCAAGAAAAAACACTTGAGCCTTCTATATCACTATGGCGGTCCACCTTAACATCCATGAAGAAACCACGTAGAAACATCCAAGCGATCTTCAACATAAAATCGGTTTGTAGTAGCAAAGAACACTACAAACAAAACCTTCTTTATCTTCAACACATCGATCACAAGACCAAGATAAGTAACAATCAGCAAAAGGTCTTGAAAAACGATGAACCAAAGGGTTTTGAACAAGACCCTTCAAAACTTAACTTCCAACACTATGACATGATTTTAAGTACCAATAGGCTGCCAAAATGCAACCAAGATCAGAATGCAAAACCATGGTAGCCAATCAATAAACCACAGGTAAACCAGCAAGATAATGATGTCCAGTAGCAAAGATGACAAGAAAAATATCTCGTCACACCATACATTCGCCCAGCCACCCAAACCATCATGAAATTACCAGCAACCGACCAACCATAACACCCTAATGATGACAAGTATCTGTGTGGACACATATTATCGAATAGAACATTAAACACCAATCACACTCTCCAAGCAGAAACTTTATCATCAACGTCCAACCTCTCAACAAAACATCATACAAGATGGACACCAGAAGATCGAAACCTTCCAATACATTGGAAACGATCAGCAAAGGTAATTCATAGAGAATACACCAGTAACCGCAACCACCATCCTGATCAAACAACACCAATCCTCTCTCTTAACCCACTTACATCAGATATAGAACAAGGTAACATAAATCAAACCCTAAAGGGTTAACGTGTAGTTCATACAAAACCCTAAAAAAGGTTTACTTCCACATCAGAATCAATAACAAATAAAAACCTTAAAGGTTTTATAAACGTTGAGCCCAGAACCAACCATCAGATCGCCCTTAAATATGTAAAGTCGATTAGAAAACTGACTTGAATGAAGAATACGATAAAAAAGGAACAGATCAACCAAAAAACATGGGTTTCGTTCTTGGAATAATTCATGATAGCCGAAACCCTCATAACCGAAACCCTAAAAACCGATATAACAGAATTAGGGTTTCGACCACAATATAGCAGAACCTCACAACACCTCATATGATATTAATCAACCCTAAAAAACAATTTTAGATGTTGATATAGCCCAACTTTGGCTGCTAATGTGCCTACATCTAACCCATTTGGTTCTTTGGCTACTGATGATGATGTTGATAAGAATAAAGAATTGGCTGGTGATGATGAGGTTGAAAATGTATTTGATGAGTCAGGTAATTTGTTTGATAAACCGGGGGCAAGCACTCCTGTTCTGAATGTTCCTGATGTTTAGTATCGCCTCTTGGAATATAAGGGGTTTGAACCACTCCCCTAAACAAAAAGAGGTTAGATAGGTAGTAAATGAAAATAATCTTAGTGTGTGTGCGGTTTTGGAATCTCATGTGGATGCTTCTGTGGTGTATGATACATGTCGTAAGGTGTGTCGTCGTTGGAAGTGGACGTCAGATGGTAGTCTTTGTGATAAGGGGTCTCGTATTATTCTGGGTTGGAATGATGAAATTGTTGATGTTATGAATATGTCTCAAACTAACCAAGTTATGCATGTACAGGTTAATATTCGTACGGACATCAAAACCATTTTTTGTTCCTTTGTGTATGCAAATAACTATTATGGGAATCGTCGTGCACTTTGGACCAACCTTGTGTGCCATGCTGGTTTTATGCGTAGTAGGCCTTGGGTCTTGTTGGGTGATTTTAATGCAGCGCTTAATTTGGAAGATCATTCATGTGGTAGCACCGGTCTTCACTTTACTTGGAATCAAAAACCAAAAGGCTCATATGGCACATTGAAGAAAATTGATAGGGTGATGGGTAATTTGCAGTTTTCTGATTCTTTTCCAGGTTCTTTTGCTATCTTCCAACCTTATCGTATTTCGGATCATTCTCCGTGTGTTCTTCGTATCCCCTCAGGTAACAAAGCTTAAGCATAAACCTTTCAAGTTCGCTAACTTTTTGGTTCATAAAGATGGGTTTCTCGATACGGTTAATGCGGGGTGGAATCTTAATGTTCATGGTTGTGCTATGTATCGCGTTGTTAAATGTTTAAAGGGGCTGAAATCCCCGTTTCGTAAGCTTTTGCACAATCAAGGTAATCTTCATGAGCGGGTGGATAGGATTCATAAGGAGTTAGACGAGGTCCAAAAGGCCATTGATAAGGATCCATCTAATTCACTATCTTCTTGCGTTTAAGTAGGCTACATTAGATGAAGAACGATTCTTAAAGCAAAAATGTAAAGATCAGTGGCTTCATGCAGGTGACTCTAATACGGCTTATTTTTCATAATATTGTTAAAAGCAAATGTGCCCGTAATCGAATAGAATTGGTTCGAGACTCGAACAATGTCTTGTATGAAGGTAATCAATTGCAGGTGCTTTTGTTGCACATTATGAATAGTTTCTTGGTATTGAAGGGGATTGTAGCAATTTTAGTGATTATGATATATTCTCTAATGTTCTTCCACACCAATTGGCTGATTCGATGGTTCGTCCTGTTACGGATACTGATATTAGGGAGGCTTTGTTTTCTATGGGGGATGATAAAGCTCCTAGCCCTGATGGCTACACTGCTGCTTTCTTTAAGAAAGCATGGGATGTTGTGGGTGCTGAGGTTACGTGTGCTATCCGGGATTTCTTCATTAATGGTAAGCTCCTTTAGGAAATCAATCATACCATTATATCCTTGATACCTAAAGTGTCTACCCCTTCTAATATTAATGATTATAGGCCTATTTCTTGTTGTAATGTCCTTTATAAATGCACTAGCAAAATTATTGCTAATCGTATTAAGGAGGGCCTTGGTGAGTTGGTTAGTATTAATGAATCTGCATTTGTTCCTGGCCGTCGTATATCGAATAATATATTACTTACCCAAGAGCTTATGTGGAATTATCATAGAGGGAGAGGTCCGCCTAGGTGTGCGTTTAAAGTTGATATTCAGAAGGCATATGATACGATTGATTGGGCGTTTCTTAAGGATATTCTGATTGGGTTTGGTTTTCACTCCACAATGGTTGACTGGATCATGGTATGTATCTCATCTACATATATTCTGTATGTGTTAATGGAGATCTTCATGGCTGGTTTCAAGGTAAGCGGGGTCTTAGGCAAGGTGATCCGTTATCTCCATACTTGTTTACGTTGGTTATGGAGGTGTTAACTCTTATTTTGCAGAAAAAGGTTTCTAATGCAGTGGAATTTCAGTTTCATCATTTGTGTGAACAACAGAGAATTATTAACCTTTGTTTTGCAGATGACCTCTTCTTGTTTTCTAGAGGCCATCCTGATTCTGTTAATGTCATTATGCATGCTTTGGAGGATTTCAAGAATGGTTCGGGTCTTGTCCCAAGTATACCTAAAAGTAAAGCTTTCTTTTGTAATATTCCTAATGCTCTGAAAGCTGCTATTCTCCAGTCCATGCCATTTGCAGAAGGTTCTCTCCCTGTCAGGTATCTTGGGGTCCCTCTTATATCATCTAGACTACTTTGTAGGGATTGTAAGATTCTTGTGGAAAAGTTGGAAGGCCGTGTGAATGATTGGCGTAATAAGTATTTATCTCTTGCGGGTAGGCTTCAGTTGGTCAGGTCTGTGTTATCGTCGATGCATTTATATTGGGCTTCTGTTTTTATTCTTCCTACCCGTATTATTCATGAGTTAGAGCAACTTATGAGGGGTTTCCTTTGGTGTCAAGGCGAAATGAAACGGGGTAGGGCCAAAGTTGCTTGGGAGTCTGTTTGTAAGCCTAAGCAAGAAGGAGGTCTTGGTATTCGTAGATTGGATGATTTTAACATTGCTCTTATGACTACGCATATTTGGAGTATTTTGACACATAAAGAGTCCTTATGGGTTCAATGGATTCACTCTTATAAACTTCGTGGGAGAAGCTTTTGGGATCTCCCTTTCTTAGGTGATGTTAGCTGGGGATGGCGCAAGCTTCTTGCAATTAGAGCCAAGGTTCGTCCTTTCATCTGGCATAAGATTAATAATGGAAAGGCTACCTCTGTTTGGTTTGATATGTGGTGTGAGTTAATCCCTATTCGTGATTCGCTTACTGCTAGGGATATTACTCGAGCTGGGTTACATTTATCAGATTCGGTTTATGATGTGATTGATAATGGTGTTTGGAGATGGCCTCCTGATTGGTTATCTAGGTTTCCATTGTTTGCTGCGATTCCGGTTCCTAACCTCAACAATACTGAAGATGGAGTATTATGGCGCAATTTGGATGGTCATCTTAGTCGTTTCTCAGTTTCAGGTGCTTGGGACTCTTTACGCCTAAGGGCTGACTTGGTGGAGTGGTATCATGCATGTTCCTTGGTTTTCTCATTGTATCCCGAGGCACGCTATACATTTATGGCTTGTTATTAAGCAGAAGTTGAAGACTCAGGATAGGATGCGGCAATGGGATGTTGGTCCTAATGTTGATCTGGACTTGCTTAGATGCCCGCTGTGTGACTTGGTTCCAGACTCTCATTCTCACTTATTTTTTGAGTGCCAGTTTTCTATGCAGGTTTGGTTGTAGGTTCGGGTTTTATCTGGAATGGATGCGGTCCCTTCTTCTTTGGATAATGCTATTAATTTCCTTATTCCTATATCAAAGGGGCGTTCGGTTAGTAGCATCATTTCTCGGTTATTGCTCGCTGCTACTACATATTACATTTGGATGTAGCGCAATTCAAGAATTTTCAAAGCAAAAGAAGTCTACTGTTGCTGAAGTGGTCGAACTTATTGTATCTACCGTTCGGTTGAAGCTGGTTACCTTCAAGTTCAAGAAGATAACCCCGCGTGCTCGTCTGATTCTTGATAAATGGAAGATTCCAAGTGTTTATATTATACACGAAAGGGGTGCCAGGTAAGGGTTGTACTCTTTTTCCCTACTCCAAGGTTTTTCCCTTTGGGTTTTTCTTGGAAAGGGTTTTTAAGGAGGGCAGACTTCCTGGGTCAACTTGCCCCTTTCGTGCAATAGCTGGATTCTGGATGCTCACGTGTTACAAGTTTTTTCTTGTTTTATGCCTTGTTAGGTGATGTAATATAGCTAGGTTTATTGTGTTTATGGCATGTCATAAACACTAGTTTATCAAGCTTTTCGCTTGAGGTTAATGTGGTACTTCTGCCACATTCAATTTGTACTTAACATTTTTTGGTTATATATTTACCGGGGTAAATCCCTTTACCCTACACCTAATTACTGGTGTAAGTAATAAATTTTCCCCCTAGGAGGTAATAGCCAATTACCTAAAGATATTCAAACAAAGTGCGCCCCGTTTATTTCCGATAACCAAGATGGGGTCGTTACTCCCCATAGTACTATCAACAATATTTGCGTTTACTCACAAGTGACTATTGGTTCATGATGAAGGGGCCTTTTGGCAAGCAACTTAGGCATCAATAATAATCAGGAAAGCATACATTTGCAAAAAGTCATGTGTTCTAGTTATAGCATGTATCTCCCTCGCGGGGGTTGAACAACAAGTAAAAAGCGAGGCTATGAACTCACCTTAGCAAATAGAATCCGAGTAGTGTAAAATCAAGTAATGGAAGCACGCAGTACCGTCACGCGACCTATAACTAGTATAACAATGCTTTAAATTAATACATTTGCATTTGACTCGATAATATTTAAATATGTCAAAAGTTTAAGTTGTTGATGCTTGTGTGGCAGCGTTTAGGTTCAAAAGAGGTAGTAGGTGGTGGCAATGATGACTCTAGGAAATGGATAGGTAAGGTAATAAGAAGGTGTTGAGACGGACGTGACGAAGATTTCAAATGGACAATCCTTTATGGTAACATCGCTCATAGAACTTTTGCGGTTGGTTACAAGTGTGTGGAGGGTATATATATTTATGATTTTAAATAGAGTAGTATATAATTTATAGGAAAATTCGGCATGGTTTCATTTATATATTGTAAATATAGGTTTTCAAAAAGAATGACATGACTTTAGCATTAAAGTAGTTTTGTTCACAATATTGTTTATGAAAACATGTTGTGGTAGTAACAATAGTTTCCCGTTCGCATAGATTACAAGTATATACAAGCAAGTGTCGCAAACCCTTTGTTTCCTCTATATTTAACATTGTAAGTTTAGTTTTTTTTAAAATATCGTTCATTGTTAAAATAAAATTACGCTTTATTAGTTGTAAAGAAAATATAATACTTTTGTTAAATTCGAAGAGAAGGTTTACACATTAAGGTCGTGTGTATACTTGGTTATGTTGAATGTTACTCGACAAAATATTTACGTAGTGATAGATATAATATATGATACGTAATACGTGGGCGTTAGTCGAAGGATGACTCGGTATTTTATCATACTAGATAAGTTGGTACTTACACCTTTTATGGGTCACAACCCATTATGGGAATGGGCTCCTCGATGAGGCTTTAGGCTCGGTGATGGTTTGGGTCGAACGTAGTGAAGTGGGCTGCGGCCCAGTAGCAACCCAAACATGCCAAAGTGATGGACAAAAGATGAATTGCTCTTCACTAGTAGCCTCTTTCATCTTGGTAGACAAGATAATTAACTCTCATTTCCCCACTTGGGTACTTAACGAGTTGTAGGGAAGATTCTTAGCCCTTCGACACATAATGGTGTGAGGGTTGCTCGACTAAGGTTGGAAAGGGCGAGGCTAAAGTAACTAGAAAGGGCATCAGAAGATAGTCGGAAAGAGGTAACGTGGCTAGGATAGAGGGACACAAAGGGTCACTTCTCATGAGGCAAGTTCCTCGGGGTCACGAGACACTAGCCAAAGCAAGGAATTCTCCCGCGTACTCCTCACGAGCTAACGTAGGTCTTATTTGGCGAGTCTCCTAAATAAAAATTTGATCTCGAGCTCAAGACTCGATCCCATATCTAACGTCAAGTTGCACTAGAAATAATGATATCACTACAAGGGGTTCATGATAGAATGCTAAGTATTATGAGTATCCTAATGGGTCGCGATGGCATGATGAAAACTAGAGGTTTTTCTCAACAAGTCTCACGATGGTTTTTCCGGGGTTCTAGTCAGCTAGGGTGGCTGCCACAACACATCTTTAACCACTTATCTACTAGTATTATTGATGAAATTTCTCAACACAAAAACCATGGTTTTAACTTGTACAAAACTCAAAGTAGTATCATTATAATTCAAAAACATAACAATACTTCAATCTTAATCAAAACTCAATTGTATAAAGTTAAACAATCATTAATAACAAATTCAACATTCTTACAAAAGGGAGGGTATGCTAGGGTATCGATTGAGACATGAAGCCGAACCAAGGTAGCTCTCGATCTTCGACTCCGAATCAAACAGGAACCAATCACCACAACCTTCTCTATGTTTTTGTGATAATTTCTTGATGGGGTATGAGGTCTTGTGATGAGTCGATCGATATAAAAAGAAGAAAATAAATAGTAGGGTTAAACTCTCTTTTTCTCCTTGATTAATTCGAATCCCACACTGATGTAGTCTCCTTTTCACCATTTGTTCCCTACTTACCGTGTGATCTCTTGCCTTGGAAGATGAGGTGGTTAAGAAAATGATGGGGCAATACCTTGTTTGACCTTCTAGTGATGTCAGCCATGGTTATTCGAAAATGGTTGATGGGGTTTTAGAGATGAGGAAAGATGGGTGAGATTTTGCCTGAAGAAGAAGATGAAGTGGGAAGGGGAGGCGTAGGTTTTGAGGAGAAGCAGACAAGGATAAGATTTTATTAGAGGTGGCAAAACGGGGCGGGCCGGGCGGGCACGGGCAACGGGCCAAACGGGCAATGGGCCAACCGGGCGCGGGCTAAACGGGCACGGGCTAAACGGGCACGGGCCAAACGGGCTCATATTATACGAATTACTTTTAAAAAGACCCAAAACGACGAAATAAATTTCACGAACGTAACACCTCATTTATATTTAAAAAATTAAATATAAGTTTTTCTTTAAAAACAATCTAATGTTCGAGAAAAACATGTGCCCGTTATGCCCATTTAACTTCTAAATGGGCAATACATGCCCATTTCAAAAAAAGGAGGGGGTCCAAATGTGCCCAAATTTTTTAAAAGTTTGCCCATTTAGCCCATTTTTTTGATTTTGGGCACAAATTGCCACCTCTAGATTTTATCAATGGGTAGTGGGGCGTGGGTTTTTAGGGGAAGAGTGGGTGGTTTTGTTTAAGTTTTATTTTTATAACTTGTAGTTGTTAGTTATTTTTAGGATATGATAGGTATTAATTGTATTTCGTGTCCCGCTGTTTGGATTGTAAATGTATCATCCCGAAACGGGAAAAATGTAATACTTAAATTTTCGGACACGTTTTAGAGAAACTGGCACGGTGATATAATTTTTGACTTTATTAGCTCGTTTTCATATTTCATGGTTACTTATATGTTATCGGTACGCGTGCGGACTCGTAAGACGAGAAAATCTCTCGTGAGCGTGATTTTGTTATTAGTAAATACCGGGAATCATCTTATTCTCATCATTCATTTAACAAAGCTACTCGGGGATGCATAAAAAAAATGAAACTTATATGCTAAAAAGCTTAACTCAGCTCAAATGATTCTTGATAAATAATCTAGTTCATTGATACAGCAACTAATGATAGTGAAATTTTATAGGTGGCTACAGTACCTAACCCTTAAGAGAATTCAGTCTCGGAATTTTAGTTTACGGTAGTTGTCGGGGTTGACTCGGCAAATAGATGTGGATATTTAACACGCATGGTGTCTTCGCGTTCCCATGTATACTCCGGTCCTCTCTTGGAGTTCCATCTAACCTTGATGATAGGAATGTGGCTTTGCTTAAGTCGCTTGACCGCCCTATCCACGATTTCAATTGGTTCTTCGACAAAGTTGAGCTTGTTCCTCGAGCTTAATCTCTTTTAGCAAAACAACAAGAGATTCATCCGGCAATCATTTCTTTAGATTTGAGACGTGGATGGTAGGGTGTATCCTACTAAGTTCTTCCGGGAGTTAAAGTTTATATGCAACTGGGCCGACTCTCTCTAGAATCTTGAAAGGCCTAATGTATCGAGGGTTTAACTTCCCTCGCTTTCCAAATTGAACCATACCCTTCCAAGGTGATACTTTCAACATGACTCGGTTACCAACTTGGAATTCCATGGGCTTTCGCCTAACATCATCGTAGCTCTTTTGCCGATCTCTAGCAACTTGAAGTCGTTGATGGATTTGCACAATCTTCTCAGTTGTTTCTTGGACAAGTTCAGGTCCAGTGAGTTGGAGATCTCCAACTTCGGCCCAACAAACGGGTGATCGATACTTGCGACCATAAAGTGCTTCAAATGGTGCTGCCTTGATACTAGCGTGGTAACTATTGTTGTAGGAGAATTCCGCTACAGGCAAGTGTTTATCCCAACCCTTTCCAAAATCGATCACACATGCTCGTAGCATGTCTTCCAAGGTTTGAATAGTCCTTTCACTTTGACCATCGGTTTGAGGATGATATGCGGTACTCATATCTAAACGAGTGCCTAAATCCTTTTGAAGAGATTGCCAGAATTGAGAAGTAAAACAACTGTCACGGTCGGAAATGATGGAAATTGGTACTCCATGTCGGGACACAATTTCCTTTAGGTACAGTTGAGCAAGAGTTTCCATATCGTCAGTTTCCTTGATGGGTAAGAAATGAGAGGATTTGTTAAGGCTATCGATGATAACCCAAATGGTTTCATAACCTCTAGCAGTTTTTGGCAGTTTGGTTATGAAATCCATGGTGATTCTTTCCCACTTCCAAACTGGGATTTCAGGTTGAGTTAACAATCCAGAGGGCTTTTGACATTCGAATTTGACTCGAGAACATGTGAGGCATTTCCCAACATATGTCGCAATCTCGGCCTTCATGTTTGGCCACCAGTAAAGCTTCTTAAGATCTTGCTACATTTGGTCGGATCCCGGGTGCATAATGAGTTCTCGTATTCCTCCATACAGTGGTATCCAACTTCTGTTGTTGAAACATAAGGTTCCATCCGATCTTTTCACAAAGTCGTTCTCGTTTTCAGGCATTCCGAAGATTTTCTCGTTAGGACGGTTTTCTGGTTTGAGAGCTTCAGCTTGAGCTTCAAGGATTTTTGATGGAATGGGAGATTTAATCGTCATTCCCAAGGATCTGAATCGAAGAGGTTAAGGTCGATCCTTTCTACTAAGAGCATCTGCCACGACGTTTGCTTTGCCCGGGTGATAACAGATTTCACAGTCGTAATCACTAAGCAACTCTAGCCATCGGCGTTGTCGCATATTCAACTCCTTTTGATCTAGAATGTGTTGGAGACTTTTATGGTCGGTGAACACCGTACACTTGGCTCCATATAGGTAATGTTTCCATATCTTTAGGGCAAAAACTACGGCTCCCAATTCAAAGTCATGGGTAGTGTAGTTCTTTTCATGAGTCTTGAGTTGTCGCGAAGCATAAGCAATCACCTTGTTTCTTTACATCAATACCGCACCTAACCCTAGGTGTGATGCATCACAGTAGACCACAAAATCTTCTACTCCTTCAGGTAGTGCTAAGATGGGAGCTTCACAAACCTTTTGTTTCAAGAGTTGAAAGGCTAACTCTTGTTCTTCACCCCAGTCAAACTTCTTCTTTTTCTGGGTCAATTCTGTTAGAGGTTTAGCGATCTTCGAGAATCCTTCGAATCTTCGATAGTAACCCGCAAGACCTAAGAATTGGCGTATTTTTGTAGGGGTAGTAGGGGACGCCTAATCCTTAATAGCTTTGATTTTTGCAGGATCAACGTGAAGACCATGCCTATCTATCACGTGACCAAGGAATTGTACTTTTTGAATCCAGAAGTCGCACTTGGAAAACTTAGCATACAGTTCTTCTTTCTTGGTTAGCTCCAAGTGTTCCGCATGCTCCTCCTTGTTGCGAGAATAGATGAGAATGTTATCGATAAACACAATTACAAATTTGTTTCATTAGGTCCATAAACACCGCCGGTGCAATTGTCAAACCTAATGGCATTACTTGAAACTCATAGTGGCCGTATCGTGTTCGAAAAGCAATTTTTGGAATATCCTCTTCTCTAACCCTCAGTTGATGATACCCAGATCTCAGATCAATCTTTGAGTAGACGCTTGACCCTTGCAGTTGGTCGAACAAATCATCAATTCTAGGCAATGGATATCGATTCTTCACCGTTAGTTTGTTCAACTCTCGGTAATTGATACACATACGAAAATATACATCCTTCTTTTTGACAAATAAGACCGGAACTCCCCAAGGTGAAGAACTCGGTCGAATGAACCCTTTTTCGGACAGTTCTTGTAGTTGATCAGCCAGTTCTTGCATTTCATAGGGCGCCAACCTATAAGGTGCTCGTGCTAAGGGTGCCGCCCCCGTCACTAACTCAATTTGAAACTCTACTTGCCGAACAGGAGGAAAACCGGGCAAGTCTTCAGGAAATACTTCGGGAAAGTTCCTAACCACAGGAACGTCTTTTAGTTGCTTCTCATCTGCTTTCTCACGTCTTTTAGTTGCTTCTCATCTGCTTTCTCCTTCTCCGTTACTTGTGCTAGAAAAATGTGACATCCTTTTTCTATGTACTTTGCAGTTTTGACGCACAAAATGATACTCAATCGGGTCTTACTCCGATCACCCCGAATGATTAGAGTTTCGCCATCGAGAGGGATGTGAACGACCTTCTCATCACAAATGATTCTTGCATGATTCTTGGATAACCAATCCATACCAATGACAACATCGAAGCTACCAAGTTGGATAGGCATAAGGTTTATATCGAACGGGTGGTTTGATAGGAATAGGTTGCAACCTTGAAGGACAATGTTAGTTCCTACTATTTTTCCATCAGCTAATTCTACTTCATAGGTGGTATTTAAAGCAGTTGGTGTGATTTTTAGCAAAGGTGCAAATCTAGAAGATATAAAGCTTTTGTCGGCTCCGGAATCAAATAACACTTTAGCTAAATGGTGGTTGAGTGAAAACGTACCCGTAACGACGTCCGTGTTTTCTTGTGCATCACCATCTCCTAGCACATAAGCTCTTGCTCTAGCAGGTTTATTGCAATTCTCGTTCAGCTTTGGGCATCGACTCTTGACACGCCCAACCTCTCCACATCCAAAACAAGTTACTCCCATTGGTTGAAGGTTACTTCCAGTAGCATGACTTCGACAATTTCTGGTTGTGTGACCCACCTTGTTACACTTTCCGCACTTAACAGTACAAGGCCCCACATGATACATGGTGCATCGAGTGCACAAAGGGTGTGGTCCAACATAACCTTTTCCAGTGGCGGGAGTAGCAGCATATGCCCGCGCAACTTCTTGTCTACGGTTTTGTTGATTGTGGTGGTTGTTTCAGTTTTGGTGGTAATGGTTGTTATTGTTGTTGCGGTGTTGGTTATTGTTGTTGCGGGCTTGATTGTTGTTGTTGCGGGTATTGTTGTGATGGAAAGAGTTGTTATGTTGGTGAGAGTTGTTGTTGGAAGTGTTGCCTCGACGATCATCAAATTTTCTTTTGTTGTCATTACTGCCTTGCACAGATCCATATTTTAGGACTTGATCCATGAGTTGGTAGGAAATTGTGATCACTTCTTCCACAGTCTTGGGTTTTGATGCAGTAACATTTCCCTTAATGCTTCGGGATAATCCCCCTATGAGGTTTTCTAGCAATTTGACATCATCACGAACCATGAATGGACACAAAGCTTTTAGCTCTTGAAAACGCTTGAAGTAGGCTTTAAGATCATTGCCATTGGTAGTTAGATGATAGAATTCATATTCTAGTTTCTTGATTTTGGTCCTAGGGCAGTATTGCTTCATCATCAATTGCTTTAACTCAGTCCAAGTGGTTTGGTAAGCTTCTTCCATGCCAATAGGTCGGGCATGAGCTTTCCACCAAGACAAAGCGTCTTCTAGTAAAGTACCAGTAGCAAATTTCACCTGGATAAGAGATTTACAGTAATAGGTAACCTTCATCAATAAACCTTGCATAAGAGATAGATCCTGCTGACTTGAACTGAGCACGAATTTCATTTGTATTTGAGCGTAAAAGCAGCTGCTTTGAAGGTTGGAAACCTACTGGTTCAGCCAAGAACCAGAAACCGGATCATCACATTATATCAATAGAATACAATCATCATGAGAAGAATCATCCAACATCACAATGTGTTAGAATCATAAGGATATATATATAAATGTTCACCTCGATTTATATAAATCAATGCATATAAAAGATCACCATACACAAGAACATAAGGAAAACAACCATAATGTCATAGATCAACCATCCATACATAGTAATACAATAACCATACAGTGTCACATCAATAGCTTGTTCAATAGTTTACAAAAAACATATAGATACAAAGCCTTATCAATGCCACAGACGGCAGGCCAAAGTACTAGTAGGCTAAATGGGTGTGCCTTTGATCTATGGGTTGTCGGGTGCACCACTGACTCGTCGCTGCAAATCTCGGACAAGCTCCGACAAATCCTCCATCTCCCTATCTCTCGCCTCCAACCTCTGCTCTAGAGTCGCAGTACGTGTCGCCATGGTCACCATCTGCTCAGACTGTCTTTGCAAAACCTCCTCTAGCATCTCAACCCTATCACCTCCAATCTCTCTGACTCTACTCTCCACTCTAGGGCTGTCACCGCCTCACTAGCTCGCTCGGACTGGGTACCAATCCTATCGAAGACCTCCTCCATAGCAATCCTCCCGATCACAAGGTTTTCCACCTCTTCTTCAATGCTCTCACTACGGACAAGTGGGATCTCGTCAACGTGTGCCATAGCCTCTCCAAGCTGATCCTCATTCCTCACGAGTCGTGCCACTAGCAATGGGATGGAGTTATGAATAGGTTCTCCCGTAACTGGAAGAATCCTACCAGAAGCAAACCAACGCTCACCAAGCTCTACAGAACTTGGTGTACCCTCCTCCAACCTCCATCTACTCATAACCGACAGCAAGAAAGACCAACGCCTAGCGTTGAACTTCTTACAAGGCCCCGACTGAATGTCAATGGTTGCAGCTTGAACATATGGGTCGGATGATGATGGCAAGAAACGGGTCCTCACACTAAGAGGTAATAGGGGCTCACTATGCATATCCAGTGGGGATGATGCACGAGGTGGTGATGAAACTGGCACAGTGGTAGTTTGGTAGAAGAAGGTGGTCGGTGGTGGTAGTGGTGGAGTAGGCATGGATGGAGATGTGGGTGAAGCTGATGCTGGAAAAGCCGAAGATGAAGGTATATCTGTGGGTGTGTAACACCCTCAGTTTTGAATAGCAGCGGAAGCTAATCGAGGATATTACTTATTAGCACAAAGTACAAATTACAGAAAATGACTCTAAATGAGACGTTTTAAAATACATTATCATTCGAATTTATTTATAATATCAGAGTAGAGGTCCCATAATGTACATAATAAGTTTAAAAGTTTTTCGAATGATAATATGTGTAGTCTTCAAAATGCCTATTCCGTGCCTTCATTCGCGTGCCAGACATATCTTACGGACCTGAGATAAAACATGCCGAAAAGTCAACACAATGGTTGAGTGAATTCATAGTTTTGAAAACAGTAGTGGACAATAGTTTGTAGTATAATTGCAATGTGTACAATTATCTTCTTGATAGTTATTATTGCTCTAAGCTCATGGAACTCACGACTGACTATTATATATATATCACCGGACGATATATATATACATACATATATATATATATATATATATATATATATATATATATATATATATATATATATATATATATATATATATATATATATATATATATATATATATATATATAAAAGTAACTTGTCCCGGGTAGGTATTTTGCCATATACCTAGGTAATTCAAATAAAGTGCGTTTGGTTACCGATCCGGCTAACACAAACGGGATTCGTCAATCCCGATAGGCCTATCCACAATATTTGCGCTCACTCTCAGTGATTAGTGGTCCATGATGTTGGGGACTTTTGGCATAAACAACTTAGGCATGCAATAATACAGTCAAGGCATTCAATTTTCAAGTAATTGTCCATAAAACATTTTAGCATGTATCTCCCCCAAGTAGTTTATAAAACAGTTAAACAAAAGTTGGGGCTATGAACTCACCTTGGTTATCAGTAGTAGCTTATAGCAATAACAGTGTATGTCGAGACTGCGATCTTTAATTTTTTTTGGGTAAAAGGGCATTAAAACCCCGGTAAATATATCCAAAAAACTGTGAAGTACAATTGACATGGGTGAATCCCATGCCCTCAGCCCGTTACATATGCGATTTGAATCAACAAATGTAACAAAGCAAAAAAACTGCTAAACACAAAACTACCACAACTGCTAAACGCAGAAAATAACCAATTACATTCAAATTACAATCTAAAGGTTCATCAGAACCACTTCCACAGTGCGCGACTTTGTTTTCAATGATCTTCATTGTTGACCTACGAGTGCAACACCAACGTCCAAGCTGCAACAGCAGCAAAACCAAGTTTAATATCGCATTGCCAACCTGACCTACCAACCCTAAAGATGGCCAAAGGTCCAGTGATATCAATACAATTCTTCGACCGAGTGAACCTGCCCTACCAACACATCGACCATTGGCAAAAGGCCCAAGCACACAACCTGCCCTACCAACACACCGATCATTGGCAAAAGGTCCAAGCACACTCCAATTGGCTGAAAACAGCCACGTACAAACAACTAACAGATCACGATCCACAACAATTGATATTATTAGTTTTCAGAATGTAACACAACGCATACAGATATGAAAACGATAAAATAGGGTTTACGAACAACCCTAACTTCCAAAATCTTACTCACACTTGACCACTTGATAGGAATGACGCCCAACACCACAACAGGTCTGTGAATAACACGCCCTAGGATTTTTGAACAAGAATACCCAAAAACTTGACTTACATCTCTCAAAACCCACGAACATAACCACTTACATCTGATGTAGAACATGCACTAAACAAACATACCCTAAAACGGGAACCTGTAGCATCATGAGCAGATACAACATCACCAATAGCGAGAAAACACTAAACGGGGTTTACTTACAAGATGAATAAGAAACCAAACCCTAAAAAATTAGGATTCCGTTATGCGTCAAGAACATTAGATCCCAACCCAAATCGACCACAAATAAAAACCAAAAAGGTTTATAATTAAACCAAAGTCGACCACAAAAAACCACATCGGATCGCACCTGGAATAAGGATAATGGATCGATAATTAAACCGACATGATTAAACATGTACCAGAATACGATCTAAAAAAGTCATCATAGTCGAAACCCTAAAGAAAACGATTGCACTAAACACGTCCAAGATAGAAGAATTATAGGAAACCGACTGAGTGAGCAGTTAGGGTTTCAATAAATCATCAATAAAAACATGGAGATTTCGTTTAGGTATTCATAAGAAAAAACTACAGCCGCCATCTCTTTAAATAAAAACACAACCCCAACCAACGTATTGCATACCCAAGAATGAATCAGAGATCGTTAAAGGGTAGAGAGGACGTGTTTGGGTGGTTTTACGGCCGGAAATAGATGGGCGAATGGCAGTCGAAAATCTCCATGGGAGAGAGAGCGTATTAGGGTTTTTTTTAAAACTAACTGCGATCTTTAATGATTACCTACGAAAGTATAGTAATCGTGTTTTAGTATAGTTTTCAATATAAATGTACAAGTATATGTAACTTATTGGCTTATGATGTTGTACATGGATATTAAGTTAAGGTATCCTTTAAGTGTTGGTTTGGCTTATAGCCTTTTTATAAATGACCTCGTACCACCGTTCGGGCTATCAAAATCAAGAGGTCGTGTAGTAATCGCACGAGGAGCCAGGACACTTTAAATCGTAAATCCATAACTTGTCGATACGATACCCCGAAGAGGCCTCTTTATGATAATGAAATTCCCTACTATTGTAGTACTTATCATTTATAAGTAAGTATTTGACGAGACAAATGTTGTATAAAACATGTGTTGTGTTTCGTCAAAGACTATTTGTGTGGTGACGTGATAGTATAAGTTGTGTCGTGAAGCATTTATCATGTGTAAGTGTTGTGATAAAAATAATTTCGACGTGTCATATTACGATGTCGTGAAATATAAAGGTTTGAAAATAGTTTTTAGATTAATATAAGTCCATGGGTTTAAATAAGAGTTAAAACTTGTAAAAAAGGTATTTATATAGTTTATATGTCATATAGTCATTTTGTCAAAATCTAGTAAAGTTTCATCTAATGACCAAGTTTTTGAAACAATTTTTGGGTTAACAAACCCAAACTAGCCATTTGTGGCACGAGCGGGATTTAATTTTTGGGTTACTGCTAGAGATATTGCACGAGCGGGATTTAATTTATCTGACTCGGTTTATGATTTGATTGCTAATGATGTTTGGCGATGGCCACTCGACTGGCTATCTCGATTTCCATTGTTAGCTGCTCTTCCGGTTCCTACTCTAAATGATACTGACGATGGATTAGTATGGCGCAACCTGGATGGCAATTTAAGTTGTTTTTCTGTCTCGGGTGCATGGGAATCTCTGCGGCTTAGGGCTGATTTGGTTGAATGGTGTAATGTTCCTTGGTTCTCTCATTGTATTCCAAGGCATGCTATACATTTGTGGCTCGCTATTAAGCAGAAGCTAAAGACTCAGGATAGGATGCGACGATGGGATGTTGGCCCTGACATTGATTTGGCTTTGCTTAGATGCCCACTTTGTGAATTGGTTCCGGATTCTCATTCTCATCTATTTTTTGAGTGCCAATTCTCTATGCAGGTTTGGTTTCAGATTCGGAGTTTATCTGGTATGGACGCGGTCCCACCTTCGTTGGAGAGTGCTGTTACAGTTCTTATTCCTTTATCTAAGGGGAGGTCGGTTAGTAGTATCATTTCTCGTTTGTTACTTGCTGCTACTACTTACTTCGTTTGGATGGAGCGTAATTCTAGGCTGTTCAAGCGTAAGAAGTCTTCTGTTGCTGAAGTGGTTAACACTATTGTCTCTACTATTCGGTTGAAGCTGGTTACTTTCAAGTTCAAGAAGCTAACCTCGAGGTCTCGATTGATTCTGGATAAATGGAAGATTCCAAGTATATGTATTTCACACGATGGGAGTGCCGGGTAAGGGTTGTACTCTTTTTCCCTTCTCCAAGGTTTTTCCCTTTGGGTTTTTCTTGGAAAGGGTTTTTAAGGAGGCAAACTTCCTGGGTCAACTTGCTCCCTTCGTGGAGTGGCTGGATGCGGGATGCTCGCTTGTTACAAGTCATTTTACTTGTTTATGCCTAGTTTGTTGATGTAATATAGCTAGGTTTTTTGTGTTTATGGCATGTCATAAACACTAGGTTTATCAAGCTATTCGCTTGAGGTTAATGTGGTATTTCAGCCACATTCCATTTGTACTTAACAGTATTTTTTGGTTATATATTTACCGGGGTAAACCCCTTTACCCAAAAAAACAAACCCAAACTAGCCGTGCGGCTAAGTTACAATTAAACAACTTTGAAACAACAATCATGGTCATATTTAGTGGCTATATTCAAGTTAAAATAGCTTGAGACATTAGCCTTGGCTTAACCTTGGCTTGGTTTTGGTCTCAAAGAATCAAAATACAACTAAGTTTCCATGACCATGGTTGTTTTCTAGTCACAACAGATCCGTTTAGTATTTGCTGTTTTTAAGACTTTTCGTCCACTTTCTGCTTATGTGCGCCTGAGTTTTTGAAGAAACTTTCATTCTGAGCAACTTTCGTGTTTTACACTTTTGCTGATTCGGACCAGAAAAGGGTTTAAATCGCGTTTTAAAATCATTTCAGAAGACTTTTGACTTAATAACCAATTTCATCTAGTCATCTTCTTTTAACCATAACTTTTTATCTATAAGTCCAGTTCAAGTGATTCAAAAGCTCAAATTCTAGTTTTTACTTCCTCTAACAACTTCTTAAACTTAATCAAGTCCAAAGTTTATGATTTTTATGTTAAAACTCATGATAACTTACTAGTTTCTTACTAGTTGTCTTAATGAGTTTCTACACTAGTTTTTACCCATCAATTTTATGTACAACATCAAGCAAGCCTTATTACATGTACTACTTATATCAAATTACATCAAATAATCATAAATATCATTACAACCATATTGAATGACAAGAAATTTAAACAACTTCTTACAAGACTTAGGTTGAATGGTCACAAGAACAATCAAGCCTAAACCCTTTCAATCTTCAACCCTTGTCTTCAACCTCTTAACCCAAGCTTTACTAACCTTCTTACCCTTGAAATAACCTTTTTACTTCAGCCCCTTATGCCTTGATTATCTTCTAATTCATCCTTGAAATCAACAAAACAACCCTAGGATCATGTAGGAACCAACTCTAGCTAAAAAAAAAAAAAAAAAAAAAAAAAAAAAAACAGGAAAAACCCTAAAACGATTTGTCTCTTTCCCTAAGGTCGACAATAATTAAAACCCTAACTCCTTCATCGTTTTTTCTCTCATCAATTAGATCTGTGTTTCTGTTTTGCTAGATTGTGATTTATTCATAATCATTGATCAATCCTGTCACACGTTTTTAATTCTTGGGGGATTCATCCTTAGGGTTTAGTTTTGTAGCCGACTTTAGGGATTCGCTTGTTTTATAGTTGCGATCCCTGTTTCCTTTAATCCTATCGATATCTGTCTATCATAATCGATTATTAGGTTTCATCATTGTTGCTTGGACCGGACGTTATTGCCTATCTTGCTGGTTTGCTTGTGTCGTGTTGTGGGTTCATTAAGCTTAACGAAAATACTAAAGCTCTTTCTAGGGTTTTGGTACTGTTGCATTGGTTTGCTGTGTTTAATTGGAAGTATTCTGGTTTCTTATTGGTTGTGGGTTAAAGAGAGAGATGGAACAAGGATTTCTTAACAAACCGAGCAGGGCTGCTGTAGATGTTAATCTTGGCTCGATGTTGAGAGGTTTGGCACGTAAGGTTAAGAACATTGATGGGAAAATTTTGGGTAAAGATGGTCAACCTTTGAAGCCATACCGGTGTGTAAAAGACAAACAGGTTTCTGATGAACCTGTGGCTGTTGTGGATGGTGGGTTGAATGATGGTACGAATTTTGCTGCTGACATCACAAGGGCTGATCTTATTACACCATCTATTTGCGTGGATATTAACCATGCTGCTGCTGTTGAAGTTAGTGTGGAAAACATGATGGATGATCGTGAGGTGGGGGGATTGAAGTCCTCGTATGCTGCTGATGATCCCGAGAAGGCTGTTAACATTGTATCACCTTTATGCGTGGATTCTATAATCTCGGGAGATCAGTTTGCTACTGATCTTTCCATGGCTGATGTGGTTTTACCGCAGGATGAAGTGGACAAGATTAGTGCACGCTTTGATAATTCACTATATGGTTATTTTGTTGGAACACGACCTGCATTCCACGTTGTACTTAATTATGTTCGTAATGCTTGGAGTAAGTTTGGGTTTATGCATGTCATGATACATCAGGGGTTCTTTATCTTTCAGTTTTCAACCAAGGAAGGTATGGAAAATGTTCTTACTCATGGTCCTTGGAGAATTAGGTCAGTTCCGTTAATTCTTAAAATTTGGAATCCTAGCTCAGATTTGAAGAAAGATGTGGTTAAGAAGGTCCCTGTATGGGTTAAGTTGTTTAATGTGCCTGTTGTAGCATATTCGAAGGTTGGTCTTAACATGATTACATCTAAATTAGGACAACTTCTTATGCTTGATGAGCACACGTGTAATATGTGTCTCAACTCGTGGGGCATGAATTCATACGCTAGAGTGCTAGTTGAGATTTCAGCTGATAATGATTTTGTTGATTCTCTTATTGTGGCTGTTCCTATTGCTAAAACTAAAGAGCATCGTTTGGCTACCATTACTATAGAGTATGAATATAAACCGCCTCGTTGTTCTAGGTGCAAAATATTTGATCATTTTGATAAGGAGTGCCAAAAGAAAGAGAAGGAAGTAACTCGGAATGTGAGGGTCGATGACGGGTTTGTGTCTGATATTAAATCTAAGGCTGTGAATAAGGTATCCAATACTGGTCGAAGGGTTATAGGTAAGCCTAAACTCATCTATAGGCCTGTGTCCAAGCCGGATAATACTCAGACATCTAAACCCATACCGGTGGTTACTACTCCTCCTATTGTTAAGGAGGTTGTGAATTTGGCTGGTAATGAGCCGAATACTATTCCCATTGTTGATTCCAATAGGTCTACTTCGGATGGTAATTACTTTCATGATGACATCAACTTGGGTAATTTGCGGAGCTTTATTGAACAACGTATGGATGAGGATAAGGTGATTGAGAATGTGGATGTGACCAAGGTTGTGGCTGATGTAAGCAATTCAGAAGTGATGAATATTCCACCTGCAAATGTGCTTAATGTTATGAAGGCTGGTACGTCTATGACTAGCTTCTCTACTTCTACATCTACTTCTGCTACTAAAAGAGCCAACCCATTTTCTAAGGTTGGTGAGATTGTTGACTCTGATAGCGAGGAGCAGGTTTGTAACATTTATGATGAATCTGTGAATTTATTTGATATGCCTATGGGTTCGCTCTCATCAATGGGTGGTGGATATGATCAAGAATATTACGATGAATATGATGACTATACGGATCAGCTATACGATCTTCCAGGACGATTGGGTGCCATTTATGAAGATATCAAGCTCCAACGTCGGGTTAGGAAGTAGTTGGTCTTATTATAGTCTTGTTATTTCTGTGGTAGTGGTCTTTTTCTTTAATTCATGTATTGAAGAAATGGTAGTGTCTTGTTATGTAAGCTTTTCGCCTATGTAACGGGCTGAGATATGGGATTTCACCCATATCCATTGTACTCAAACGTTTTTGGCGTAATACATTTACCGGGTCTCTGACCTTTTACCCAAAAAAAAGGAACCAACTCTAGCTCCATCTTCTTTGTAATTCTTGAAGTACGAATCAAAGTATGAATTGGTGATGTAGTGGTGAAAGTGGACGACCAAGGAGAAGACCAAGAGAGATGCGTGTGTGATTTGCATGTAAATTGATAAGAATGAGGTGAATTTTTTTTTTGGGTAAAAGGGATTTTTCACCCTGGTAAAATGCATTACACCAAAAACCATTGAAGTACAAAGGATGAGGGTGATTCCCTCATCTCAGTCCCGTAGGACACTTACATATCCACTATATAAGAATGACATACCATTCTTATAACTTATCAAAATAATAACAAACTACGTCGACTATATAATAAAAATCAAACAATGAATGTCCCACTCAGATAAATACACCTGAGCCTTCATAGTCATCGTAGTACTCCAAATTATCTTCCATGCCATCCAGAAAACGGACATCAACATGAAAAAATAAACTTACACGTAGAAGCCTCACACAATTATGGTAGGAAAACACTTCATATAGCCAGTATACACCGATCAATGGTACGACTGAATAGTTTCCAACACCACACAGTAATACTTCCAAAACTTGCAGATGAGCCTCATATGGGTACATGATGCGGCATTAGGCCCCAATACATCATATACCATAACATACCATAACGCAATAAATCAACAGCCATGGAGCACAATCTGAAAGATCAAAATAGCCGCAACCAAAAAACGATCGATTGCAATTGCTAATATTACTTCTCGAAAAATCAACAAGTAATAACCTAGATAGTCGAGAACACCCTGCAATACGGATCAGAAAAACCATGGGAAAACCATGGGATAGGGTTAACGAACAACCCTAACTTACAAATCTTATTCAATAAAGGTCCTTTTACCAACAACCATCTCTCTAAACCCACTACCATGACGTAAAGCGACAACTTATATGAAACTTGCAGTAAACCAAAAACCCAAAAAGCAGGTTAACTTCCAAAAGAAATCTGATCAAACCCTATAAAAAGGTTGCGTTAAATCACCAGGTAGATAGATCGAACAACAAAAAACCTCAAATATTTAATACTAATTGAATGAGGTATACCACCGACCCACTAATGATACAAAGTACGAGGAATCAAGTGTAATATTAAATGCCAACAACACCAACCAATTAAAAACAACCCAAACAAAGTGCCACTGACAATCAATAGTACAATGAACGAGAATAATGATAAGATGAGTAGATGTTGCAATCATTACTAGGCGACAATAATAATGATACAAAGAAAGAAAAAGAAGACCGATCAGATTAATAAGAGTGGCGGCCTGATAAGGTTTTAAAATGTACCTTTTTGAGGGGTCGTTTAAGCCCTTATTTGATCACTTTTATATTCGTTATTACTTAATATCGTTCCTTTTCACTTTTTAGGTCTCTTGAAGGCAAATTGCTGGAATGGCACTTATTTGGACGAAAAGGCGTGAATATACGAAGAAAATGGCCAAAGTCAAGAATCGAGACACTCAAGCTACTGAAATACAAGGGGACGGCGTCAGGTGTTAATTGCGATGCCGTCGGAGCACTTCTGTGATGGCTCAGTAGCCAAATTGCTTATTTTCAAGTGACGGTGTCAGGCTTTAAAAGAGTAGGCCGTCGCAACTCAGACGGCCTAGATTTGATCCAGACGGCGTCAGAGACTGAAGGGGACGGCGTCACAAGAATAAGGTGACGCCGTCGCAAGACTAACGTGGCCAAGACGAAACCCTAATGACGGCGACCCGACGGCGTCACAAATCATAAGGTGACGTCGTCGCGATTGTAATCTTATATATAGAATCCGAATTTTTCAATTTTAGTGGTAGTCTTTTGGAGTAAAAACCTAAACCGAACCAAGGCTGTCTTGTACAAGTTTTTTACTTCATTAATTCAATTATGTCTTCAACTGATTGTGTGTATGCTTGCATGTTTACCATGTCCGGCTAAATTACTTGTGTGTTTGCTTAGATATATGAAACCTAGTTGTTAATTATTGTTAGGTTATCTCTTATATTAATTGTAATTGGCTTAGGAGTGCGACTAGGCTATCGTTGTGTTTAATCCTTGATAAATCTTTGATAGTTTATGAATGACTTAGTGGATTTCGTTTACTACAATTAAAGGTGACTTCAAAGAGTTAGGGAATGCACACCTTACGACCTTAGAAAACACAACGCGTTAAGAATAAGGACGTGACAATTCAACCATCAATAGGAGATAACTAGGGAGTAGTAGCATCTAGGTAAACACATCTTTAACTATCATACGAGCATACAATAATTAGACATAGACTACCCTCACCTTAGTTAATTAGATAATTAAATAGTAGAAGTAATCGGTAGAAATACCAACCCCCCAAATCCAAACCCCGAGATTCGTACCTTTCCATTTCCTAAAAAAAACATAAAAAGATAAAAATAATCTTCCTCAACCCCAACCTTAGCGTAGTAACTTCTCACTAGCATTCCTATTCCCCTAGAGAACGATATCAATACCCATGGCTTACCCTAATACTACACTACAACGATTAGGTTCACTGCCTAGGGTGTTATAAAACTTGCTCAAAGAAAAGGAAGTTCCTTTGACCCCGAACGACGCGTGTAGCGTTATCAAGTTTTTGGCGCCGCTGCCGGGGAATAGAATAGCTAGTTAGTAGTCCACCTCGTTTAGGTTTCTTTGCTTGATTCCTATCAAGTAAATTTTTTCTCATTTTTTAGCTTCCTCGTAGTCCCCCTTCTTCGTGACCTTTGTTCGTAATCCCATCACTTTTCATCATGGAAGGTGATAACTAACCACCATTCATCAACCTACCACCAAATGACCCGCCAAGAGCCCGTACTCTTGGTGAATACTCGAGACCAAGCCACCTAGGCTATAGGAACACCATTGAGCTTCCCGATCAAGCCCAAACTACGGCCCTGCGATCCAACACCATCCGGTTGGTGCAAAACGGATGTGCATTCCATGGACTTCGTTCCGAAGATCCTAATCAGCATCTTAGGGATTTCCTTAAAATTTTCGATTCCATCGACCTTGATGCTACTACTCGGGAGACCACGCGTCTGCGTCTCTTCCAATTCTTTCTACGGGACCAAGCTAGTAATTGGCTTGAGCGACTTCCCGCCGGCTCCATCTCAAGTTGGGATGATCTCACCTCTCGTTTCCTTGCTCAATTTTTCCCACCGGGGAGAACCACTAAGCTTAGGAATGACATCTTGATGTTCCAACAACGTCAAGGTGAATCTCTCTACGAAGCATGGACTCGATTCAAGGACTTACTTCATAAAGTCCCTCATCATGGCATTGATCTTTGGCTCCAAGTCCAACTTTTCTATGATCATGTCAATTTCCCCACTAAGCGATCCATTGACCAAGCGGCCGGTGGAAAACTTAGTGATCTCACCGCGGAAGAATCATGGGGTATAATAGAGGACCTTGCTCTCTATGACAACGAAAGTTGGAATGACCCCCGTGAGTTGCCCAAAACCGTTAAGGCAATTTCCTTGCCTCCAATTGACTCACAATCTTCCGACCGTAGGATGATCGAACTTGAAGATCAAGTTAAATTCCTAATGAGTTTCTACGAAAATCCTAAGTCTTCACATCAAGTGAATAAAATCACCCTTCCTTGTGAGTTATGTAGTGGTCCCCATGACAATCATGATTGTACAAGACTCCCCGAACAAGCTTTTGCGGACTATGCCTCCATGCATACCGATGGAGCGGGAGAGAAGTGGTACACTTTCAAGCCTGAACAAAACAACTTAGGAAACTCTTACAACCCCTCATGGAGAAATCACCCTAACCTTAAGTGGAACCAAAACTCAAGCACGCCTCAAAGCTCATCTAGTCCACCTAATAGGTTCAATTCTCTAAACACCGGGAACCCCACTAATCTTGAGGCATTGCATCTAGATTCATATCATCTTAAGAGACTCGATTGAATAAGCTTGAAGCCGATTTTAAGCAAAGACAAAGCGAGATGACAAATAAGCTTGATGCCCTCTTAAAAGCCTTTAATGAACTGGAAATTGGAGCGTTCCCAAGTGATACTATAAAGAACCCAAAAGTGAATTCGATTTCGTCGACTTCATGTTCTTGTTCACCATGGGAGAGTGCACATCCATGCCCCTCACACCTAACGGTTCACTCGGTAAATGCTATCAACAAGGGTTCTAAGCCATCCAAAATGAGGTACCAAGGCCCTGCACCATTGGTAGAACCTACTCTTGAGAAACCCGTCAACCAAGAACCCAAGCCTAATCTAGAGGAGGAGTACAATGAACTCCATCAAGAAAAACCGGTTCTTGAAGTCTTAGCTCATGCACCTTATTATAATGCTTTAAAAGAAAAATATGAGTTAGAACTTAAACTTGGAAAACATGGGTCCGTTTTTGTGCGAAATAATCTACCTAAGAAGTTGGACGATCCCGGGCTATTTACTCTTCCGTGTAGGCTTGGAACTTCCAAACCTCTCGATGCTCTTGCCGACTTAGGATCATGCATCAATCTTGTTCCGTTGTCCCTCCATAGAAGCCTTAACTTAGGTAAAATAGAACCAACGGAAACCATCTTAGGTCTAGCGGACGGTAGTGTTGCATATCCGGTAGGGATAATAAAAGACATGGTAGTACACGTGGGAGAGTTGACTCTTTTGGCCGACTTCCATGTGCTAGACATGAATAAGGACCCGACATGCCCATTACTAGTAGGAAGAGGATTCTTAGCTACCGCTAGTGCCATCATCGATTGTAAGATGTCCAAGATAGTGGTAGGAGAGGGGAGTGCTAGGTCAATTTACGATGTCAAAAAGCATACGTACTACAAAGAAGAGGAAATCCCACATGAGATTAGGTTGGATAGAGCACCTTCTAGATATGGACCTTGGATAGATAAGAACTTCATAGGTCCCCAACGACCTTTCTACTTAGATGAAGCCTTTGCTAGTAAAGCAACTTTCCATGAAAAAGAAATGGCTAGGGACATGGAAGTGAACCCGTTCGAGGACGCCTTAGTATTTAGGAAGATGACCGAGTTCCTAGGAAGTTTGCCCGTCAACCTTGTCATGAATAAGTGGAAAATTGAGAAGCCTAAACATAAGTGAGATTGGGATAGACCGCCTAGTGATGGTAATGGAGAGTGGCACATTAGGATAACGATTTATGATCCCGATGGAGAGAAGTTTGAAAAGGCATATCGAACTGAACGTACTACTAACCAATCAATAACTAATAGCCTCTAAAAACACCTAGTAAACCCTAATTCGTTTCTCTCTCTCTCTAGGTTCCAGCCGCCACTTTTCTCTCAAATCCGGCCATAATCCAATCACAATCGTCCTCTGTACCCTTCCTAGGTATGCAATACAATTTGTGGTTTGTGTTTAATATCTTAGAAGTGGCGGCTGGTGGGTTGTTTGATTTTCCGAAACCCTAAAATCACTTTTTGTTCAATCGACTGCCTTTATTGGTGATTCGTTTCAGATTAGGGTTTCGTTAATCTGTTCTAGGGCGATTGTGAATCACTCATGTCGGTTTGGTTTTCTAAATCGACTCCTTATATATATCGCTGCTATTGGTTCTGCACCTTAACCTATGTTTGGGTTTATTGTTGCTTGAATGTTCATGATCTGATGTAGGTGGTTATGTACATGGGGTTGGAGAGATGTAAGTTAAGTTTTTGGGTAATCTTATTCAAAAACCCTAATCTGATTGCAATGACCTGGGCGCGTTTATTTTTTATTTTCTGGTCATGAATGGTTTTTCTGGACGTTTGGGTCTGATTAAACCTTATTTGATTCGTATCATAGCAAACCTGGTGCGTTGGGATTCAATCTTTGGTTCGTGATACGAGGGATCTGTAAGTTAGGGCTATTATACCCTATTATTGGTTACTGATTGATGTATCATCATTGGTATGCTGATATTTGCTTCGACCTGGTGTTTGCTGATTATCGGTGTGTTTGCACTCTTGTGGGCACAATTCGCTGTTCTGGGTCAAGTAGTATGTATGCTTATGGATGGACTGATTTGATGCGTGTTGGTATGTTTACGACCTGGTGTTGTTTTGGTCGTTATGATTGGTGTATGCTGATTGCACGGGTGTTTAGTTTGCTATTGATGTCATACCGTTTGGTACTACTCGATTCGTTTGGCATGCTTGTCTAGTGATCAGTATTACTTGAAGTTAGGGTTTTAACCCTATCGTTTTGGTTATTTGATTCGTATTTACTTAGACCTGGTGGTGTGGACTGATTTCGTCTTTCTTTGGTCTATAATATGATGATTTATGACGTGTGGTTTGTTGGTGAAGTGTTTCGATCTGCCGCTGGAACCAGGTTCGATATTTCTGGGCATATTGATTATGATTTCATCATGAAAGTTTGTCTTGGTGATTCCTATTTGTGGTCGGTTTTGCATCTAAACATGCACCGTTGGAGCGAGTTTGTGCTTGCTGCTCTATCCGTGGTTTTAGAGTCTCTCACCAACCGTTGTGTGGAATTTGTGAACTGAAATGCGAATTTGATGATCCATGAGAATGTAAGTTGGAGGATTCTTCATGGAAGTAGGTGGACCGCCATAGTGATTTAGAAGGCTCAAGTACATTCCTTGAGTAGTATTGTAATGTTTTATTTACTTTTGTCATTATTGGTTGGTTCATTTTGTAAGTTATAAGAATGGTGTGTCATTCTTATATGAAAGTCTGTAAGTGTCCTAAGGGACTCAGATGAGGGAAATCACCCTCATCCTTTGTACGTCAACATTTTTTGGATAATGAATTTTACCGGGGTGAATTAACCCTTTTACCCAAAAAAAACTGAACGTACTACTAGGAACTTAAATGATAAGTTTGATCCTTATGACATTGTTAAGGATAGGCTTACTTATATCGGTACGTAGGAGCACGACTATGAGTCTAGCTACAAGACTCATAAATAAAGAAAAGCGCTTCGTGGGAGGCAACCCATGCTTAATTGTTTGCTTGTTAGTGTCATATATCTTTTATTGATTGCTTATTCTCATGTTTAAATTTGTAAAAATGCTTTATTTTGTTTTTAACCTCGTCTTAATTGCATATAAAGGTATTTTACATAAAGGATAAGTGTAGGGAGGATTACACACGTTTTCAAAAGAAACGTAAACATGAGAATTGCAATTAATTAAAAGATATATATGTGTGTTTGTTCGAGTCAAATGCTTGTATCGAGTCATAATGGATGTTTTACCGAAATTTTTCCAGATTCTAAAGATGTAAATTTTCCAGAATTTTTTCCAGAAAATCGCAGACCAGTTTTTGTCAGGATAACCTGACGGCATCAGGATCGCAACCTGACGGCGTCAGGAAGGAGTAAAAACAACAGATTACTTTTTTCTCGTTTTCTGAGCTACTTATAAATTTTTGGAATTTTCCAGGTCTTAATTTTCCAGAAATTCTGTAAACATCCATTCCACAAGCATTATATCCTAGTTTAATAGAGTCTTATATATATATATTATTACCGCCGATTTTACGCGAAGGTTTCGTTTGTTTTCTTCAAGTGTGCAGGTTTAATTTATTAAGAAGAAGATACAAAAGATTGGAAGGAGCTTTTCACGCATACATTCTTCTTGAAAAGGATTTAACCACCACTTTACACGGATCCTACCGAGCTAATCAGGGGAGTATTAGTTTCTTTCGTTTTTAATTACCTTCTATTATCATAACTTTGATACTTTCGGGGAACATTGGGGACAATGTTCAGTTTAAGTGTAGGGTGGGAAAACAAAATGGGAACTTTGAAACTATGCTTATCCTTGATTATTTGCTTTGTCCAATTGTATTTGTGTAATAAACCATGAGAAAATGTCGGTTAGGGTAATTTTGGCACCAAATTTAAAATTTTTCATGACATATAGGAGTGGGCCATTAGTCTTAAAAAAAAGCATCTCACGGATAGGAAGTTATATGACTAGCACAAAAACCCTTTACCACCTAAATTCCACCCAACATGTGAGGATCGCCCTTAGATTAGTAGGAATTAAAGCATTCATCTTTAATGCTTAGAGTGTGAACCGGTAGTATAATAGATTCTAGAACTTGTTTTGTGATTCATTCCGAGATCGCTAGTAAGACTACACTTGTGTAGTTAGGAATAACTAAATGATAAGAGGCATTAGGATAACCCTTGTTTGATACCCGTAATATAATTACTTCTTCCACATCGGTTGAGTAATTCCCCCACACCTTTGCGTTGTACTCATCTTTAGTACACGATACCCCTAGTTAACCCCTTAGAGCCTATCCTTTTCGCGGTTCTCGTGATGTTTCGGTTTTTCCGGAATATCAATAAAGAGCATTGTTTACACCCCACCCCCAAATGTACACCCAAATCGCCTTAGCCTACCTTGTATGCACTCACTTTTAGTGCATTATTGTTATCACACTAAACCCTTAGTTCAATTATCTAGTTGCTTGCATGAGTTGCTAAGTCGAGTCATATCCTTTGTACACAGTTTTGGGACGATTGGGACTCATGGGAAAAGTTAAAGTTTATGAAATGACTGGAAGGGAACGTTAAATTCCCTTATTTGCGTAAGAACGTACCCCAAGTGTTTTGATCTTTTCAATTCGGGTCAAATTAGTGTTAGAGTAATAAAAACTCAAGTGTAGGGATGTGCCTATAAATCCCTATCATTTTGATGTTACCGTAGAGGATGGTAGAGTAAAAGTGTATGAAAAAAAAAAAAAAAAAAAAAAAAAAAAAAAAAAAAAAAAAAAAAAACATACGGGCTACCATCCTACATCTATCCTTTAAATTTATGTTTGCTTATTTCAGTTAGCTAGAGTTTAGAGTGTCGAGTCTTGGCTTAGCAACGCCATTCTTCGTATGCTTGTAACATAAAGAATTTTGACTTGCCACCACTAAATAGCCTATCCCACCAAACCCTTTGTTTCCCTACCGTAAGCCTAACATTACAACCCTTTAAAGACCTCTTTGATAGTCTTTCCTAGGTGCTTACGCCAAAGCGATGGAGGTTTGATCTATTCTCAAGCCTATGGTAATCTATGTACTAGGACCGGTTAATGAGTGTTTATCTTCCATTTCCAACTTGTTATATTTCATATACACCCGAGATATGTGAGTACCCAAACACCCCATGTGAGGTGCTAGTATGTAATTTCCGTGCTTGTTATGACTTTTGCGGGGCTTATATGTGTTGTGGATTGTTCTAAACCAATGCTTCATGACCCCTAACTTATAAATTAATTGGATAAAAGCACATTTGCTTGAGGACAAGCAAATACCAAGTGTAGGGATATTTGATAAGGTTTTAAAATGTACCTTTTTGAGGGGTCGTTTAAGCCCTTATTTGATCACTTTTGTATCCGTTATTACTTAATATCGTTCCTTTTCACTTTTTAGGTCTCTTGAAGGCAAATTGCTGGAATGGCACTTATTTGGATGAAAAGGCGTGAATATACGAAGAAAATGGCCAAAGTCAAGAATCGAGACACTCAAGCTGCTGAAATACAAGGGGACGGCATCATGTGTTAATTGCGACGCCGTCGGAGCACTTCTGTGACGGCTCAGTAGCCAAATTGCTTATTTTCAAGTGACGGAAATCATGTCCTCAATAGACCTGAAATATGTGAGGTGCTACAGTCTCCCCCGTTACGGAAATCATGTCCTCATGATTTTGTTTGATGTACCCGAGAAGAGATGCGGATATTTCTGTCACATTTGGTCCTCTCATTCCCAGGTGTATTCAGGCCCTCGGCGAGAATTCCAACCACGACCTAAGAGACTAACATCATACATGTCACACATATCCTCCAAGTGTCTCGGTAAATCGTAGACTTGATCAGCATAATCCTCAAAATCTTCAAGCTCAAAACCCCCACCACCCCCAGAAGCTAAAAATGACGCCATAGGGTTATCCGGCTCCAAAACCTCATCCTCTTCACTGTCAGAACAGGTCACATTCCCGACTTTAGAAAACAGATTACTTACCTTGGTAGCAGAAAAGGTCATAGTCTCCGGAGGCTTAGAAGCCGCACCAATATCAACACGAGAGTCCTTCCCCCGAGAACCATCAATACCTGCTTCCATAGTAGAACCAGAAGACTTCCCAGTCTTCGCCTCGTCAGTAGTAGAATCAACCACAGTACTTGGGATGCCCGTGTCATCTTGCACCTCAAGAGTCCCAAAAGAGTTAGACATAGTAATAGGTGTACCTTTAGGATTAACACTAGCAAATTCCGGTGTCTTCGTCTTAGCAACATAAACCTGCTTCCTAGGTGCAAATCTAGGACCCTTACCCATATTAATACCACTAGACATCCTCGTACCTTTGGGTTTGGCTTTCCGATTCTGCACCACCTTAAACCCATCATCAGGCTCATCCAAAGACGAGGTGGGAGCAACATCATGGTGTTCCTTAATACTCTTAGGACAACAAGCATTAACATGCCCAAACACTTTACATTCAGTACAATGTGGAGGTTTCCATTCATATTCAACCTTGATACTCGCCGTAGTAAAACCACTATCATCCTTTTTAGGGATCGCCATAGTAACCACATGTTTCAGTTCAGATTCCGATGATAATTCAACAAGGGATTCGGCTTTGTTTCAACTGTTTGGCCTCACGATCCATTATTTCAATAGGTTCCTCAATAAAATGTAGCTTGTCATCGAGCTTAATCTCGTCTAGTGGAATGACAAGGCTTTCATCGGATAGACATTTCTTAAGGTTTGACACGTGGAAAGTGTTATGAATTCCAGTTAATTCTTGAAGTAGCTCGAGTTTGTATGCTACCGGACCAACTCTTTCTAGGATTTTGAATGGTCCAATATATCGTGGACTTAGTTTCCCACATTTTCCAAAACGGATTACGCCTTTCCAAGGCAAAAGGCGAGACTTTCAGCATATTTTTTTTGGGTAAAAGGGTTAATTCACCCCGGTAAAATATATTACTCCAAAAAACGTTGAGGTACAAAGGATGAAGGTGAGTTCCTTCATCTCAGTCCCTTAGGACACTTACAGACTCGAATATAAGAATGACACACCATTCTTATAACCTACAATAAAATGACCCTACCAATAATGACAAAGTACATAAAAAATTATACAATACTACTCAAGAAAAGTACTTGAGCCTTTTATATCACTATTGTAGTCCACTTTAACTTCCATGAAGAATCCACGAAAGACCATCCAAGCATTCTTCAACATAACATTTGTTTGTAGTACCAAAGAAACCCACAAACAAAACCTTCATGATCATGCAACCAACAACGAAACCTAGAGTTTTTGAATAAGAACCCTAGAAACTTAACATCCATAGCGATCAGCATCATCAGTGCAACGAATCATGTAAAACATTCAATCCCATGCACCAAATAACACAGATGTAACGATCATAGGTCTTAGCGAACCCTAACTTCCAATCCCATCGTATACTAGACCAATCATACCAAATAGATCACAATACCATCAGGCCTGTACGTAATACGAATCAAGAACGAACAATAAGGTGATTCACACCCTAACTTCCATTAAGGTTTCCAAAAACCTTAACTTCCAACCATCGTATTATAGACCAAATCAAAACGAATAGTACCATATGCCACCAGGTCTGAATAATCAAGACGACTTCAAAGGTTTAAAACAAACCCTAACTTCCAATTCAACCAGCAACATCGATCAAAATAACAGATTATAAATCAGCAACATGAATTTGAAACGACGACAAGGGTTTTAGAACAAGTATCCCTAAAACTTGACTTACATCAACATCAATAACAAGACCGAGTAGTGTCAATTATTATTCAACATGAGCAGCAGGTCTTGGAACGAAGCCAAGGGTTTTTTGAACAAGGAACCCTCACAACTTGACTTACATCTCTCTCATAACCCCCAAACATAATCACTAAAATCAGCGTAGAACTTGCAATCACAAACCAATCCCTAAAAAGGGATAACTTTTCGCGAACACCCATAAAACCCTAGAACGGGTTTACAAACCAACACATCGTATCAGGAATAAGAGATCGATCTAAAAATCATAAAGATAATCAAACCGACTTGAATGATGAATCCTCGAAAACGATTAGAACAAAGCAGATTTGCCGAAACCCTAAAAAATGAGAGCACAAAAAATAACAAGGGTTTCGACAACACCAACACCACCCTACCAATCTTTTGCACACTAAATACGAAACCCAAGATGAGAGATCGTAACGAGTGAAGCACTTTAACCAAGCAATTGATTAAACTATGCGCAGAAAGATGGATGAGATCGACCCTTAAATATGTAAAGTGAATTAAAACCGACTTAACAATGATCAGAATAAGGTGCGATAAAAAAGCCTAGTGGCGATTTAAAACCCTAAGAAAACGAATCACCAGAATTAACCCACCCCTAATGAACCAGCAAGGAACTGAAAAGAATCAATTCGAGACAAGAATCAATAGGAATAGGGAAGATTTGATGAAGAACGATTTAGCCTAGTAAGGGTTAGAAATCGCCACCAGGGAGAGAGAATAGTTAGGGTTTATTGTCGGAAAGTTTTTTAGTAGTTCCCAGGTAGAAAGTAAGAATATTCTAATCTTCTTACTTTCTACCTTAGCTTTTATCTGTTTGTCCCCTGTTCCAATGTTTTGACAGCAGTCTGCCAAAAATTTTGAATATGGGAGACATAGATAGTGGGGTTTGTGATAAGAGCATACCTTATGTATGATTGGTTTAGAAAATCCACTATCTGATGAAATTGTTCACTACCTTCAGGCTTTTCCAAAAACGCGACCTGATTGTGAGATTTGACAAACTCTAAATTATCCATGATAAAATTTCCGTTATACTGCTGGGTTTTGATCGGAATTAGTTGAATTAACAGTTGGTACTGGCAATTGAGATTTTATTAGGGTTTGAGAGAGTTGCGTATGTGATAATTCTTTCATAAAATAAAATCAGATAAAAATATGGAAAGTGAATAAGTATCACAAGTAACAACCCTATAAATATGACTTAGACAGATAAAAATCCCCAACGGCTAGTAAAACGGTTTTAACCGCACAGTACCAACGGCTACTCAGCAGTACAAAAATTTTACGCTAGCATTACAAACTTTTTGAAAAAAAATTTATCTGACAGTAGAAACTTGTTAACTTTGAAAAACATATTGTCCACCAAATTTTGAGAAAACTAAGTGTATATGAAGAACACTTATCATAGGTTTTAGCAAACTACCAGCTATCAACGGATTTGAGATGTCTTTACCAATAGTCGTTTGCTTTGGACTAGTTAACTCTTCACTATAAGGTACGGTAAGCTAAAAACAATATAGTTTTTGGTAAACTATCAACCATGAACGGATTTAAGAAGTCTTTACCAAGAACTGTTTGCTTTTGGACTAGTCAGTTCTTCATAATACATGGTAAACTGATTATCATTGCACTCTCCAGTGCACAAATCCACTACAAAGATGAAATCTTCAAGAAGATGGAAGGACTTCCTTACAAAAGAAGTTTTCCTAACCTGTAAATGTTAGTAGACACCAAGAAAAATACAATCCAAGATGTTCACACATATGAACTTATCAGGTTAGGAAAGCAGTACCAAAATTTCATACTGACAGTACAAACTGCTTTCATCAGAAAACTCAATATAGCAGTAGAAACAGATTCTGACCTCAATAACAGTACAAATCCTTAACAAAACTTAAAAAAAACACAATATACTTGCAATTAAAAACTGAAATCTACCCACATCAAAGCCTTTTTTGAGCAAGTCTACAACATTGTTATCAGTATGAATTTTAACAATTTGAATAAGTTTCTTTTCATAACAATCTCTTATAAAATGGTGTCTTATCTCAATATGTTTTGTTTTTGAATGAAAACAGGATTTTTAATAATGCACATTGTACTGCTTTTGTCGATATAAAGTTTGGTGTTCATAAAATTGTACTCGTAGTACAATAATTGATTTTGTATCCATAGCACTTGACCACAACAACTTGAAGCAACAATGTACTCTGCTTTGGTAGTAGAATTTGCCACCAATTTCTGTTTCTTACACTGTCATGAAATCAACCAATATCTAAGATACTGACATCCACCAGTAGTTGATTTCCTATCCAAACATGCTCCAGCATAATCACTATCTGAGTATGCCACCAGATCAAAGGGTGAATATTTAGGATACCAAAGGTGCAACCTAGGTTGACTCCTTAAGTACCTAAAAATCCTCTTGACAACATTCAAGTGAGACATCTTGAGAGACACTTAAAATCTGGAACAGGCACACACATCAAACATAATGTCTGGTCTTGAAGCTGTTAAATACATCAAAGATCCAATCATGGACCTGTAGAGATGTATATCAACTTCTTCACCATCTTCATCTTTAACCAGAGGCTTGTTTGGATCCATAGTAGTCTTAGTAGGCTTCATGTTTCTTCAAGATATCAGTCACATACTTCTCCTGACTGATGAAAATGCCTTCATGTTTCTGCTTGACTTGAAGACTTAAGAAGAAAGTTAGTTCACCCATGGAACTCATTTGGATCCTGCTGTGCATTAAATTCTCAAACTCATCACATAACACCTTATTTGTTGAACCAAAAATAATGTCATCAACATAAACTTGAACCAATAAGATGTCACTTTTAGTCCTTTTTATGAACAAGGTTTTGTCAATTGTGCCTCTAACAAGCCCATTGGTCAACAAATATTTGGATAAGGTGTCATACCAAGCTCTAGGAGCTTGATGTAATCCATACAGTGCCTTCTCCACCTTGTAAACTTTATTTGGAAATTCAGGATCTTCAAAACCAGATGGTTGGGAGACATATACTTCTTCCTCAATTGTCCCATATAAGAAAGCACTTTTCACATCCATCTGATACACTGTGAAGTTCTTGTATGAAGCATAAGCCAAGAACAGTCTGATAGCCTCTATTCTTGCAACTGGTGCAAATACTTCATCATAATCTATGCCTTCTTGATAGTGTAAACCCTAATTCTCTCTCTCTCCCTAGGGGAGATTTCCGGCCGCCACCTTTGTTCCTTTTCCGGCCAAACCAATCTGATCCATCCTCTCTACCCTTTTTTATGGGTATGTAATACGGATTATTGTTTTTGGTATTCTTCTAAGGGTGGCTGGTTATGCCTTCCTTCTTACATCTGATCGAAATCTCCTTTTATTCTTGGGTGACGATCTTAGCGAGATGGTTAAAACCCTAACTGCTAGATTCGTTTATTCTGATCTGATATCTTCCCTTTTGTTGGGGTTTGGGATCAGTTTTAGAGTTGCAATTACTATCTTTTAGGGTTTGCCATTATCGTTGATTTCTATTGGTCTTATTTTTTAATCGTTACTTGTTCTTATTACTACACAAAGGGATGATCCCTTTTTAGGGTTTCGTTATTGGTTGTGCAGATTTATCTGGTCTTTAAACTGCTATATCTCTCTATTGTTTTGGTTCGATTTGGCTTCTCCTCATTGCTTAAACGAAACCCTTTAGGGTTTTGTTATTATCTCCTTGCAAGTAATTCCTTTTTTAAGGTTCTTATTACATGTAAGTTCCATTTGGATTCTTTGTTGAAGTGTATGTGGGTTTGTGAGAGAGATGGTCGATTTTCCAGGTCGTTATCTGTTTGTGGGTACATGTTGATGTTGGTATGCGTGTTATGGGATGATATAACTGATTATCTGTCAGTTTTAATCTGTCCTATGAGGTGCGTTTGGATGTTCATTGATGGTACACGTACATGGTATGCACGTTTGATTATGGATCTCTGCTTATCTGATTTAATTTCAAACATATGATGGTTGTTTGCTGTGTACGTGTGGTTAGTTTGAAGATGAAGATGATAGTCACTCTTGCTGCAATTATGGGTAAAATGATGGCGTAATAGCTGTGATTTGAATGTTTCATCTTCATACTTTTGGAAGTTAGGGTTGTTTCGTAACCTTATTATATGGTTTTGATCCGAACTACTTAGTGACCTGTGTTGCTGGGATATTCTTCTGACGTTGGTCTTTTGTGTGCTTTCATTTGGAAGTTAGGGTTCCTAAACCCTATTTTTTCATGTCTGATTCATACCGTATTGTTATATGCCTATCTGCTACTGTTCTTGTTCACGTGAAGTGTTTTAGCAGATGTTGTGGATCGGTCAGAGTGGGGCTGGTTGTGCTCCATGGCTGCAACCTTATCGTTGAAGACAATCGGTTCACCTACTTTAACTATTGGTTAATTCTATCATGGGGGCTGTGTTTTGGTGTTAGGATTTGTTTCCGATCTTGTTGTAGTGAGATATAGATCTTTGGGTTTCTCCATGTGTCGGGTTCTACATTCGGACTCTCTTTTGGAGATTGGTTCAAAGTCTCTTCGATTTTCTGGAAGTTAAGGTTGTTTATAGCCCTATGCTAATGTTTTAGATCCGTATTGCCTTGGCCTACATTCTTATCTAGGTTATTATTGCTTTGATTCATGCGCAATAATAATAGCAGATGCAGTGTGTTTGAATGTTTTCTGGTTGCTAGTGTTTTTGGTATGAAACATTATTGCAAGTTTGGTAAACGGTGTATTGGGGTCCTGATTTACGTGCTTGGCTACTTTTTTTTTTGGTAAAAGGCCTTCCGCCCGGTAAAATTCATTACACCAAAAAACATTGAAGAACAAAGGATGAGGGTGAATCCCTCAACTCTGCCAGATTAGGGCTAAACAAAAGCACAAAAGCACTAACAAGCTTCTACCAGCTATCTAACAAGAAACACAAAAGAAATGTTGATGACAAGCCATAAACAACAACTAACTATTTCCTATTGCGTCCCTGCACTTTGAAGTCTCCCGAAGAACCACCGCAAGGGCTGCTACTGGTCTTCATAAAACACCACACTTAAATTTCAAACACATTAAACCCTAATTCTCTCTAGGTAAATGGCGACCAACCCACCTCTTCAATCAATTCGTTTTTTCTCTATCTGATTTGATTCCTACACCTCATAAAACTCTTGTTTTTGGTTTACTAATCTTTGATTGTACCCCTAAACAGTTTTTTATTAGGTTGCGGTATCATTCTTTTAGGGTTGAATCGTTTTTTAGGGCTAGCCACCAATTTTATTCATATTTTATTGGATCATCATTGCGCTATCATTGTTCTACTATGGAGGTCGATGAGGGTTTCAATTTTCTTTCATCCCTGATCGTGTTCTTGTTTTTTCTGTCTCTTTGCTGGTTCGTGGGAGTGTAGGGTTTTTGGGTTTTTGTGTTGATTCGTTATATTATTGCTGGTTTGTATGGATAGATCGGCAAATCAGAATCTTGAGGGTAATGATGTAAACGCTGATATATCTAAACCTGTAGGGGCTGTTTTTTATGATGATGAAAGGGAGGATGAGTTCCCCTTGTTGAATTTATTGGCGAAGAAGATTAGGAATGTGGATGGGCACATGATTCGTTCGAGTAGATTACCTCTTAGGGCTGTTTCTTTTGAGCCGCAACCTGCCAATCAGACCCTTTATTCTCATGTGGGTGGGGAGTCGAGTTTGGCAGCAAGTACGCTAAAGGAAGGTCTGATTGAAAAGGAGGTGAGTGATATGCATGGAAAGCCTACGAATGGTATGGAATCAGTCTTAGGAAAAAAGGTATTGATGCGAATGAGTCAAGGGCTGCTACTGGTCTTCATAATTTATTTGCGTCAATTGTTATCGATGCTCCTTGCAAGCGAAAGGTAAATTTTTGTTCCATAACATCTAATGAAGTTGTTGATCATGCGGATTTGGCTATTCCATTAGCATCAGTTGAAGAGGTTAATAATCGGTTTGTGAATACGCTTTATGGGTATTTTATTAGGAAGAGGTTAGCGTTTCCTATAGTTGAGAACTACGTTAAAAATACTTGGGCTAAGTATGGTATTGAACGTGTTATGCTGAAAAATGATTTTTTCTTTTTCAAATTCTCAACTCGGAAGGGCATGGAACAAGTTCTAGAGAACGGCCCGTGGCTCATTCGTATAATTCCTATCATCTTGAATACATGGGATCTCAACTCTGTTCTTAAAAAAGATGAGATTACGAATGTTCCTGTTTGGGTTAAGCTTCATAATATACCGGTTGCTGCTTATACTGAAGTAGGTTTGAGTCTTATTGGTACTATGATTGGTAAGCCTATTATGCTTGATGCATATACGAGTGATATGTGTCTGAAATCGTGGGGTCAAACTGGTTATGCGAGAGCTCTTATTGAGGTGTCTTCAGATATGGTTTTAAGAGATTCTTTGGTTATCGCTATTCCTTTCCTCAATAAGACTGGCCATTCGTTGGAAACTATTGAAATTGAATATGAATGGCAACCTCCCCGATGTTCGGTTTGTAAGATTTTTGGTCATATTGATGTGCATTGTCCAAAGAATTGTAAGGCTGCTTCTTCGTCTGCTAATCATGATGATGGTTTTATTGAAGTAAAACACAAGAATGGCAAAGGTAAGCAGCAGGCTAAACATCCTTCTCGGCCTATAGGAGGTATCCGCTTAAATAAGCCTAAGCCTAATTACTACTATAGACCTATAAGTAAGCCTAGTGATAAGGCTTCTACATCTCATCCTAAGGTTTTCAAGCCTGTTAATGATGGTGAAAAATCTAGTACTATTGATGTTAATAGTGTCTCTTTGAAGAACTCTTTTAATGCTCTTATGAATGAAGATAATAGTGTGGAAGAATCTAATGTTCATTATAAGGATGCGAGTTCTAGTAAGGCTCAAGTGGAGGTGGTAGAGGAAAGTGATGATGAAGTCTACGAAAACTATTGTGCTTGGCTACTTGTGACTCATTATTATGTTGTTTACCAATATTTGGTTTGTGTGGTAAGTCGTCGAAGTCTACTATCTCTTTGTGCGGCTTATCCATGTTGGCATAATTTGTGGTGCTATGGTGCTTATGGAAGTGGAAGTTAGTATTGCACACGAGGGTAACGCAATGAAGATTTTGATGATAGAGTTGCTCACTTTGGATGTGGTTCTTTGAACCTTGTAGTATTACATTTTGATGGACTTCTATGACAACTTCTGAAGACTCAAGGGTCTCTACTTGAATAACATTTAATTTGTCATATTTTTATAGTCGTTGTAGTTTGTGTTCAATTATTAGTTATAAGAGTGGTTTTTCACTCTTATATTGTGGTTATTGGTAAGTTACAGGAATGATTTTTCATTCTTATATGAGAGTCTGTAAGTGTCCTAAGGGACTGAGATGAGGGATGTATCCCTGAGCCACTAACCTTGCCTTGTTTCTGACAACAATACCTCTTTCATCCCTCTTGCATCTGAAAACCCATTTTGACCCTATTCTCTTCTTCCCATTAGACAAATCCACCAAGGTCCAAACTTCTTGAAGCTTGAATTGCAGCAACTCCTCCTGCATAGCTTGCACCCAGCTTGAATCTTGTAATGCCTTATAAGCATTCTTGGGTTCCATCTGTGATAGAAAACAAGCAAACATGCAGTTTTGCAGATCTTTGTGGTTGTTTCTCTGATGAAGGGTTTGAGCAAATAACCCTTGATTCTTCAATCCTTTAAGTTTGCTTCTTGTTTGAACAGCAGACTGAGAATCTCCTAGAATTTGACCTTTTGGATGATCTTTATGAATTCTAGTTGTGTGTGTAGGACGGGTAGCATAAGAAGACTCCATATTATGCAGATCAGCCTCTACACTAAAACCATCCAAAACATCATCATCAGAGTCTTCATAAATATGCTCCAAACCAGGCATATTAAGATCATTTGGATAATCAGCATTAGCATAGGACTTCCCATCTTTGTCCACTGTGGGAAACCTTGGATATGGAGAAATGTTAGGCTTAGAAGTAGAAAATGCTGGCCTATAGATAGGCGTGTCAGTAGGAACGGGTGAGCTAATGATAAATATTAGTAGGAACTGGTGAGCTAGTGCCAGTTTCTCTTCCTCCATTAACAGAATTTGCTGATGTATTTTCTTGAGCTTCATCATCAAGTTGTGGTCCTTCAGTAACCACCTTATGCACATCTTGCCAGGGTGAATCCCTTTTACCCAAAAAAAAGGTTTAGCCCCACTTTCTGCATCACCTTTTGCCACACTTTCAAGTGGATCAACTTCTGGGCTCTTTTTCTTCAAGTCTTTGGGCATGAGAAGCTTGTCCAGTTTCCACTTTTCAATAAGCACAAATTTCTCTGCAGATCCATTCTTCTTAGCTTGTGTACCTGCATTTGAATTTCTTTTTGTACCTGCAGACTGGTTAGTTGTACGGGTAGAGCTCATAGTTCATAGTTCTGGTTAGAGAATCAATGTCAAATAACCAGTCAGGTCCACTTTCTGCAATGTTAGGTGAATTCTCACTAAACTTAACATGTAAATTCTCTTCCACATCCCTAGTTCTACTGTTGAACACCCTAAAGGCCTTGCTATTAGTGGAATACCCTACAAAGAACCCTTTGTCTGCCTTCTCATCAAATTTTCCTAGGTGGTCTATGGTATATAAGATAATAACAGAACACCCAAATGGTTTTAAGAAATCTATCATGGGCTTTCTACCATGCAATTGTCTGTTCTTCACCGTGAACTCGATAGTGGAGTTCCTGATGGGATCTGCTATTTAACATTAGCAGTGCACCAGAACTCCCTGAGGTAATTGTGGTATATCACCTTTGGGGTTAATGTAAAAGCTTTGTTTAGAAAATAGTTTTGGAGGAACTTTGCCATTTCCTTGTATTGAGGAAGACTTTTTGGGTAGGAAAAGTTCCAAACAACGTTATTTTGAACATTTCCATGCTTTCAAATGTAAATTCAACGTTTGGATCATATGTGTGTGATGAAGCCATTTGAAAGATTTTTTAAGGTTTTGAAAAGATATCACACAAAAGAGGTTTAACAGATTTTTGCAAGTTTTAAAAGTGTTTTTGAGAGAGATTTGAAAAAAAAAAAAAAAAAAAAAAAAAACTTTTCTTGCAAATATGTGTGTGTGATGTGTTTGAAAAAATTAGGGTATTTGTAGTGTGGAAATAGTGGTGCAAGTTTTTCATGGCGTTAGTTTGACATCGTTTGGGTTACCGCATTTAATGCCACCACTATTTGAACCGTCGTATTCACGACTTTCTAGGGGAACAATTGCGCAGTTCTGCAATAGCACTTTTGCAGAGATTTTGTCGCAACATAAAATATCAAAAGATATTGTTTATGAGTGTTGGTATTAAATGCCAAGTGGGAAAGGGCAATGGGCAATGAGTATGATTCATGTACAATGGATGCCAGTTGGTTAGGAGGGTACATATATTCTTTATTAAATGATATCAGTCACCTACCTAGGACATTTAGTAACTAAATACTTAGAGCATTTATGTAACACCCCTGAAAATTGGGTTTTAGCGGAAGCATACAAGTTTTGGGTGCTACTAATCGGTATCACAATACAAGCATAGAATAACGGTTTCTCATATGAAAGCTCATTTGTTCAATGAAATCAAAGTTTATAATAAAATTTAAAGCAGAAATAGGCCCATAATAAAGAAGCGGTCCCCAAGTACAAATATCAGAGTCGTCTATAACCATGCCATGTCATTGCCCAAGCGCCTCCAAAAATTTACTATCGTCTCAATACCTGAGAAAAACATGCTAAAAGGGTCAGCATAAAGCTGGTGAGTTCATAGGTTTAAGTTCAAATTCATTAGTGGACCTGTAAGAGTTTATTTGCTATGCGAGACTAAGATAGATGCACAAACATATAATCACATATCAAATCGCAAGTGGGATCCCAAGCGACTCTAGCCAGCACGGTTGTAGCATGGTCAAACTACCCTGGTCTAGATCGGAGTAAATAACCATTCACAGCTAGGCATCACGTTATAGCATCAAAATGCTACCCTAGTATCATTCAACAACTACCACACATCTATCTAAACCAGTCAACGCATAAGCAAATTTAAATCTGATAACCTAATTTTTTTTTAACAATGAGAATTTTTGCTCATCAAAATTATATTTCTCATCATACGTATTGAGGATTTTTTCGAAGAATAAAAAGTTTGTGTTTGCGAAATAATTTGTTCATAATAAAAAATAGCAAAAAAATAAAATGACGTTCAAAATCTTTTCAACCAATTTGATTCTCTAACTTCATCTTTGGGGTGAAATTATTTTCATATTTTTTGACATTTTTTTATGAGATTGTTGTTGTTGTTGCGAACCAGTGGTAAAAGAAAACAAATAGAAATCTTTACTGGAAAAAAAATGAAATATGACACGGTTTTGATAATTTAGTGTGGAAATGTTATAAGGCTCACACAATTTAAAATCTGGTATTGGCTTATCATATTCTCAGCTCATTTCCGAGTTTGCTCGAAATCATATTCGGCATACATGCCTCGCCTTATTTCTATTATCTATTTATTCATAAGCTCATTAGTGTTTAGAGTTGATCGAGAATAAAACACCTCGAGGGTGCTTGTTTTGCCTTGTTTGCGTTGGATTCACATAACCCTTAGACCCATAAGTGTGTGATAATGTCGAGTCATTTACTCAAATCGGGTAGTACCCGATTAACACGAATCAGGTGTTGGTTCCTTGCTGTTAATCTTTTGTCATTGTGCTTGTGTTTTGAGGATACTTCTCGTGTCAGTCTATGTCCAAACCACTCAAAATCTCCTGAGGCTGTTTTGCTATGAATTGTACTTGGGCCTCAAGCCCATATTCCATTGAGGGTCTAATTGATTTGTTGGAGATGGGTTAGCAGCTGGGCTACGTGGCCCAGTACCGTGAAGAGCCCATTTAGTGTCAATCAGTCCCTAAGGTAGACGCGAGTACTTCTCGACTCATCCGACTATCATGTCCGCGACATAATTCCCTTCTTGACTCATTCAAGTCAACACAACTAGTACTATATATACATAAAAGATTTTAGCAAGACACCTCGAAATCTATACTCCATATCGTCAACACTACAACAAAACTTTATTCACAAATCAATATAAACATTTAAGCAAAAATTTGGAAATATGATTGTTTAAATAAAAGAGTATTTTGTAATAATTATAAATGAAAGCTAAATATTTTCATACTCCTAAACCAAGTATTTGGAAAATACAAACTTTTAGTCAATTACTTACAATACAAAATTTGATTATTTAAACTTGATAAAATTCACCTTTATAAAACTTTAACAATAGTCACCTCGGACAAAAAGGTTATACATCCGGGTCACGCCCAAATTTTCTACAAATATAATATATACTTTCCATAACAATTTGAAATAATTATATCGACACTTACTTTATTTTGTAAGTGCAAGCTTGATCATTTTGCTTAACCATTCTTTTAAAGTGTGTTCATTTATAAAAATGACACATGAAATGTATTTGAAAATGTACTAATGTATATAATGGTACATAAATCTTTTAGTAGCAACATAAATATAGATATAAATATATATACTTTCTTCATTCATGATATCCAATTAATCCAATAATGTCTCATAACAAATGTACATATTTTTCGTACATCGTCATCCGGTTATCAACAAACCGAAGTCTTGTTCATCCTTGATATCTCTTCTGCGTGTACCCTTCCAAGTATTATCATTGGTCATCATTAAACCAAAGTCGAAATTCCTTCTTTGAGATTTCCTTCCATGTCATACCCTCATAAGCCGAAATCCATCAAAATATTTGTAAATCATTTTAAGATAAATGATATCACATAAGCAACAACAACAACAACAACAAAAACATTTAAAAATTTATAAAGTTAGTTAAACTTTACCGAGTCTTAAACATGAGTAAAGACTAAATTGCCGTATTAATTAGGTTGCGTTTCGGAGCCGTGCACTATCACTTCTTGATTTAATTCCCTTAGACTTCATATTGCACATTGCCAAGGTGAGTTTCATAGCCCCATCTTTACTTTAACTGTTTTATAAACCCCATGGGGGAAGATACATGCTACATACTTTTCTATGATCACAATTGCTTACAAATGAATGTTTTCCGATTTTATTATTGCCTAAGTTAGAAATCGGTAGCTAATTTACTCACGTAGAGATAGCTTCTTTGCCTGGGTGCGTGACCACCTGCTTTATTTGGGTACATTCATACATGCTTTACTTGGGTACGGGGTTACCTCCAAGTACGTTCATACTTACTTTACTCGGGTACGGGGTTACCTCCAAGTACGTTCATACTTGCTTTACTTGGGTACGGGGTTACCTCCAAGTACGTTCATACCTGCTTTACTTGGGTACGGGGTTACCTCCAAGTACATTGATACCTATTGTGATTTGGTTGCGTAGACACCAACACATAACTAAAACACTTAAGGTTTTGTCATGAGCTTAGACCGTATAATACTTTATTTCGTGCCATTGGGTTACATTGGTCACACCTTACAAAATCTTGTGGTTCACTATTACATTTATTAAATGACAAATTTTCACTTTCAAAACATTGTGGGTTACACAATGATCTGATTTCTTTCAAAACATTATGGATTAGACAATGGTATTATTTTTACGATAGTACAAAAGATGCAACGATTACTAAATTCTTTTGATAAATACTTCTTTTATATTACATTACTTTTACTCAAACCTATGAACTCACCAACCTAGTGTTGACACTTTTTAGCATGTATTTTCAGGTTTTGAGGTGATAACTTATCTTTGGAGGTGCAAGGCAAAGGCATGGTATAACACCCTAAAGTTTGGAAGATCTTTTAAAATATGTATGAGAATTTAACCTAAGTTATATATGAATTCGGACCACTATATTGTCTAAGTACATATAAACTAATCAAAGTGTCTAAACATTGGCTAAATTAAACACTGATGTTATGAAGATTAAACTATAAAATGTAATGTCCTAAGCCAAAGTTAAAAAAAAAAAAAAAAAAAAAAAAAAAAAAAAAAAAAAAAAAAAAAAACCTAATACATAAAATCACACGCCTATAAGTTTCATAAAGAAGTCCCATTGTATTTTATACCTTGTGCATCATTTTGAAAAGTAGCTAGATAACATTTGAAGTTTGAAAAGATATGGTCACCAAGTCCCCTTTTGACTCGGCAAACCATTCTTCCAACTCCCACATGTATCAAACCGACTACCTCATTTTCTATCTCATTCACAAACCCTAAACTAAGTTATACAAATAGCAGCCTCTTTTGTTCTCTTAAAAAAAATCGAATAAGGTACGAAGGTGGTGGTTTAGTCTGGTGAACGACCTGGGTTAGCAAGACAAGGTGGTGACCGGGTTCGGTTGTCCTAGCTTGGTGTGATCAGGTTCGAAAGGGGTAGGTTTTGGCTCTTGTGTCCTTTGCTTCGACCCAAGGTATATCGATCTCTTTGGTTTTTCTATTCAATCGACATATATATAATTTATAACCTAAAGATAAAAATGATATTCGATCTTGTTGTTCTCTACATACTTAGTACGTGTCTCGTCAATCCGTAAAATGAAAAGCAATGGGTTCGTGATTGCATGATCTCGTTTTGTGTTTGCTACTGTCGTATGGTGTAAAAGCGTGCTCATTTAAATACGTGAATCAAGGGTTTAATTATGTGTGTACGTGCATGAGAACTGCATAACGGAGGGTTGGTATTTGTTCTGTTTTGAGACATTCGTATCTGTTGGTTATATACGTCTCCATGTTGGCTTGACACTTAAAAGTACATATTAGAAACTGGTTATAAAAGTGAATAATTAAGAAGGTCATGCATGTGGATATATGTAATATAAAAATTGGTTATAATGTGATTTCATATAAATGGTGGAGCGTCAACTTGAGTATCCATGAATATATTTAAAGATATTTCACTTTTAATCCTCATGTTTAAGAAATGTCTCATGCAAACCTTGTACTTTTATAAAATGACACATTACACCCTAGACTACCAAAATAATATTTTTGAGTTCTTTTTACAATATTTGTCACTAATAACCTCAAACTTTGAAAAGTTATACTTTAAACCTTAAGGTTGGAATATTTATATTTTAAACCTAAACTATGATAATTATTAGACCTTTATTTTATTTAAGTTGCATTTGTAAACCTAAACTTTCTCTTTCGGATAAATACACTATTTTGATCACTTTTCTAATTTAGAAAAATATTTAACGTGATTACTTAATAATAAAAATTAAGAATTCGGTAAAATTTCTAAGTACGAAAACTTACTAAAAATAGAAACTTACTAATTATGGGAACCTGCTAATTATGGGAAGTTTCTAAAAATAGAATGAAACTCTAAATATGAACAATTATGAATATGAAATGGTTTCTAAAACTTAAACGACCATTATTAGTGTAGATTCGCGGAGGAAGGAGTAGCCTTTGGTTACTTGTGTATTCTGGTGGTTTGCGTTACGGTTTGAGGTACAGATATTCTTTCCCTTTTTAGTAGGGATACTTTGTACGTTCTGATCCTTTGACATGATCATTTTCTATGATTCCCCTATGATGATCCTTTGTTTTCTTTCTCAACTGATTCGTATGCTATGATTCTTCGATATGATTCGTTCCATTTTGACTTCGGTATGATATGTTATGATATGATTCAGTTTCCATGACTTGTACGCTTATGATTCAGTATGATTTGGATATGATTATGATTTGTACGTTCTGCCCCTTTTGTTACGAGCCAACTAGCCATGGAGGTACCATGGCCATGTCATTGATGGCACCAATGGCATGACACTATCTGGGGCGGTGTGATTAGTCCCCGGCGTCCCCATTATGATTTGATATGATAAGATTTGTGATTTGTGGTGCCTTATTTGCATATGTATACCTGTCTAGCTAACGGGATACATATTGCCTTATGTACGGGGGGGGGGGGGGGGGGGCGTATGGATGCATCCTAGGCTTATGATTTGATATGATATGATTTGATGTGATTCGATATGATTTGTGTGGATTTGGCGTTTGGGCTGTGCGTGCCTTGCACCCCCTCTCGCACTTTGGTACTTGTGAGGTCTCCCCTCCCTGGACCCTTTTGTAAGTAGTGTCCTTCATGTGGCATGCTGGACGCATAGGATTATTTGCTCGTGGGCATCTTTCATTTATGATTCATTATACTTCATTGGATTATGTATTCGTATGTTCGTTGTGTTCTTCATGTGGCATGTTGAACACCTTTTGCTTTGGTATTTTCATTATGTTTTCTTCATGACCTGATACTTTATTGTTTATGATCTCTCTTTCACTTTGATTGTTATCTTTTGCTCATTTGATACGCATACCTTCATTCAGTTACTCATTTGACCTTTCGTTCACCCAGAATCCTGATCTAGTCCATCCAACAACTATGTGGGGTTATAGTTATTTGAATTTAATATGATTTCATTCCATGTGGTTTCCAAACTTATGTATCAGACTTTTACTTCATATGTTTATAATGCTATGACATGAGTATGTGATTCTCTTGTTTATTATGTTGATGTATGACTACGTGATTTGCCTACTCCCCATGCTTATATTTGATTAACTGAATTACCTGTTGCCATGCCAGTATGAAATTATTCGGTTACCATGTTAGGATGTGCTTATGTGGTTTGTCTAGATGCCATGCTTTTATGTAAATCTGTGACTTAGCGGCTTTTGGTGATGTCCTTATATAATTACTTCTTAAGTTTTTTGGGTAAAGGGGAGTAATCCTGCACCCTGGTAAAGTTTATTAACCAAAAAAAGTTTAAGTACAACGGATGAGAGTGAATCTCTCACCTCGGCCCGTTACATGGGCAACAGACACACACTAAAAGTGCAATTAACCAAAATAATTACATAAGAAAGACATGCCAATCTTATGAACTATCAAACAACCAAATTTACTTCCTACCACGTCCTAAGAGACTAACATCATACATGTCACACATATCCTCCAAGTGTCTCGGTAGATCATACACTTGCTCAGTATACTCATCAAAATCTTCAAGATCAAAACCCCCACCACCCCCAGAAGCCAAAAATGACGCCATAGGGTTATCTGGCTCCAAAACCTCATCCTCTTCACTGTCAGAACATGTCACATTCCCGACTTTAGAAAACGGATTACTAACCTTTGTAGCAGAAGAAATCACAGTCTCCGGAGGCTTAGAAGCCGCACCAATATCAACACGAGAGTCCATCCCCCGAGAACCATCAATACCTGCTTCCTTAGTAGTACCAGAAGACTTCCGAGTCTTCGCCTCGTCAGTAGTAAAATCAACCACCGTACTTGGGATGCCCGATTCATCTTGCACCTCAAGAGTCCCAAAAGAGTTAGAAGTAGTAATAGGTGTACCTTTAGCATTAACACTAACAGCTTCCGGTGTCTTCGTCTTCGCAACATATACCTGCTTTGTAGGTGCAAATCTAGGACCTTTACCCATATTAATACCACTAGACATCTTCGTACCTTTTGGTTTGGCCTTACGATTCTGCACCACCTTAAAACCATCATTAGGTTCTTCCAAATTCGAGGTGGGAGCAACATCATTATGCTCCTTAACACTCTTAGGACAACCATCAGTAACATGCCCAAACACTTTGCATTCCGCACAATGTGGAGGCTTCCATTCATATTCCACCTTGATACTTTCCGTGATAAATCCACTATCGTCCTCTTTAGGGATCGCCATAGTCACCACATGTTTAAGCTCAGAATCTGATGATAATTCCACAAGAGCACGTGCAAAACTTATGCGACCCCATGAATCAACACACATGGAACTAGTAAAAGCATCTAGCATAATCGGCTTACCCACCTGAGTAGCAATAAGGCTTAACCCGTCTTCCGAGTATGCAAGTAACGGCACGTTATGCAATTTAGTCCATATGGGCACTTTAGTAACCTCACTCTTAGACAATAGCACGTCAGGAGTCCATTTCGTGAGAATGATAGGAGAATTGCGAATAATCCAAGGGCCCCGCTGAATGACATTATCCACACCCTCTTTAGAAGCAAACTTAAAAAGGAACACACCATCATCATTCTTCATGAGTTTCTTTAACCCAAACTTACCCCACGTGTTAGTTAAATAATTTTGGACCAAATGAAAGGCAATATTCTTGCCAACAAAGAAGCCAACAAGAGTATTATCATAACGGTTACACACACTCTCCATAGCAGCCTTAGGAAGAACCGTATCATGATTTTCAATCCGATTATCATTCACTAATGGTCGGAAGTTAACTTTCCTAATGACTTGACCCGGATTTAAAACGTTAGCAAACGACCTTACGGTATTGGACACATTATCACTACCATTAGCATCAAGACCAGAAGTTGACACCTTAGACACATTCATAGTAGCAGTAGCATTCCCATCCATCGAAGTAACACCAGGGGAGACCAAAACCGGATTCACATAAGCATCCGGATCAACAGCTTTAGTAGGATTCACATTAAAGCTCGAATTTACCCCTCCCAAAACGGAACCATCCATATTAACAACCCATGGATCCGGACAAGATGTTTGTTCCAAATTAAGAGTACCCCAAACAGAATCTGACTCAACATCATGCGTGCTAGGGTTTAGAACAACCCTAGCAGCCTTACGCAACTCAGGACCAGCATTGTCACCCTCGATACCACGTTCACCTTTCCAACGCCTGAATATCAACCCTAGGATACGGATTCGTGTCAGTGTTCACACCAACTTGATCGGCCAAGTTGGTGGCTGTTTTAGAAGCCATCACCAAAGAACCATCTTTGTCAAGAAAACCTTTCTCCATCTCTCTAAAAACCCAAAAACAACCCAAACAAACTCCAATACGGAACAATAAGCAAACAGCAAATGAACAATAACAAGAACGAAACCCTAACTAAAAAGTTAGGGTTTTGAGATTACGCACCATATCCTAACCTGCTCCCATGATCAATCAATGATATAACGATAAGAATACGACCAGCAAGGAGATTAAAACCAGGTAAGGACGATCAAACCACCAGCGCACCAAAAACCAAAATCGTTTTTTACAAACCCTAAAATAGCGATTGTTCAAAACTGAAGCAAACCAAGTAAAACTTAGCACGAATTCAGCCAAGGACTAAATAACAATAAAGTTAATGAGTAACAAAGGTCAATCGATGCAAAGAATCACAAGAGTTGAGGCAGAATTGAAAAAAACGATTAGGGGTTTAGGGTTTGTAAAAAAAATCACCTTGGCGACTTAAAAAAAACGTTTACACCAGATCTGATCTAAAAAACCTAAAAAACAAGCAAGGATTTGAGTAAACCAATGTTAAACGCAATGTTTAAACACTAGGATAATCAATTCAATCCAAGAATCAGAGGTTTTAGGGCAGAAAAGATGAAAAAACGATTTGGAGAAGGTAAGGGAAAAAAATCGCCACCTAGAGAGAACTTTTAGGGTTTCATTTCAAATTGCCCATTAATTACTTCTTAAGTTATAATAATTATAACTTCTTAAGTTATAATTATCATTTAATGTACTATCTGCTAACTATTGATCTGCCATGATTACATTTATGCACATGATTCCTTGCTGACAGAAATTGATTTGACTTATGTGTGTACCTATTGAACTGTTTAGTTGCCATGTTATAATCTTGCTTAGTATTATTACTGATGATACTACTTGGTATGATGACTGTACAGCTTGTCGTTGTTACTTATCTGCCTGGAGTAAACGCCATACTTGAGTTATATTATGTTGTTTCCTGTCTGCTTATAGAGTATAGTTTAGATATATGTATTTGCTTAACTGCCTTGCTTGTTTTGCCATAACATGTTGTTAGTCGTTCCGCTGCTTGATATGCTCTCACAATTTTTGGTTTCATGTTTAATTATGATACTGCCTTTCATCTTTTATGTGATTCTTTGAATGCTTGAATATTTGTATGTGCTTATATGTATTCACGGATGTTCTATCTACTATAGGGTTTCTTTGATTATGTTCTTGGTGGATATATGTTATAATGTTTTCTGCAGGTTTCCTATTGACTCATTTCATTTCGTTCATTTGTTATGATTTCGTTGTCACCTTTTGATTCATTTGGTACCTTTGTTATATTTAGCTTTTGATTTCTGTCATATCTGTTCACTGAGCTTTGTAAGCTCAGCCGCCTTTTCTTTTTCTGTGGCGGCAGGTTCTAGCAGGGCTATGGGCAAGAGTAAGAGTTGGGACTTAGAAGACCTACCCTATTTTGATATTTCACTTAATTATGGGTGTATGTTTCATATTTGTATTTCTATTTTGCATTTCTGGTTGTATTTTATCATTTGAAGTTATGATGTTCATGACTTTATTTTATTTGTATGATAAGACTTCCGCTTGCGTTACTGTATGCTTTGTATGACACCATAATGTGGCATTCTGACCCGTATCGGGTTGGGGTGTTACACATGGCATGGTCATAGATGACTCTGATTTATGTATTGGGACCACTCATTTATAATGGGCCATTTTCCGCACTAATCAATAATGTAAACATTGTTTTTGAGAATGAATAAAAGTTTATTTATGAAAAACCAATTTTTCTATGCTTATGTTGTGATACCAATTTAGTAGCACCCCAATACTTGTATGCATCCGCTGAGTCATTTTTGGGGGTGTTACACACACAAGGGTATGCAACAAAAATAACACATCATTTTTTTTGGGTAAAGGGTTTTACCCCGGTAAATATATAACCAAAAAATAATGTCGCTGAAGTACCACATCTTTCATCTTTCTTTGTCTTCAATAGTACAAATGGAATGTCGCTGAAGTACCACATTAACCTCAAGCGAAAGCTTGATAAACTAGTGTTTATGACATGCCATAAACACAAAGGACCTAGCTATATTACATCAACTAACTAGGCATAAACAAGTAAAAAAACTTGTAGCAAGCGAGCATCCCGCATCCAGCCAATCCACAAAGGGAGCAAGTTAACCCAGGAAGTCTGCCTCCTTAAAAACCCTTTCCAAGAAAAACCCAAAGGGAAAAACCTTGGAGTAGGGAAAAAGAGTACAACCCTTACCCGGCACTCCCTTCGTGAGAAATACAAATACTTGGAATCTTCCATTTATCAAGGATCAAACGAGACCGCGAGGTTAGATTCTTGAACTTGAAGGTAACCAGCTTCAACCGAATAGTAGAGACAATGATGCTAACCACTTCTGCAACAGTAGACTTCTTACGCTTGAAAATCCTAGCATTACGCTCCATCCAGATAAAGTATGTAGTAGCCGCAAGAAGTAACCGAGAAATGATGCTACCAACCGATCGCCCCTTAGATATAGGAATAAGAACAGTAACAATACTCTCCAAAGAAGGCGGGACCGCATCCATGCCAGATAAAACACGGACCTGAAACCAAACCTGCATAGAAAACTGGCACTCAAAAAATAAATGAGAATGAGAATCCGGAACCAATTCACAAAGCGGGCATCTAAGCGAGTCCAAGTCAACATTAGGACCAACATCCCATTGTCGCATCCTATCTTGGGTCTTCAGCTTCTGCTTAATAGCGAGCCACAAGTGTATTGCATGCCTCGGGATACAATGAGAGAACCAAGGAACATTACACCAATCAACCACATCAGCCCTAAGACGCATAGAATCCCATGCACCCGAAACTGAAAAACCACTAAAATTTCCATCCAACTTGCGCCATAATAATCCATCGACAGTATCATTAAGATTAGGGACCGGAATTGCAGCTAACAATGGAAAACGAGATAACCAGTCCACCGGCCATCGCCAAACACCATTAGCAATCAGATCACAAACCGAATCAGATAAATTAAAACCTGCCCGGGCAATATCTCTAGCAGTAAGCAAATCACGAATTGGGCTTAACTCACACCACCTATCAAACCAAACCGATGTGTCCTTTCCATTATTGATCTTATGCCAGATAAATGAACGAATCTTTGGTCGAATCGCAAGAAGCTTGCGCCATCCCCAGCTTCTCCCACGAAGTTTATAAGAATGAATCCATTGAACCCATAACGACTCTTTATGTGTCAAAATACTCCAAATATGTGTAGTCATGAGGGCAATGTTAAAATCATCCAAACGTCGAACACCAAGACCACCTTCTTTCTTTGGCTTACAAACAGATTCCCAAGCAACCTTAGCCTTTCCCTTTTTCATTTCTCCTTGACACCAAAGGAAACCCCTCATAAGCTGCTCTAACTCATGTATAATACGAGTAGGAAGAATAAAAACTGACGCCCAATACAGATGCATCGATGATAAAACAGACCTCACCAACTGAAGCCTACCCGCAAGAGATAAGAACTTATTACGCCAATCATTCACACGACCTTCCAACTTTTCAACCAGCACCTTACAGTCCCTATAAAGAAGTCTCGAAGATATAAGGGGAACCCCAAGATACCTGACAAGGAGAGAACCTTCTGCAAATGGTAATAGCAGCTTTAATAGCATTAGGCACATTACAAAAGAAAGCTGTACTTTTAGGGATACTTGGGACAAGACCCGAAAAGTTCTTGAAATCCTCCAAAGCCTGCATAATGACATTAACAGAATCCTGATGGCCTCTAGCGAACAAGAAGAGGTCATCTGCAAAACAAAGGTTAATAATTCTCTGTTGTTCACACAAATGATGAAACTGAAAATCCACTGCATTAGAAACCTTTGTCTGCAATATAAGAGTTAAAACTTCCATAACCAGAGTAAACAAATAGGGAGATAACGGGTCACCTTGTCGAAGACCCCGCTTACCTTTAAACCAGCCATGAAGATCCCCATTAATACATATAGAATAAGATGTAGATGAGATACATACCATGATCCAGTCAACCATTTTTGCGTGAAAACCAAACCCAATCAGAATAGCTTTAAGAAAAGCCCAATCAACCGTATCATATGCCTTCTGAATATCAACCTTAAACGCACATCTAGGTGGACCTCTCCCTCTATGATAATTCCGCATAAGCTCTTGGGTAAGTAATATATTATCAGATATACGACGACCAGGAACAAAGGCAGATTGATTAATACTAACCAACTGACCAAGGCCTTCTTTAATACGATTAGCAAGGATTTTGCTAATGCACTTATACATGACATTACAGCAAGAAATAGGCCTATAGTCATTAATCTTAGACGGGGTAGACACTTTAGGGATCAACGATATAATGGTATGATTAATCTCCTTAAGAAGCTTACCATTCATGAAGAAATCCCGAACAACAGATATAACCTCAGCACCCACAATATCCCATGCTTTCTTAAAGAAAGCAGTCGTGTAACCATCGGGACCAGGAGCTTTATCATCCCCCATAGAAAATATAGCCTCCTTTATCTCCGCATCCGTGACATGACGAACCATCGAATTAGCCAATTGGTGTGAAAGAACATTAGAAAATATACCGTACTCATCAAATGGACTACAATTGCCTTCAATACCAAGAAACTGTTCATAATGAGCAACAAAAGCACCTGCAACCTGATGACACTCATACAAGACATTGTTTGCATCTCTCACCAATTCAATTCGGTTACGGGCACATTTGCTTTTAACAATATTATGAAAGTAAGCCGTATTAGAATCACCTGCATGAAGCCATTGGACTTTAGATTTCTACTTTAAAAACCGTTCTTCGTCTAATGTAGCCTCCTTATATGCAAGAAGATAGTGAGCGTGATCATCACGAAGGTCTGAATTAGACGGATCAGTATCAATAGCCTTTTGGACCTCATCTAACTCCTTCCGAATCCTAACAACCCGCTCATGCAGATTACCTTAACTGTGCAAAAGCTTACGAAAAGGAGATTTCAGCCCCTTTAAGCGTTGAACCACACGATACATAGCACAACCATGAACATTAAGATTCCATCCCGCAGTAACCGTATCAATAAACCCATCTTTATGAACCAAAAAGTTAGAGAATTTGAACGGTTTAGGCTTCGGCTTAGTTACCTGGGGAATACGCAGAACACACGGAGAATGATCTGAAATACGATAAGGTTGAAATATAGCAAACGAACCTGGAAACAAGTCAGCAAATTTCAGATTGCCCATCACCCTATCAATTTTCTTCAATGTACCAAATGAGCCTCTTGGTTTCTGATTCCAAGTAAAGTGAAGACCATTACAATTAAGATCCTCAACCTCCATTTTCTGAACACAATCTTTGAATTCACGCATAGTCAGGAGCATAACTACCACATGAATGATCCTCCAACTTAAGTGCCTCATTAAAATCACCCAACAAAACCCAAGGCCGACTACGCATAAATCCAGCATGGCAAACAAGGTTGGACCAAAGGGCACGCCGATGAACATAGTAACTATCTGCATACACAAAAGAACAGAAAAATGTTTTGTTGTCCGTCCGAGTATTTACCTGAACATGCATAACCTGGTTAGTTTGAGACATAATCATAACATCAACAATATCATCATTCCAACCAAGAATAATACGGGACCCCTTATCATACAGACTACCATTTGACGTCCACTTCCACCGACGACAAACATTACGACATGTATCATACACCACCGATGCATCAACATGAGATTCCAATATAGCACATACACTAAGATTATTATCATTTACCACCTGTTTAACCTCTTTTTGTTTAGGGGAATGGTTCAAACCCCTTATATTCCAAGAGGCGATACTAAACATCAGGGACATTCAGAACATGAGTGCTTGCCCCTGATTTATCAAACAAATTACCAGTTTCATCATAAACATTTTCAACCTCATCATCATCCGCCAAACCATTATTCTCATCAACATCATCATAAGTAGCTAAAGAACCAAACGGGTTAGATGTAGATATATTAGGAGCCAGAATTGGATTACTTACCTTAGGTGAAGCATGAGCAGGTTGACTACCCTTAGTAGACACATCAGTAGGGTCATTAGATGTAGAGTTATTAGGTGAAACAATATTACCTACCTGATTAGGTAAAGGACCCGTACTAGTACTAGCAACGCCTTGAGGGGGTTTGCTAGTGGAAGGAGTGTTAACAGCTTTGGGTCTATACTGCATATTTTTACCAACTGGAACCCCGTTAAAAACCGTTCCACTTTTATTGTCCTTAGCATTCCTCTTAGCTTTACCCTTTTTCCCAACTAATTGAAACCCATCATTTCTATCCTCCACAACCGGTGGAGTCACAATTGTCTTGGGACAAGAGTCACCAGAGTGGCCAAAAATCAAACAAACATCACACCTAGGAGGTTTCCACTCATATTCCACCCTAATAATTTTAGAAGAAAACCCAGGTTGATCCAAATATGGTACCCCAATAGTAATAGATTCCCTAAGGATGAGAGTCAATTTCAATTAAGCAACGGGCAAAACTACTCCTACCCCAAGATTCAACACACATAGAGCTAGTATAAGAATCAAGCATGATAGGCGTACCAATATGTGTTGCAATAATACTAATTCCATCTTCAGAGAAAACCTGTAACGGAACATCATGAAGTTTAACCCATACCGGAATGCGGGTTAACTCCTCTTTCGTCAAACTAGTACTCATGGTCCACTTTTTAAGAATAATATGACTATTCTTAATCATCCACGGACCTCCTTCAAGAACAGCCTCCAAACCAACCTGAGAGTCAAACTTAAAGAAAAAGAAGCCTTTTCCATTCATCATGATCCGTTTTAAACCATACTTAGCCCAGTTGTTACGTGCAAAATACTCAACCACAGGAAATGCAATACGCTTACCAATGAAGTATCCATACAAGGTGTTATCAAATTTAGAGCTAATATTTTGTACCACCTTAAGGGGAATGGACACGTCAACACCATTAAACATATTATCAACTTTAAGTGCACGAAAGTTAGACTTACCTTTAGCAGGGGTAGAGTGATTTTCTTGGGGACGCGCACTTTGTGAACCACTCGCCACTCCAACATAGGTTGAAGGATGCACAACTTCAGCCGATTGAAGGATAGGACTCTCCTTAGAGGAATCATGCGTGATCATACCTTTGAGTTTACCAGCTTTGTTACCCACACTAATCCCATCACCTTGAGGCAAATTACTATTATCCAGATTGATAATATGATTTCCCGATATCGGTATAGCACCCAATGAAGCCCCAGCAGCCCCTTCGGCTTGGTTATCAACCTGATCACCACTTTTTTCAACCCAATAACCTCCTCAAGAGAAGGGAAATCAGATTGGATATATTGATTATTACCATTACCATCCTCGCCCCAAAATAACGAGTCTTGCACGTTAGAGTTATCATTCAAATCTTTGTTAAGCGCACGGTAGCGAAGACCAATCTCTTGGTACGAATCAGAAGCAAAAGAACCCCCAGGAGCAATATTGGAGTCAGCATCAGATGTAGCTAGATTAGGGTTGCGTAGAATTCTAACACGCAATCTAGGTTTATGCGCAACCTCAGAACCAGCCTCGTTCCCTTTCAACCTTCGCATACGAGCATCCAAGGCATCCAAATCCACGTTCACCATACCACTCTTATCCATAATACAATCAAATATTAGCAGCAAACTAAGACAGAACCCGAAAAAACAATACGACCAAACGAAACCCTAAAAAAAACGTTAAACAAAGAAATATGGAATTCCACGTCAATCTTCCACAACGAAGGCCTTAGTGAGACTAAGGCATGAATTGATGCGCAAATAAACTAACCAAAATCAGCCATAAAAAAATAACACATCATAATAGAGTCTAATGTTGTTACACATAGTTAAATACAAACCAAAATCTGATGCACTGTGATTTTAATAATACACAGCGTCTTTAAAACAAAAGCTGGAAAATGCGTTACAAACAGTTAAGCAAGAACCAACAACAAGGAATACAAAAACAAAATAGCATAACATGACATCAGATTAAAATGTTAAAATATATTACACAACCAGGAACCACGTCCTCCAAATACACAACCATACTTACAAATTACACAACGTCCAAATAGTATTATACATCCAGACACATAGCTTAAACATAAATACATAACTAAATATTCACAGACATAACAATGCCTTTCAGAAACATTTGTCCAGACATTTAAACTACTTAAACATACAACATCAACCTTCACCCAACAACCAAAACGCAAAAGACTTTGTAGATCTTCAAACCTATACACCAACCACACAGACTCTGACATTCTTAGCAGATTTGGAAGATCGGAAATGCAGGGTTTTCACCTTCTGGAGCATCCACAGTTTGACCATTCCCAACGTACTTAAACCTGATCAGCTTCGAGTATGGGAATCGACATGAATTCGCTAACAGCTTCCACTTGCCATACACATTGACATGGTTAGTCCTGGTAGGATTCTCTGCGTGACGTTCCATACGTACACGAAATTCATCCCTGTACTCCTGGTGTATGATCAACGCCCTATTGTAGTGTGCATAGGGTTATCCCGAAGGAATGACGCATGAATGGCCTGGGAAAAATTACAATTTAAACTAATATGAATGCTACAGCTTAAAAAAAACCCTAATTCTCTCTCTCCCTAAGGGAGATTTCCGGCCGCCTCCCCTCCCTTTTTTCCGGCCATATTATCACGACTACTCGTCCTCTCTACCTGATTAGGGTATGCAATACGTGTAGTTTGTGTGGTATTCTTTTTAAGGGGCGGCTGATTGCTTGTTTTCGTTTCAAATCTTATGGAAATCTCCCTCTATTGATTGTCGTTTCCCTATCTATCACTAATTCTCTGTATTGATTCTTTCTTAAGGGTTCGATAGATCTGGTCTCTTTTGATCGTAAATGGTACATGTTCATAAATCACAGGCGTTTTTTAACTCGCTGGTTTAATGCCTGGTACGATCTGTTTTGATGGGTTTGTTTGGATGCACGTAATGCCTAACGAAACCCTAAATTTTTAGGGTTTTGTTATCTTTCTCCTTGGATTATTGCAAGTGGTGTCTGCCTGCATGTTTTTTCTGGTATGATTCATGTTTCTGGTATGTTATTAAAAGTTGGTTATGAGAGAGGGTACGTTATTGCACATCTATGGCAGTTTCCAATGACTGCTATAACGGTTGTGTTTTGCAACTGATTTGTGTCATTGTTATTGGGAGTTAGGGTCGGTTATACCCTATTTATTGGTTCTTGGCTCGTATATCACATAGACATGATGGTGTTGGGATGTCTTCGCGTATTCTTGGTCTAATATATGACGGGATTGGAGGGTAGGGTTGTTATGCCCTATGATCGTTCACATGCTGTTAAGATTATGGAAGTGGTGGATGTTAGGGCTCGATGACCCTATTTTATGTTTATGGCTGGTCGGTTCAGCATGATGTTCATTCGGCTATTGATTTTATGCTGCTGAATTGATCGATGTGGTGTTAGGGTTTGTACAATCCTAATGTTTGGCTATGGCAGGTTGTGTTATCCTCGGTTTGCATTGGCAGCTTATGGTATACAGAATCGTGTTTCGTGAACTAGGGTTTGGTAAAGCCCTAGTGTTTTTTTGGGTAAAAGGGATTTTTCACCCTGGTAAAATGCTTTACACCAAAAACAGTGAAGTACAAAGGATGAGGGTGACTTCCCTCATCTCAGTCCCTTAGGACACTTACAGACTCACATATAAGAATGCAAATCATTCTTATAACTTACAACTAACCACAATGTAAGAGTGACAAACCACTCTTAACTAATACTAGAATAGAAAACTAGAACGCCTATTAAACATTACAATTTAAACACAAATCAAGTTGACACACTTGATTCTTCAAAAGGCGTCATAGAAGTCCATACCATACCACCATAGAATCACCTTGTACACTTCAGAACGTGACTACCACGAGCGCTCAATGAACAAAGATAACTCTAACTTCCAATAAACCAGCCCACGATGACCTAATGATCGAATTATGTCCAACAAAGTAGATCGGTCTCAAATAGGGTGAACAACCCTAACTTACAATAATAAAGGACCTCACCATGAATACGCAAATCAATAACAGGTCCAAACATGAATAATATGGTCATCAACTTGAGTTACAGTTCACAAATTTCATACAACGGTTGGTGAGAGACTCTAAAACCACGGATAGAACAGCAAGCAAAAACTTGCTCCAAAGGTGCATGTTTAGATGCAAAACTGAACACCAAAAAGAAGAACCACATTAGCATCGTCAACAATCATCAATAGCGTGCAAAACACGAACCCTGATGATCAACAACAGCACAAAGCACCCACATGATCACACAAAGGCTGAAACAAAACATAATCATCATCACACCAACTTTAACCATCCATGCGATCAATAATAGGCACACGTAATACTCTGGGTCAATTCCTAGCATTCGTTACCACTCACGAAAGTAGATTAGAGTGAATTCCAAAAGGAGCAGCCATAGACGACATCCAAAACATGAACATGTGTTTGTAGAAATCACAAACACCACATCAAATACAACAAACTGATATCCATGGTACGAACCCATAGAATCAGAATGTTCCACCAACAAACATAGCTCCCATGATCACACAAAGGTAGGCGCATAAACAATAGCAGCAGAACCAGCATGATCACCCAGAAATAGGGTTAAGAACCCTAACATAATCAATTAGCTCAAATCGAGCACTAAGGTAATCGTGACATATGTAGACCACCGCAAACACATCAACCAAACCTCCATAGGGGTCTGTAAGTGGACGATAATAGGGTCATAACCCCTAACTTCCAGCAATCGAACACAATACCATTTAATAATACAATCGGCATCAGATCTTAGAAGACGGAATAGAGTTTTTGAACAAGGAACTCTAAAACTTGACTTAACCGCTCTCTTGACCCACATGTAAACACTAACATCAGATGAAGAATTAACAAACCCAAATAAAAACCCTAATGAGGGTTTACTTCCATTCGCAATCAAACCCTAGAAAAGGGTTACGTTCAGCACCATATCCTGATCGCACCAGAACACCCAAATCGTACCCAGAACAAGATGAACAATTAGCAATAGGGACGATTAAAACCCTAAAAAATCTTAGGGTTTCGCGGGCCAATAAAAACAGGAAGAAACCAATCAGAATAGATTGATAAAAGCGTTACCAACCACCCTCATAAAGATATCTAAGCCCAAAGCGTATTGCATACCCTTCAAAGTAGGATAGAGAGGACGGATTGGGCAAAGAGTTTGGCCGGAAAAATAGGAGGGTGGCTGGCCGGATTTCTCCACAAAAACCAGCGAATCTTGAAACATAAACAATAGAACAACGACCCACAACCCAAACAAATCTGATTCTAGATCATTAATTCAATAATCCCAATGAAGATTAAAGAAAAAATGAATTTGATAGGAAGAATTAGACCGGATTTGTTTGGGTTGTGGAGGCTGGAAAATCACCCCTAGAGAGAAAAACGAATTAGGGTTTTTTTTATTCGTCTATGGTAGCTGCTATATACATGATCGAATTACGTTTTACTTAGCTGCTGTTGATCGATAATGCTGGAAGTATGTGGGGATATTGGTTTTTAACACAGTTCATCATTCAAGGACATGTGTGTATTGTTATTTGCAAGGTTGCAAATATCGCTAGGCGGTAGTTGGGCGGCCGGGTAGGGCCTAGCGATTAATCGATTAGGCGGGGATTAATCGGGGATTAATCGGATTGGATTTTTTATATATAAAATTATAAAATTTTGAAACTATATGCCCGATTTGGCCGATCTAGCCGATTTTTTTTTATTTGGCCGATTTTTTCCGATTTTGCCGATTTTTTTTCCGATTTTGCCGATTTTTACCAGTAACTGATTTTTCCGATTTATCCGATTTTCTCTGATTTGGCCGATTAATCGGCCGCCTAGGCCGATTAATCCGATTTTTATCCGATTTTTGTCAGTAACCGATTAATAAGGGCGATTAATGAAAATCGAAACGGCTAATCACCGCCTAGCGATTAATCGGTGATTAATCGGCCGCCTAGACCGATTTTTGCAACAGAGGTTATTTGTATGGTTCTACTGATTGATGTGCTGAATGTTATGGAAGTTAAGTTTTAAGAGTTCTTATTCAAAAATTCTATTGATCCTTTTGGTGCGACCTGATCTTTCAATTATCAAGGTTCGCTACATGGTTGTTAGGGTTTTCTTTAACCCTATTTGTTTTGTTACGCTATATCATGCTGCTACTATTCACATGTAGCACATCTTCGGGTAGTAGTTTATGGATTTAGTGTATGATGGGTATGGTGGTGGTTTTGCTTGTGGTGTTTGTCACTACAAACAGATTGTATGTTGAAGGTTGCCTGGATTTTTCTGCGCGGATGCTTCATGGAAGTTAAGGTGGACCGCCATAGTGATTTAGAAGGCTCAAGTGTTGTTCTTGAGTAGTATTGTTAATTTTTATGTACTTTTGTCATTATTGGTTGGTTCATTTTATTGTAAGTTATAAGAATGGTGTGTCATTTTTTTTAGGTAAAAGGGATTTTTCACCATGCTAAAATTCATTACACCAAAAGCATTGAAGTACAAAGGATGAGGGTGACTCCCTCATCTCAGTCATTTAGGACACTTACAAGCAACTCTATATAAGAATGACATGCCATTCTTATAACTATCAACCTACAATAACTATACAAGTGAATAAACATCATACCTTCATGTTTAGGCTTAAAAACAGACTCCCAACTTAAAAAAAACCCTAAGTCGATTTTTGCTCTGGCGAAAAAAAAAGAAAATACCGAATCCCCTACAACTTTAAAAATTCGACATCATGCAATCCCAAATCTCTTGTTTCTTACTCTAATTCGTTTCAGTTATGTGATTACTTTCGTGATTTACATAATTGTTCCTGATTTTTGTAATTGATTGGATTTAGGGTTTGTTCTTGTCGGTTTTTATTTTTTTTAGGGTTTCGTTACTTATAAATCGATTCTATATATTCTGTGCTTCATGGCTGATTTTGGTTAGTATATTTGCGCATCAATTCATGCCTTAGTCTCACAAAGGCCTTCGTTTGTGGAAGATTGACGTGGATTTCCAGTTTTCTTTGTTTTACGTTTTTTAGGGTTTCGTTTGGTAGTATTGTTTTTTCTGGTTCTGTTTTTGTTTGCTGCTACTTTTTGATTGTATTATGGATAAGAGTGGTATGGTTAACGTGGATGTGGATGCCTTTGAAGCTCGTATGCGAAGGTTGAAAGGGAACGAAGCTGGTTCAGAGGTTGCGCATAAACCTAGATTGGCTGTTAGAATTTTACGAAACCCTAATCTAGCTACATCTGATGTTGATTCCAATATAGCTGCTGGGGGTTCTTTTGCTTCTGATTCGTATCCAGAGATTGGTGTTAGCTATCGTGACATTAACAAAGATTTGAAGGATATCTCTAATGTACAAGACTCGTTATTTTGGGGCGAGGATGGTAATGGTAATAATCAATATACCCAATCTGATTTCCCTTCTCTTGAGGAGGTTATTGGGGTTGAAAAAAGTGGTCATCAGGTTGGTAACCAAGCCGAAGGGGCTGTTGGGGCTTCATTGGGTGCTACACCGAGTCATAGTAATTTGCCTCAAGGTGATGGGATTAGTGTGGGTAACAAAGCTGGTAAACTCAAAGGTATGATCACGCATGAATCCTCTAAGGAAAGTCCTATCGTTCAATCGGCTGAAGTTGTGCATCCTTCAACCTATGTTGGAGTGGCGAGTGGTTCACAAAATGCGCGTCCTCAAGAAAATCATTCTACCCCGACTAAAGGTAAGTCTAACTTTTTTTTGGGTAAAAGGGTTAATTCACCCCGGTAAAGTATATTACGCCAAAAAACATTGAAGTACAAAGGATGAGGGTGAATCCCTCATCTCAGTCCCTTGGGACACTTACAGACTCTTCTATAGGAATGCACATCATTCCTATAACTGACAATATAAGTGTGACATACCACACTTATAACTAAACATCAGACTACAATGATAAAAAGAATAAAACAACATGCACTTCAAGTAAAAATACTTGAATCTTCAAATCACCATAGTAGTCCAAACTTCCAGCGTCGTCTAAATATACAATATCATGGTCCTCAATCTGAAGTACTGTCCACAAGTTTCACACAACAGTTGGTGGGGGACTCTAAAACCACGGATAGAGCAGCAAGCTCAGAACTCGCTCCAAAGGTGTATGTTGAGATGCAAAACAGAACACCAATAAGAAAACCCAACAAATACATATAAAACCAACGCACATCAACACCATGATCATGTAATCAGCAAAAAGAGTCAGTTCACAAATTTCGCACAACGATTGATGGAAGACTCTAAAACCACGGATAGAGCAGCAAGCATAAAACTCGCTCCAAAAGTGTGCGTTGAAATGCTAAACCAACAACCCCAATGTCTAACTTTCGTGCACTTAAAGTTGATAATATGTTTAATGGTGTTGACGTGTCCATTCCCCTTAAGGTGGTACAAAATATTAGCTCTAAATTTGATAACACCTTGTATGGATACTTCATTGGTAAGCGTATTGCATTTCCTGTGGTTGAGTATTTTGCACAAAACAACTGGGCTAAGTATGGTTTAAAACAGATTATGATGAATGCAAAAGGCTTCTTTTTCTTTAAGTTTGACTCTCAGGTTGGTTTGGAGGCTGTTCTTGAAGGAGGTCCGTGGATGATTAAGAATAGTCCTATTATTCTTAAAAAATGGACCGTGAGTACTAGTTTGACGAAAGAGGAGTTAAACCGCATTCCGGTATGGGTTAAACTTCATGATGTTCCGTTACAGGTATTCTCTGAAGATGGAATTAGTATTATTGCAACACATATTGGTACGCCTATCATGCTTGATTCTTATACTAGCTCTATGTGTGTTGAATCTTGGGGTAGGAGTAGTTTTGCCCGTTGCTTAATTGAAATTGACTCTCATGTTCCCCTTAAGGAATCTATTACTATTGGGGTACCATATTTGGACCAACCTGGTTTTTCTTCTGAAATTATTAGGGTGGAATATGAGTGGAAACCTCCTAGGTGCGGTGTGTGTTTGATTTTTGGCCCCTCTGTTGACTCCTGTCCCAAGACTATTGTGACTCCACCGGTTGTGGAGGATAGAAATGATGGGTTTCAACTAGTTGGGAAAAAGGGTAAAGCTAAGAGGAATGCTAAGGATAATAAAAGTGGTACGGTTTTTAACGGGGTTCCAGTTGGTAAAAATATGCAGTATAGACCCAAAGCTGTTAACACTCCTTCCACTAGCAAACCCCCTCAAGGCGTTGCTAGTACTAGTACGGGTCCTTTACCTAATCAGGTAGGTAATAATGTTCCACCTAATAACTCTGCATCTAATGACCCTACTGATGTGTCTAATAAGGGTAGTCAACCTGCTCATGTTTCACCTACTGTAAGTAATCCAAGTCTGGCTCCTAATATATCTACATCTAACCCGTTTGGTTCTTTGGCTAATTATGATGATGTTGATGTAACTAATGGTTTGGCGGATGATGATGAGGTTGAAAATGTTTATGATGAAACTGGTAATTTGTTTGACAAATCGGGGGCAAGCACTCCTGTTCTGAATGTCCCGGATGTTTAGTATCGCCTCTTGGAATATAAGGGGTTTGAACCATTCCCCTAAACAAAAAGAGGTTAAACAGGTGGTAAATGATAATAATCTTAGTGTATGTGCTATCTTGGAATCTCATGTTGATGCATCGGTGGTGTATGATACATGTCGTAATGTTTGTCGACGGTGGAAGTGGATGTCTAATGGTAGTCTTTGTGATAAGGGGTCCCGTATTATTCTTGGTTGGAATGATGATATTGTTGATGTAATGATTATGTCTCAAACTAACCAGGTTATGCATGTTCAGGTAAATACTCGGACGGACAGCAAAACTTTTTTCTGTTCTTTTGTATATGCAGATAATTACTATGTTCATCGGCGTGCCCTTTGGTCCAACCTTGTTTGCCATGCTGGATTTATGCGTAATAGGCCTTGGGTTTTGTTGGGTGATTTTAATGTTGCACTTAAATTGGAGGATCATTCATGTGGTAGTTATGCTCCTGACATTGCTATGCGCGAATTCAAAGATTGTGTTCAGAAAATGGAGGTTGAGGATCTTAATTGTACTGGTCTTCACTTTACTTGGAATCAGAAACCAAGAGGCTCATTTGGTATATTGAAGAAAATTGATAGGGTGATGGGCAATCTGAAATTTGCTGACTTGTTTCCAGGTTCGTTTTCTATATTTCAACCTTATTGTATTTCAGATCATTCTCCATGTGTTCTGCGTATTCCCCAGGTAACTAAGCCTAAGCCTAAACCGTTCAAATTCTCTAACTTCTTGATTCATAAAGATGGGTTTATTGATACGGTTACTGCGGGATGGAATCTTAATGTTCATGGTTGTGCTATGTATCGTGTGGTTCAACGATTAAAGGGGCTGAAATCTCCTTTTTGAAAGCTTTTGCACAATCAGGGTAATCTGCATGAGCGGGTAGTTAGGATTCGGAAGGAGTTAGATGAGGTCCAAATGGCTATTGATACAGATCCGTCTAATTCAGACCTAAGTGATGATCATGCTCACTATCTTCTTGCTTATAAGGAGGCTACGTTAGATGAAGAACGGTTTTTAAAGCAGAAATCTAAAGTTCAATGGCTTCATGCGGGTGATTCTAATACGACTTACTTTCATAATATTGTTAAAAGCAAATGTGCCCGTAATCGAATTGAATTGGTAAGAGATGCAAACAATGTCTTGTATGAGGGTCATCAGGTTGCAGGTGCTTTTGTTGCTCATTATGAACAGTTTCTTGGTATTGAAGGCAATTGTAGTCCATTTGATGAGAACGGTATATTCTCTAATGTTCTTTCACACCAATTGGCTAATTCGATGGTTCGTCATGTCACGGATGCGGAGATAAAGGAGGCTATATTTTCTATGGGGGATGATAAAGCTCCTAGGCCCGATGGTTACACGGCTGCTTTCTTTAAGAAAGCATGGGATATTGTGGGTGTTGAGGTTATATCTGTTGTTCGGGATTTCTTCATGAATGGTAAGCTTCTTAAGGAGATTAATCATACCATTATATCGTTGATCCCTAAAGTGTCTACCCCGCCTAAGATTAATGACTATAGGCCTATTTCTTGCTGTAATGTCAAGTATAAGTGTATTAGCAAAATTCTTGCTAATCGTATTAAAGAAGGCCTTGGTCAGTTGGTTAGTATTAATCAATCTGCCTTTGTTCCTGGTCGTCGTATATCTGATAATATATTACTTACCCAAGAGCTTATGCGGAATTATCATAGAGGGAGAGGTCAACCTAGATGTGCGTTTAAGGTTGATATCCAGAAGGCATATGATACGGTTGATTGGGCTTTTCTTAAAGCTATTCTGATTGGGTTTGGTTTTCACGTTAAAATGGTTGACTGGATCATGGTATGTATCTCATCTACATCTTTTTCTATATGTATTAATGGGGATCTTCATGGCTGGTTTAAAGGTAAACGGGGTCTTCGACAAGGTGACCCGTTATCTCCTTATTTGTTTACTCTGGTTATGGAAGTCTTAACTCTTATATTGCAAACAAAGGTTTCTAATGCAGTGGATTTTCAGTTTCATCACTTGTGTGAACAACAGAGAATTATTAACCTTTGTTTTGCAGATGACCTCTTCTTGTTCGCTAGAGGCCATCAGGATTCTGTTAATGTCATTATGCAGGCTTTGGAGGATTTCAAGAACTTTTCGGGTCTTGTCCCAAGTATCCCTAAAAGTACAGCTTTCTTTTGTAATGTGCCTAATGCTATTAAAGATGCTATTCTCCAGTCTATGCCGTTTGCAGAAGGTTCTCTCCCTGTCAGGTTTCTTGGGGTTCCCCTTATATCCTCGAGACTTCTTTATAGGGACTATAAGGTGCTTGTTGAAAAGTTGGAAGGTCGTGTGAATGATTGGCGTAATAAGTTCTTATCTCTTGCAGGTAGGCTTCAGTTGGTGAGGTCTGTTTTATCATCTATGCATCTGTATTGGGCTTCTGTATTTATTCTTCCTACTCGTATTATACATGAGTTAGAGCAACTTATGAGGGGTTTCCTGTGGTGTCAAGGAGAAATGAAAAAGGGAAAGGCCAAGGTTGCTTGGGATTCTGTTTGTAAGCCAAAGAAAGAAGGTGGTCTTGGTATTCGACGTTTGGAGGATTTTAACATTGCCCTCATGACTACACACATTTGGAGTATTTTGACACATAAAGAGTCGTTATGGGTTCAATGGATTCATTCTTATAAACTTCGTGGGAGAAGCTTTTGGGATGTCCCTTGTTTGGGGGATGTTAGCTGGGGATGGCGCAAGCTTCTTGCGATTCGACCAAAGATTCGTTCCTTTATCTGGCATAAGATCAATAATGGAAAGGACACATCGGTTTGGTTTGATAGGTGGTGTGCATTAAGCCCAATTCGTGATTTGCTTACTGCTAGAGATATTGCCCGGGCAGGTTTTAATTTATCTAATTCGGTTTGTGATCTGATTGCTAATGGTGTTTGGCGATGGCCGGTGGATTGGTTATCTCGGTTTCCATTGTTAGCTGCAATTCCGGTCCCTAATCTTAATGATACTATCGATGGATTATTATGGCGCAAGTTGGATGGTAATTTTAGTGATTTTTCAGTTTCAGGTGCATGGGATTCTATGCGTCTTAGGGCTGATGTGGTTGACTGGTGTAATGTTCCTTGGTTCTCTCATTATATACCGAGGCATGCAATACACTTGTGGCTCGCTATTAAGCAGAAGTTGAAGACTCAAGATAGGATGCGGCAATGGGATGTTGGTCCTAATGTTGACTTGGACTCGATTAGATGCCCGCTTTGTGAATTGGTTCCGGATTCTCATTCTCACTTATTTTTTGAGTGCCAGTTTTCTATGCAGGTTTGGTTTCAGGTCCGGGTTTTATCTGGCATGGATGCGGTCCCGCCTTCTTTGGAGAGTATTGTTACTGTTCTTATTCCTATATCTAAGGGGCGGTCGGTTGGTAGCATCATTTCTCGGTTACTGCATGCGGCTACTACATACTTTATCTGGATGGAGCGCAATTCTAGGATTTTCAAGCGTAAGAATTCTAATGTTGCGGAAGTGGTTAACATCATTACCTCTACTATTCGGTTGAAGCTGGTTACCTTCAAGTTCAAGAAGCTAACCTCGCGGTCTCGTTTGATCCTGGATAAATGGAAGATTCCAAGTATATGTATTTCTCACGAAGGGAGTGCCGGGTAAGGGTTGTACTCTTTTTCCCTACTCCAAGGTTTTTCCCTTTGGGTTTTTCTTGGAAAGGGTTTTTAAGGAGGCAGACTTCCTGGGTTAACTTGCTCCCTTTGTGGATTGGCTGGATGCGGGATGCTCGCTTGCTACAAGTTTTTTTACTTGTTTATGCCTAGTTAGTTGATGTAATATAGCTAGGTCCTTTGTGTTTATGGCATGTCATAAACACTAGTTTATCAAGCTTTCGCTTGAGGTTAATGTGGTATTTTAGCCACATTCCATTTGTACTTAACATTATTTTTTTGTTATATATTTACCGGGGTAAAACCCTTTACCCAAAAAAAGTGAATAAACATCATAAAATTAAAAGCTTGCATCACCAAAGTAGCACCAAAAGCATAGTCATTTGTAGAACTTCCAATCATTTTCATTGTCTCACACACATGCTTCAACAAGAATCAGAACATGGTTGTTATAAACAAGGAGATGAACTAACACAGAGAGACCAAAAGATAAGTAAGGAACACGCAAGGTATTCCGGCACCCTCCCCAACGGCTCAATGACAATCCACAAAGTCCCAGCCACCAAGTATGAACAATCTCAACTTACATAATTCAAAACCATACTTGAGTATTCAAGGACTCGTACATACAATCAACCACCAAAGTCCGGCACGATCAATGCATCTATTACCTCTCATAAAAGTAGTTCCGAGTGGAATTCATACACACTAGCCAGCTCCAACATACAATCCTATCAAGTCAATTAGCAAAATAAGGTTTTAAAAACCTAGCAGCAAATGTAGTAGACCCGTTAGATACCAAAATAGGGTTATCCAACCCTAACTTCCAATAACAAGCATCGCAAGGGTTGTGACACGATCACGAACACAAGAGTTTTTAAACAAGAACCCTAACAACTTGACTTACCATCTCCTCAAACCCTAACATGACATATAGCAATCAGCAGCAGCAAGGAATGCAACTCAAATCACCCAATCGAATTAATAATAGGGCTTAGAAACCATAACTTACAAAAGCTCCTGTTTTTTTTGTTTTTTTTTTGGGTAAAGGGGAGTAATCCTGCACCCTGGTAAAATATATTAACCAAAAAACATTGAAGTACAACGGATGAGAGTGAGTCCCTCACCTCAGTCCCTTAGGACACTTACAGACTCGAATATAAGAATGACACACCATTCTTATAACTTACAATAAAATGAACCAACCAATAATGACAAAAGTACATAAAAATTAATAATACTACTCAAGAAAGACACTTGAGCCTTCTATATCATTATGGCGGTCCACCTTAACTTCCATGAAGCATCCACGCAGAAAAATCCAGGCGACCTTCAATATACAATCTGTTTGCAGTAACAAAAACACCACAAACAAAACCACCACCATACCCATCATACACTAAATCCATAAACTACTACCCGAAGATGTGAATACATGTGAACAGTAGCAGCATGATATAGCGTAATAAAACAAATAGGGTTTAAGAAAACCCTAACAACCATGCAGCGAACCTTGATAATCATGAATGCGTGCAGGATAAAGTCGCACCAAAAGATCAATAGAGTTTTTGAATAAGAACTTTTAAAACTTAACTTCCATAACATTCAGCACATCAATCAGTAGAACCATAAAAATAACAATACACACATGTCCTTGAATGATGAACCGTGTTAAAAACCAATATCCCCACATTACTTCCAGCATTATCGATCAACAGCAGCTAAGTAAAACGTTATACGATCATGTATATAGCAGCTATATCACTATATCACGCATAAGCACTAAACTAGGGTTTAATAACCCTAACATTCCAATATGCAGTCGATCATCAAAAACAAACCACCCCATGATAGCAGCAATTCATCAACGATCAACCAAAAAAATGGGTTTTGGCACAACCCTAACACCACAACGATCAAAACACAGACCGACCATATGAATATAACGACCAGGTCTGAGAAGATCCTTAACATCCATCAACATGACTTACACTCTCTCCAAAACCCACAAATCCATACTTACATCTGATAAAGAACAAGCAGTTAACGAACCAAACCCTAATAAGGGTTACATTCAGATGAACGAGCATATCCAATATCATACCCAGTAAGAACCCGTTTTAATATCATAAAGATGATTAAAACCGACATAGAATGTACCAGCATACGATCATAAAAAGTAAACCCTAAAAACGATCACAAAAAGTAATCGTTTAGGGTTCATAAAATCATCCCTTATATATGTAATATCAGTAATAAACCGACATGTGATAAAGAATAAGAGGGACGATTTAAAATAGCGAAACCCTAAATAATAGATCATAAAATTCAATCGGTTAGGGTTATGGCCACATGATATGGACGATTTCAAAAGCACCTCTACCTAGAAATTAACGAATCAACTAAACCGATTGCATATCACTCAAAAAAGAATGATAGAGAGGCGGAGTAGTGGTTGTTTTATGGCCGGAATAGTAGGGATAGGGCGGCCGGAAATCTCCCCTAGGGAGAGAGAAAAATAGGGTTTTTTTTTATCGACCTGGATGTTAAGTTTGTGTGCTGCTTACAAAAGCTCCTTAAGGCATACACACCTACGTTCCATCTCTCTACCCACGAACAGGATTCACCACTTACCAGAATAAAGAAACGATCAAACAAGATCGACTTACAAATAGAAAATGGATAAAAAAATCCAACTTGTATTCAGAAACAAATAAAACGAACCCCAAAAAGACTTCGTAAAACATTAAAGCGCAGCAAGGATAGATGGTTGATGGTTCTATTATGGTAGTAGAAACAATGATTATTAAACATAACCACCGACCCACGATCACTAGGCACATAGAACCATGCATCAATCATAAAAAACCATTATAGCCATTGTTACAAAAACGAATATATTTATCATAAGTGCACCGTCCCACTATTAAAAACCCACAAGGATTCAATATATTAGTAGGAGGGATTCGTTTAGCACCAATCAGCTACCATAAAAACCAATAGCGATTAGAGATAAAAACCAACAAGTGGGGTTATAATAAATACTATTATTCAACCCACAATATACGATTAGGATAATAGAAGAAACCAACCTTGCAACCCAAACCAATTAAAATCTTGCACGTTATACAATAATCTCAATAAAAGATTAAAAGCATACGTGATTGATTGGAAGAATTGAAGCAAATTAATTTGGGTTGCAAGGCGGCTGTAATCGCCAAATGGTGTGTCATGCTTATATTCGAGTCTGTAAGTATCCTAAGGGATTGAGGTGAGAGACTCACTCTTATCCGTTGTACTTCATTGGTTTTTGGTTAATATACTTTGCCAGGGTGCAGGATTACTCCCCTCTACCAAAAAAAAAATAAAATGCTACAGCTTAAAAATTAAAAAACACGCATACCAATCTGCTTTTCGCTTGAATAAGTGCATAAATCTTATAAAAGCTCCTGTGACCTTCTCCAAAATGATCCATATGGAACGGCGAGTAGCAGACATGTTTCATCCTATCATCCCCTACATATCACAACTGTATAATTACTACATACTAAAACAATTACACAAACAACTCTAAACACTTTGGTTTGGCAAAAATTAAAATCAAATACAACTTACGCATTTCATCCCACGTCAACTGTAGCTGTTGCTTTCTTAACGTAGCTGCTCCTTTGAAAACAAGGTCCGTAATCATACTCCCATCATCACTGAATGCATCAAACTAGAATCTTCTACCCATGTTCTTGGTCAGCACACATAATCTCCCAGCTTCAAGCCCAACTGCTTCGATCATCGCGTTCCATGAATCAGCCACCAACTAATAATCATTACTCCCGGATTCACGTCGCACATTACACGCAAAAGAAACACCATTTGCCACAACTCTTATTTCGTCTTCCTCTCCTAATCCCAACATTAACTGACAAGGGATTGTCAGTAGACGACATAAAAACAAAACATTAAACAAGAACTTATAATTTTCAGACACAATAACAGACAAAAAAACAAAGTTTATAAAATTAAAAAACCTATAACATTAAACTACACTACCTGCAGCACGTGTGGGTACGGCAAGACAGTAATCTTAAACCTAAACAAGAAATCTTAGATAAGATAAAAAAACCCTAAAATTCTCTCCCCTAGGGGGCGATTTCCGGCCACCCCTCCCCCTCTTTTCCGATCAGATCTAAACATTCCATTAAAACCGCCTCTCTATTATTTATAATAATATGCAATCGGTTTTATGGATGTGATTATATGGGAGGGGTTGTGTCTTGTTTATCTCTTTAGTATCTTGTGAAATCGCTGCTCATTCAACATAAACCCTAATCGTACGTTTTTTCTTTGTCGGTTTTTAATCGATTATTCATAGGGATTAGGTTTATTGATCCTTCCTTTTTAACACTAAACGATTTCTATAAGCTCATCTTGAATCGTTGATGGTTTTATAACCCTAAAACGAGTACTTTTATTGAAATCATTTTTTTAGGGTTTCATCTGCTTGGTTTCGATCGTTTATTCGATCTGCTTGCTGATGATTCGTTTATCAGGTTTTTCATTGCATGAAGCCTTGTTTAGGGTTTCGTATTATTATGCTGGTATTTGGATGGGGCTAGATGATATAAAAAACTGGTACCCTTTTTAGGGTTTCGATCTTCTTAAGGTGGCTGATGGTGCTGCGACTGTTCGTTATCATGTTTGGTAGCCCTTATTAGGGCTTGGTTGTTGGCTGCGAGTTCTGAATCAGATGGTTGTTACCGGTATGTGGGTTTTGGGAGAGTTGGAAGTCACATTGTATGGTCATTTCTGCTTGCTATATTCTCAATCATTTTTGTGGCAGATTTGATCGTACTGCTGCTAGTTCTATGGCGTGATTGGTCTGTTTGGGACAGCTTCATGTCGTTGATGGAAGTTAAGTTGTGGGGGCTCTTGTTCAAAACCCCAATCTTACAATCATGGACCTGTCATTCTCATTCAATTTGGGTCTTGTGTTTGTATATGATGGATGTTAGGATTTGTTAATCCTATTTCATTCGTTATTTGGTCATCATGCTTGGTACTTGATAGTGATTGGTTTTGCATCTAAACATGCACCATTGGAGTAAGTTTGTGCTTGCTGCTCTATCCGTGGTTTTAGAGTCTCTCACCAACCGCTGTGTGAAATTTGTGAATTGATTCTCAAATGTGATGATCCATGTGTGGGCAAGTTGGAGGTTTCTCCATGGAAGATTGATGGTAGTTCTATGATGACTATGTTCTTGGTGCTACATTAGTGAATCATGTTTAATTCCTATTTTTATTCACTTGTATAGTCATTGTAGGTGGTAAGTTGTTTTATGTAAGTTATAAGAATGGCGTGTCATTCTTATATAAGAGTCTGTAAGTGTCCTTAGGGACTGAGATGAGGGAGTCACCCTCATCCTTTGTACTTCAATGTTTTTGGCGTAATATATTTTACCAGGGTGAATTAACCCTTTTACCCAAAAAAGTAATCTTAAACCTAGAAAATGAAGAAAAAGGGCCTTCATAACCACAAGCTTCTTTTCCGTTACCATAGTAGCGAGTCAAGTAGAAACAATCATTCCCTTCTTCAACAAAATGTAAAACTTCTTTTTTTTGGGTAAAGGGGAGTAATCCTGCACCCTGGTAAAGTATATTAACCAAACAAATTAAAGTACAACGGATGAGAGTGAGTCCCTCACCTCAGTCCCTAAGGACACTTACAGACTCGAATATAAGAATGACACACCATTCCTATAACTTACAATAAAATGAACCTACCAATAATGACACAAGTACATAAAAATTTACACAACTACTCAAGAAAAACACTTGAGCCTTCTATATCACTATGGTGGTCCATCTTAACTTCCATGAAGAATCCACGTAGAGAAATCCATGCGATCTTCAACATAAAATATGTTTGCTAAAGAAGATCCGAATGCAAACCATAGCAAACAAAAGTAGCCATAAAATAAACAATAGGGTATAGTACACCCTAACATACCACTCCATGATCATGTAGCCATCAAATAAGAATCAGTTCACAAATTTCGCACAACGATTGGTGGAAGACTCTAAAACCACGGATAGAGCAGCAAGCATAAACTCACTCCAAACGTGTGCATTGAGATGCTAAACCGAATACCAATAACCAAACAGCAGCAACATGCATAGGACCATCATTGATCGAACTAATAATCAACAAATGGTGATCCATCATGCCTAGGAACATCCAATAACGTGAACCCAGAACATCATGGGACTAACATAGGAACAAAATGTAAAACTTCAACCTCCTCATCAAGGTAACGGTTGCAAAAATCCCTCCATTTCTCGCAATACAGGTACCATTGGCCATAACGTGGTGTCTTCAAATTGACTCGGAAACGATAACCATCATAACTTACAATATAGACGTGATCCCTACCATTATAACCTTCAAAATTATAAACAAACGGAAGGACCTACAAAAGCCAAAAAAACATAACTTAATGAAATTATTAAACAAACAAAAACCGACCATAATCAATACCAACGTACTAAAAAGACTATCGATACCTGAGAATCAGGAAAAGTGAAAGCGTCCAACATTGTAACAAACTCGATAGAAATTTTCCTAAAAATTTTAAAAAAACTATGTAAACCAACATAACAAACAGTGATACAAGCAAATTAACAAGTTTTTAGAATCACATAACAACAACCAAATTATTACAATAATGAATAAACAAACAAACAAAAAACAACCTGGTCCTTTGAATTTCAAATACACTTTTAAAATCGTGTTTATAAACTAAACTGCGTTTTACGGATTTCTTATTAAAATGGTCATCTCACCAATGTGCTTATCTAAACACAATATCCAATAACTCAAACAGGCACTTACAAAATTGCATATCTAAACACAAACACAAACTACGTGACCATTGACATTCATAGTAAACACGATATCTAAGTCAAATTTCACATTTCAAACAACTACTTATCAAACTAATTATACTTTATTAACGAACAAGGTAAACAATCAAACAAATAACCAGGGAAAAAACCCTAAACCCGTTCTCTCTCCCTAGGGGAGATTTCCGGCCACTGCCTTCTATTTTTTCCGGCCTAATATCGCAGATACTCATCCTCTCTACCTGTTAGGTATGCAATACGAGTAGTATCTGTGGTATTCTTTACAAGGGTGGCGGCTGATCATTTTTTTTAATTACTAATCTTACTGAAATCTCACCCTTAGATCGTCGAAACCCTAACTCTCACTTAAAGGGTATCGTTTTTTTTCTTAAGGTTTCTACAGATCTGTTCTACTTTTTTTGGTAAAAGGGTTTCACCCTGGTAAAATATATTAATCACAAACAAATGAAGTACACTGGAATGTGGCTGAGATACCACATTAACCTCAAGCAAAAGCTTGAACAACCACTACATACTAAACGCTTGTGACATGCCACAGAGCGCCACTAAACATCAACATACAAAAACTAAATCACCAATCGGAAACAACCACCGCATGAAACATGAATCCCCATAACTGTCCATCAGCCGCTTCGAAGGAGATTGATGAACCAAGTGAGACTGCCTCCTTAAAAACCTCTCCAGGTAAAAACCCAGTGGGAAAACCCTGGAAGAGGGAAAAAAGAGTACAACTCTCAAATGGATCTCCAACGAACAATCCAAACAACCAAAAGCGACTTCCAAAGAAACCACATCATCCATCCGAAACCAGCACTCAGGAGACCACATCATGAATGCATAAGAGACAAAGGCAAATGCCAGACACACAACAGATCTTCCACTTTCGTAGTCTTCTTAAATCTGCACGAGAGAAGCTTGAGACGAACCGTGGACTTGATAAGATCAACAACTTGAGGGGCTTGCGATCTTTTTTGCGCCTTGAAAATCCTGTTGTTCCTTTCTTGCCAAATAATGTAAGTAGCAGCCGCAAACAGAAGCTTCGAAACCACACTCCTAGCAGACCTAGATTTCGCCGTAGACATAAGAAAATTAACGATAGCATCAAGCGAAGAAGGCATAGAACCAAAACCAGCAAACACCTTCAGCGAATCCCAGACCTGAGAAGAAAATAAACAATCAAAGAAAAGGTGATCATGAGAATCCGGTTGAAAGTCACAAAGTGGACATTGCAACATAATATCATCCCGCTGTCTCAACATATCCTGCGTCTTTAGCCTTCTCTTAATAACCAACCAAAGATGAAAAGCATGTCTAGGAATCCTCTGAGAAAACCAAACTACATGAAACCAATCGACAGTAGAGCCCCAAGGCCTAATACAATCCCAAACCGTAGAGACCGAGAAATGTTTAAATGAACCATCACTAGTACGCCAAGCCAATCTATCCTCCGTATGATTAACCAACTGAGGAACCGGGATCGAAGCAAGAGAAGGATAGCGACTAAACCACTGAATGGGCCAAACCCACCCTTCGTTAGAAACAATATCACTAACCGAATCCCCAAGAGAAAAACCAGCCCGAAAAATATCCCGAGAAGAAACAATAGACGCCAGGGGACTCGCATCACACCAAGAATCGAACCAAGCAGACGCCTTAGCACCATTACCTATAGTATACCAAATGAATCTACGAATAAGAGGCCGAATCTGCAATAACTTCCGCCAACTCCATGTCATATTACCACGACACGGAATATCCCAAAAATTACGATCTCTAATTTTATAGACATGAATCCATTTAACCCACAGAGATTCCTTCCCCATAAGAATGCTCCAAATATGAGAATAAATCAAAGCAGAATTAAAAGAATCCAGCCTTCTAATACCAAGACCCCCTTCTTGCCTAGGAAGACACACAACCTCCTAAGCAACTTTCGACTTACCTTTATGTGGCTCACCGTTACACCACAAAAACCCTCTCATAAGTTGTTCGAGATCATGAACAATACGAGCAGGAAGAATAAAAACCGATGCCCAATAAATATGCATAGAAGAAAGCACCGATTGGATTAATTGTAACCGACCAGCAAACGAAAGCGATTTGTTCTTCCAATCCTTAATCCGATTAGACAATTTTTCCACCAGTTCCTTACAATCTCTAAAAATCAACCTAGTAGTAACAAGAGGCACACCAAGATATTTCACTAGAAGAGACCCCTCATCAAATGGAAGGACCTGAAGAATAGCAATCTTGATATGATTGAGCACATTACAAAAATAGGCTGTACTTTTAGGCAAACTCGGCGTAAGACCAGAACCAAGCTTAAACTCTTCCAAAGCATCCATGATAACTTGGGTCGAATGGACATCACCATGGGCAAACAGAAACAAATCATCAGCAAAACACAAATTAATAATCTTCAATTTATAACATTTGTGATGAAAAGTAAATGCATCCGATAAACGAACCCGACGATGTAACATGAGCGTGAGAATCTCCATAACAAGGGTAAAGAGATAAGGAGACAAGGGATCGCCTTGCCTCAAACCCCGCTTACCCTTAAAGTATCCATGTAAAGCACCATTAATACTGATAGAAAATGACGTAGACGTAACGCATTCCATAATCCAAGCAACCATACGCATGTGAAAACCAAAACCAATCAGCACTTTCCTTAAAAATCTCCAGTCAACCATGTCATAAACCTTTTGAATATCCACCTTAAAAGCACAACGAGAAGGTCCGCGATCAAGATGATAGTTATGCATCAGCTCCTGGGTAAGCAAAATATTATCCGAAATCCTTCTACCAGGAACGAACGCCGATTGGTTTAAACTAACCAAAGATGTTAAACTCTCCTTGATACGGTTAGCTATAATCTTGCTAATACATTTATACATAACATTGCAGCAAGAAATAGGCCTGAAGTCATTAACCCGGGACGGAGTATTGACTTTAGGAAGGAGAGCGATAGTAGTATGATTAACTTCTTTAAGAAGCTTACCATTAATAAAAAAACTCCTGAACCGCCTTAATAACATCCTCAGAAATAATATCCCATGCACCTTTGAAAAAAGCCGCAGAAAACCCATCCGGCCCCGGAGATTTATCATCACCCATCGAAAAAATGCAATCCTTAACCTCTTGAGCAGTAACACCACGCACCATATGATTAGCAATAACGGGATCAAGAGTAGTGTTAAAGAGATCATTATCGTCAAACGGAATCGAATGCCCCTCTTGACCGAGAAACGACGTGAAATGACTAACAAAAGCATTCGGAACCTGATCATGATCAAACCGGACCCCCTCATTACTAAAAACAGAATCAATCCTGCTCCTAGCTTTACGATTTTTAACCACCTTATGGAAATAAGCCGAGTTAGCATCCCCAACACGAAGCCACTCTATTTTAGCTTTTTGCTTCAGAAAACTCTCCTCCAAAAGAATGGCTTCATTATAAGCATTAAGATACGCCGATTCCTCTTCTCTAATCTCCACATTAAAGGGATCTGAATCTAAAGCCCGCTGAACCGTATCCAATTCATGACGAAGTTTAAAAACTTTCTCATGAATATTACCCTTATTATACAGCAAAGAACGCAACGGCTTCTTCAATAACTTGAGCTTGCGAACAACACGATACATGTGGAAACCACTCACATTTTTCTCCCAACACGATCTGTTCTACTTGTGATTGTATCTGGTACATGTTCGTAACTCCTAGTCGTTTTGATAATCATCATGGTTGTTAACTCGACCCTATACTGCTTGGTACGATCTGGTGTGTATGTTTTGGTTGGGGGCGTGCTAAACGAAACCCTAACTTTTTAGGGTTTCATTTTTTGATGTGTACGATAGTTTTGATCCTTACCAATATTCTTTATTTTGTTGAGGTGTTGATTGGCTACTTAAATGCATAAATGAAACCTTTTGGGTTTTGTTACATTCGATACGCATGTTAACCTGTGCCTTGGGTTATTATTGACTGTATGTTCTATTATGATTCGTTGTTGGTTTATATGTTGGGTTACAAGAGAGATGTAAGTGTGGATTGGTCTATTTGGATGTTAGGGGTTCGTATACCCTATTTTTTTATCCTGGTCCTTGCTGGAATTACTCTTGTTGTTTCGGTTTGTGGCTAGTTGGTATGTGGGATGTTAGGGTTTGTGTATACCCTAGGTGTGACTTTGACAGGTTCTTTTGATTGGGGTACTATTTGGATTGATGATGATGCCATGGAATCTTGCCATTGTGGTGTTGCTGGAAGTTGGGGCTGCTCGCACACCCTATTATTTTCTGATTCTGATCTCGTTCGTTGACTACCACTCATACATAGGTTATTATTGTGATTACTTGCAATAATAATGGAATTGCGATGGATCTGAATCTTTTTTATTGTAAGTTGTGGTGTGTATACTGCATTGGGTTTCGGCTGGTTAATGTCGTTCGTTGACAGTCATAATTGGGTCTTTGGTTTGCTCCATGGCTACCTTTGGAGTGTTGCTTGGAGACTGGTTCATGGTTTTTGTTAATCTGGTAGTTAGGGTTGTGATTAACCCTATTCTCATGCTTCGGATTTGTAGTGCGTTGGATTACATTCATATTTAGTGATTATTGTTCATGTGCAATCATAATTGCAGCTGCAGTGGGTCCGAAGATTATTGTTGGCATCATTTGCGATGCCGTGATGCTTATGGAAGTGGAAGTTTAGTGTTACACTCGATGGTACCGCTATGCAGATTTTTGAAGATTGAGTCGTTCACTATGAACGTGGTTCTTAGAGCCTTGTTTTGTTACATTTAGATTGTTTTTTTAAATGTAATTGTTAGTTCCAACGTTTAGCTGTGTGTTAGTTCTGCATTTTGCAGTTGGTTTCGCCCATGTAACGGGCTGAGGGCATGGGATTCACCCATGTCAATTGTACTTCAATGTTTTTTGGCGTAATGAATTTTACCGGGGTAAAAATCCCTTTTACCCAAAAAAAATATACTTTATCTATTAACTTAAAACCTCCCCTGTTATAGGGTCCAAATGTCCTCTTATAATCACTCAACTTGGACCTTCGTAGACTACTACTCACATTAAAGACATAACATACGGTATCTAAAAGTAAACTTCGCAACCTCAGTCATCTATCAATATTGCATTATCACTTCTGATTAGCGTGTTCTAAGTCTAACTGCAAAATGAGTACTTGCATTCATATATCAGATTAACCAAAAATACTAAAATAAAAGTCAACAACTCAGTCAACATAAAACAACATTCACTCCCAGGGGGACTTAAGCTTCTAAACTGATTTAGATCAACAATCAAATCATTCTCTACACATAATAAGTGAATAAGCCAAAGTTTCACAACAACAACCAACCTAACCACTCAACATCAATTCACTAAAAATAATATACAAACAACAACAGATGTTCAAACAACAGCTGTCAACATAATTCTGTTACAAAAAAATAAATGTTCAATTACCAAAACCTACCACATCCTACAACAGCAAAATAAAAGCATGAATTTGTATTCAAAACATTATTATATCCAAACACTTTCCACACATTCAAACCAAAACACCTATAATAACACAAAAAACCACTTCCATTTTAAGGATTAAAAAAATTAGGCGTTTTTTACAATAACAATCAAAAAACCATGCAACATATAAATCTAATAACTAACCATTTCAAAACATCATAGCGCACCTACTATCTTAACAAAAACCATATCTTAAAAAACATAAACTATTCAAACCAGTAAACAAAAACAACGTAACCTTTTCGAGAAAAAACATACTACTAAACCAAAAACATAATAATACTATGAATCAAAACTCATTTTTTATTTGAATGGTAAAAAAATTTATCGCTAGATACCTGTAATCAAGGCGGAGAAATGATCGGAAGAAAATTAGGTAGGGGATTAATGATTGTTTGAGAAACACAAAAACAAACCGTTTATTTATTAAAAAACAATTATACGGGTTGAATAAATATAGGTGAAATGATTGCCTATCTTCTAAATGCATTGCAAATTGATATAATGTGTAACATGCAGAAATACATTGCATAAAAAATGGGTGTTTTATTTATAATTAACCAACAACAACTAATAAAAAAAATTAATATAACTAACCCATTTATTTCCATTTGCAGACTTAGAGCTTACAGACATTGAGAGGAATAATATATGTCTCACATATATTGAGCACATGCTACTTTGTAACAACAAAAGCTTAAAACATATACCAAACATGCCATACCCTAACGAGATGTTGACAATGGGCAATTACAACAGATTGGTGTATGATGAGTTGAAATACAACAAAGAAGAATTACGAAAACAGTGCGGAACGCTCTAAAAGACATTGACACACGAACAAAAACACATATACCGAACCGTAATGGACGATGTTTCGCATGAAAAAGGAGGAATGTTCTTTGTCTATGGATATGGTGGAACCGGAAAGACATGCATGTACAAAACCTTATCTGCCGCATTAAGATCACAAGGTGAAATAGTCATAAATGTTGCATCAAGCGGCATCGCATCACTTTTGTTAGAAGATGGCATGACAGAACCTTCTCGATTTGCTATCCCTACAAATGTGGTGGAAGATTCAATATGTCATATTCCAGCAGACATCGACCTCGCGGAATTGCTAAGAATGTATAAACTGATAATATGGGATGAGGCTCCTATGACACACAGACACTGTTATGAAGCATTCGATAGGAGACTAAGAGACATATGTAGAATATCCACATTCGAACCATCAGAAAAAGTCTTTGGAGGTAAAGTAGTTCAATTTGGCGGAGACTTTCGGCAAATATTACCCGTGGTTACAAACGGTAGCAGACATGATGTTGTACATGCGTCGCTCAACTGTTCATATTTGTGACAACATTGCAACGTCATGCGTTTGACTATTAACATGAGGCTAGGAACAGGATCAACTAATTCAGAAAGAAAAGAAATCCAAGACTTTGCGGATTGGATATTAAGCATTAGAAACGGCACAATTGGTGGAAAGAACGACAGAGAAGCAACAATTGATTTCCTTGATGATATGTTGATACCCGATTCAGACGACCATATTGGTACAATTATAAAAGAAACCTACCTAGATTTGGTCCAAAACCTCTACAACCTAAAAAATTTCCAACAAAAAGCAATCCTAGCATCAACTCATGAGCTTGTGGATATTATCAACGATCGAATGCTACAACAACTACCAGGAGATTGAAAGACATACGACAGCTATGATTCAGTTGGTATTATCGATATGGATACAAATTTTAATGAGTCACTTTACACAACTGAGTTCCTAAATAGCATTCGAATTGCCGGCCTTCCACAACATTTTTTAACATTAAAAATAGGTGCTCCTGTTATGTGCATGAGAAACATAGATCAAAGGGCCGGATTATGCAACGAAACTAGGTTTCAAGTGCTAAGGATGGGTGTCAATATAATAGAAGCCAAGATTATATCAGGCGGAAGTGTTGGTACAATTTGTGCAATACCAAGGATGGTATTAAGCCCTTATGATAATTACATGCCGTTTAAATTAAATCGTAGACAATTCCCAGTTGCATTGTGTTTTGCAATGACTATTAACAAAAGTCAAGGATAAACATTAACACAAGTAGGATTGTTTCTACAACGGCCGGTTTTTTCTCATGGGCAACTGTACGTAGCTGTATCAAGGGTGAAAAGCAGAAAAGGATTAAAGATTTTATGCTGTGATGAAGAAGGCAAATACGCAAAATCAACAACTAATGTTGTCTACAAAGAAGCTTTGTTTAGAAGTTAAGTTAATTGTTATATCACTTTAATACATTTTCATTATCTACAACTTTACAAACATGCATATATTTCATAATGTTGTAAAAATTATATATGATGTCTTATTAACCATCCATTAAAACAATACAATTATTTATAATCATTTTTTTTTTAAACAGAAATTTTTAAAAAAACAAATGTCTTATAATATTGTTTATCAATTTTTAAAAATGTATACAAGTTAAAAATAACAAACAAATGCTTAAAACAACAAACAAATAATATTATTTTAAAAACGTATTTACGCATGCTTACGCTAACAAAAAACAGCGAACAAATAATTATAAGTCATGCCCGCCCATTGGGAGGGCTTCGAAGACTAGTATATATATATATATATATATATATGATAAAGATCAAATAAAAAGAGCTCTCTAGTGTGGGCGATTTCCTGCCGCCATCACCAAGGTTTTTTCCGTTCAAAATCCACAGCCTATCTCGCCTCTCTATCTATTAACGAGTGATCTAATCCTTGTTAATTGGTATGCAATCGATTTAGGTTGTGTTTTCTTTCTCTAGTGGTGGCGGCTGGGTGCTTATATGTTCGTTTTTTTTATAAATCGATCCACTTGGGTACGATCAAGGAAACCCTAAATCAATCGCTATTATTTTTTCCTTGATCGTCGCTGGTTTGTCTTTGTGCTGGTCATGCGCTATTAATGTGAAACCCTACTAGGGTTTATTTATCTTTGATCGATTCTTGATCGTATTGCTCTAATATTTAGGTCGGTTTGTTAATCGATTAGTTCTATATACGATCTGATGGGTTTCTTTATGTCGGCTACGATTTTTAGAATAAAACCTTTTTTGGTTTTTTTGAAGAGGTCGATTTTGGGATTGATGTGGTGCGTACATAATGCTTAAACGCTATAACAGAATCCTTTTTTAGGGTTCTGTTTACGATTTATATTGTTAGTAAACCCTATTTAGGGTTTTGTTCATGCATATGCGGGACATATCCAAATGATTTTGGACTGGTTGTTGGTTTATGGTTCGTACCGGATGGGGTTTAGGGTTCGTTTACTGGAAATGGGTTTGAGAGAGTGTATGTTCTTATCGCGTCTATGGCAGTTTGGCTTTAAATCTGCTGTAGCGATCTGGTTTGCATGTTAGGGTGCGATATCACCCTATCTCATTGTCCTTGGTTCGTATTACAAACAAGACCTGACTGTTGCTATGCATTCTTATCTCCTGGTCTAGTGTACGAATGGATTGGATGTTGGGGTTCTTTCAGCCCTTTGATCGTGTACACATAATGCTATGGTTTGAGGCCTTCTAGTGATTAATGTTTCATTCTCTTTGGCTGACTGAAATAGTGTGGTTGTGTACTTATTTACTGGTTATTGGAAGTTAGTATTTGTTAACCCTATGTTGGTATCGAATGGGTCTCATACATATGTGGCTTGGTTTTATTTTGATTCTCGACATGTTTGTGGGTTAGCAGCTGCTATGTGTTTCCTCCAATGATCACATGCGTTTGAAGGGCTGGTGTGCATTGATGTTTTCAGTCTTTATGTGATCACGTGAGGTGTGGTGCCATTGTGACTTAATCCTTGGTTGTCTTCATAGTTTTGAAGATTGGTTCAAGTTATTTTATGCTGGAAGTCAGGGTCGCTTATACCCTGTTTATGTTTCAAATTCGGTTTGCTATGGATTGCACTCTTATTAGGTTATTAGATTATGATTCTTGCATAATACTAATAGAAGTCGCAAACGGATTTGTTTTGGAATGAGCATTTGGAAGGCGGGGAAACTTGTTTATGGGTTTCTTCATGTTCAAGATCTGGATCGCTAAGATGACTAAGAAGACTTAATGTATTGTATTTTTATTTTTTAGTCATTGTTAGTTGTATTTGGATTTGTAAGTTATAAGAATGGCCTGTCATTCTTATATAGTGGTTAGGTTAGTGTCCTAAGGGACTTAGATGATGGACTCTCTCTCATCCGTTGTACTTCAATGTCTTTTGGTTAATATACTTTACCCCTGCAGGATTACTCCCCTTTACCCAAAAAAAAATCAAATAAAAAGATAAATATTTGTAAAAAGATAAAAAAAAAAAATTCAAAAAAAGTTCTCGAAAAATTTCAAATAAATTCCACAAGATTGGGTATGATGGTGAATGAAAAAGTTGTGAAGGATTTTTTTCTTTCAAAAAGTGGATATTTGTTCCGAAAAAAATTTATGAAAAAATACGTTTGTGCATTAAATCATTTTTTTGTACATCAAAAATTGGTTTTTCCAAACAACTTCTTTTGACTTTTTTCATCAATATAACATTGCGCATCTAACTAAAACAAGTTGAAAATTTTGTGCATCAAATTTTTTTTGCACATCAAAATTCGTTTTTTGTGCATTAAAAAAAACGTATCAAAACTCAAAATTATAAAAATTGTTTTCACAGAAGTTTTATGCACCAACATACCTGATCTTGTGAAATTTTTTTGGAATTTTTGGAGAATTAAAAAAAAATTTATTCTTTTTACGGATATTTATCTTTTTATTTTAACTTTACCCTATATATATATATATATATATATATATATATATATATATATATATATATATATATATATATATATATATATATATATATATATATATATATATGGGGCGTTTGGTTTTTGTGACTCTCGACAAGAAAAGAGACATAAATACGCAACACTTAGATCTTTTAAAAGCAGATTCTTGGGGCGTTATGAAGTACTCTAGGAGCTTGTTAAAAGGGCTTATTGGCTGTGCTTATGTGTCTTGGCTTATAGCTTAAAAATGGCTCAAAAGGGGGTGCTCGGGTTGGTTTTAGCTACAAGACAGAAAACAAAAGAAACAAGTTTTAACCTTGTCCTCTCATGGCTTATACATATAGCCCATTAACTAATTATTTGGCTTGTTTAAAGGTCTCATTGAATAACTTTAAGTTTAAACAAGTTTACAAACTAATGAGGGTTTTTGTTTGGCTCGTTAAAAACAGAAAAGAAAGGAAACATGGTTATTGACTTTGGCTTTCTATTAGGACTTAATTGTTATCATGTTTAAGAGTGTTTAATACTTTTAAAAGGAATTGAAAAGGGCTAGAAAGACTTACAAGCTTGAAACTCGATTAGGACCAAAATGAGACTTAATAGACTTCCAAATGGAATAAAGCTCTTTCCAACCTCTTAGACTCTTATGTACCCTTCTGTTGGGTTCAGTCGGTACCTAAACCCCTTAATTCTAGGATTTGAATAGAAAATACCCTAAGTGCTTATGATCTTAAACACTAACAAGTCACTTAGCGCATAGTCACTCAGTGAGTCATCTCCAGGATACTCAGAATGGGAGTTAGAAGAAAAGTCTCTCCGCTTAGTGAGGCGGAACTTAAGGGGTGAAGACTGAGTCAAGAAGAAGATGATGGGTTTAGTGAGTGATGACAATAACTCATTGAATCCCATAACTCCTCATCAACTACAATCACTGAAGACCAAGACTGAAGACAAGAAGACTGAAGAATGAGCGGGACAAGGCGGGACAAGTTTGAACATATAAGGAGGAGTCCTTATCAGCCATAAGTTAAACATTTCCTAAAAGGATAACAACCAAGATCAGTGTCATCACTGATGATCAGAACGCAACTTTGTCTGTTACCTAATATAGCCTCTTGTAAACAGAGATAAAGTACATCAGCATTTTGTCCTTATAACTTACATCAATTTGTCTTTTAGGATATAGTTAAATTCCATACTTGTATAAATACACATAAGGTAGGAGTGAAAGTTAAGCTTGTGCATTAAATGTGTAAACATTCACAAGCAACTTTTACTCCTCCAAATACAACCATGTCCCTGAGATAGCTCAGTGGTTCCTGATAGTTGTGCTTACACTTAGCCTAAGCTTAGTGAGGAGTGAACACCATACTTGTCATTCAATCCCAAGTGTTGTTCCGCAAACACTTGGGTAATATATTCTTTTGATTCGGTTTAATAAGAATATAAACGTTGAAAAATCTATTGTGCATTTAATTTACTTATCTTGTTTAAACTGGTTTTTCAAATACTTTTTTTTTGGGTAAAAGGCCTTCCGCCCGGTAAAATTCATTACACCAAAAAACGTTGAAGTACAAAGGATGAGGGTGAATCCCTCAACTCTGCCCGATTAGGGATAAACAAAACCACAAAAGCACTAACAAGCTTCAACCAGCTATCTAACAAGAAACACAAAAGAAATGTTTATGACAAGCCATAAACAACAACTAACTATTTCTTATTGCGTCCCTGCACTGTGAAGTCTCCCGAAGAACCACCGCTATACTTGGAATTAGTAGAATAATGAACTATATCATCATAGTTTTCGTAGACTTCATCATCACTTTCCTCTACCACCTCCACTTGAGCCTTACTAGAACTCGAATCCTTATAATGAACATTAGATTCTTCCACACTATTATCTTCATTCATAAGAGCATTAAAAGAGTTCTTCAAAGATACACTATTAACATCAATAGGACTAGATTTTTCACCATCATTAACAGGCTTGAAAACCTTAGGATGAGATGTAGAAGCCTTATCACTAGGCTTACTTAATTAGGCTTAGGCTTATTTAAGCGGATACCTCCTATAGGCCAAGAAGGATGTTTAGCCTGCTGCTTACCCTTGCCATTCTTGTGTTTTACTTCAATAAAACCATCATCATGATTAGCAGACGAAGAAGCAACCTTACAATTCTTTGGACACTGCACATCAATATGACCAAAAATCTTACAACCCGAACATCGGGGAGGTTGCCATTCATATTCAATTTCAATAGTTTCCAACGAATGGCCATTCTTATTGAGGAAAGGAATAGCGATAACCAAAGAATCCCTTAAAACCATATCTGACGACACCTCAATAAGAGCTCTCGCATAACCAGTTTGACCCTACGATTTCAGACACATATCACTCGTATACGCATCTAGCATAATAGGCTTACCAATCATAGTACCAATAAGACTCAAACCTACTTCAGTATAAGCAGCAACCGGTATATTATGAAGCTTAACCCTAACAGGAACATTCGTAATCTCATCTTTTCTAAGAACAGAGTTGAGATCCCATGTATTCAAGATGATAGGAATCGTACGAATGAGCCACGAGCCGTTCTCTAGAACTTGTTCCATGCCCTTCCGAGTTGAGAATTTGAAAAAGAAAAAATCATTTTTTAGCATAACACGTTGAATACCATACTTAGCCCAAGTATTTTTAACGTAGTTCTCAACTATAGGAAACGCTAACCTCTTCCCAATAAAATACCCATAAAGCGTATTCACAAACCGATTATTAACCTCTTCAACTGATGCTAATGGAATAGCCAAATCCGCATGATCAACAACTTCATTAGATGTTATGGAACAAAAATTTACCTTTTGCTTGCAAGGAGCATCGATAACAATTGACGCAAATGAATTATGAAGACCACTAGCAGCCCTTGACTCATTCGCATCAGTACATTTGTTTCCCAAGACTGATTCCATACCATCTGTAGGCTTTCCATGCATACCACTCACCTCCTTTTTAATCAGACCTTCCTTTAGCGTACTTGCTGCCAAACTCGACTCCCCATCCACATGAGAATAAAGGGTCTGATTGGCAGGTTGCGGCTCAAAAGAAACAGCCCTAAGAGGTAATCTTCTCGAACGAATCATGTGCCCATCTACATTCCTAATCTTCTTTGCCAATGAATTCAACAAGGGGAACTCATCCTCCCTTTCATCATCATAAAAAACAGCCCCTACAGGTCTAGATATATCAGCGTTAATATCATTACCCTCAAGATTCTGATTTGCCAATCTATCCATACAAACCAACAATAATATAACGAATCAACACAAAAACCCAAAAACCCTACACTCCTACGAACCAGCAAAGAGACAGAAAAAACAAGAACACGATCAGGACGAAAGAAAATTGAAACCCTAATCGACCTCCATAGTAGAACAATGATAGCACAATGATGATCCAATAAAATATGAATAAAAATGGCGGCTAGCCCTAAAAAACGATTCAACCCTTTTTCAAATACTTTTCTTATGTCATGGATCACACTTAGCCCTAAATTACTATTTTGCTATTTGTGATACGGGAACAAAAAGAGTGTTGTTTGGATTATATAGCAAATCTGTGTTTAAGGTTTGTTCAGAGGTTGTGACTTGTTGCTTTAGGCTTGTTAAGCTCAAATGTACTCATTCTAGTCATAATTTTGCTTCTGTTTACTCTCATAGTCAAAATCACCCTTCAACTGTCTTAACTGCATATTTGTTAGAATTTTCAAAAAGCAAAAACTTGTATTGTGTTTAGAATTCATAGAACTAGCTTGCTTTAGTTTTATTTCATCATAATACATTAATATCATTCCACAAATTGGCTTCAAATCTCACAAAAGTCAAATTATCAAAACTGTTGTCAAAAGTCAAAGAGTAAAAATCCAGTTTTCACCCAAATGGGGTGATTTTTCATTGATTCATTCTTGGGTCAAATCAAGTGAAATTGTGGGTTTATAAACTTCAACTGGTCTAGTTTCTGAATATCATTTTTGTAGATTTTTGTAAATTTTTTACAAGCTCTTAAACAGCTTGTCAATATGGGTATAAATCCCCTGTACACACTCAGTGTATACTGAGTGTGCACAGGTTTTGTGCAGGGCTTGTAACAAGCTCATAAGAGCTTGTCCAAGGCTCATTTTTGGTTTACAAGTTCTTGGCCAGGTCTTCTTTAAGTTCCAACTTCTGTTTTTCAGTCTCAGCTTATTAAGTAGCTTATGTTCTAGCTGCAAAGTAGGCCCCAAAACTGTTTTAAGCACTTTAACTCAAATCATCATAATCATAGCAGTTTGTATTTCAGATGTTTAGGATAGTGTAATTGGTTGCTTTTGAGTATTTATAGCTTATTATAGCTTCTGTGTTCAGTTGGTGGTCTTTGGTGTTCATTTGCTTATTTGGAGTGCTTATTCTTAAGCACTTTGCATTGCAGTTTCATTTTCCTACACATAAGCCACTGTTTTTATATTTTTCTTAGATTCATAATATTAATTTAGACTTTTCCTGAATTTTTCATATTTTTCTAGGTCAGTTTACTATTTTCCTTCATTTAAAACAGTTTTTAAGTCATTTTAATTAGCTTTTAATACAATTAAATCAGAAAAACTTCAAAAAAATAAGTTTTCATTTTTCCTAGGTTAAGATAAATATAAAAAGTTAAAAAAATATTTTTCCAGATTTTTCATAGTTTAATTTGTAATTTTTAGCAATTTAATTAGTTTTAAATAGTTTTTAATTCATAGAAAATAGAAAAATAATCAGAAAAATACAAAATTAGTTTTGAAAATTCTCTTTAGTTATTTTAGATTTTTCTAAGTCATAATTTCATTTTTCTAGCTTTATTTCATATTTTCTTGTATTTTAGGGTATTATTAAATAAGTAAAAATAGTTTTTAATTAATAATAATTAAATAAATAGTAATAAAAATAATTTTCTTTTTCTAAAAATTTTCTCTTATCATTAGGTTTGTAAAAATATCATTTTCATATTTTTAGGATTAATATTGCTTCAGTTTCACATTTTCTTTTGTACGTCACGTAGTTTTTAATTTAAGTTTTATAAAAGAAAAATCAAAAACATCAGTTTAAAAATAGTGATAGCGTTTATTTAATATAATTTAGTTTTTAATTTTCTTTAATTTGCATTTAAGCCCCTGTAGTTTATATACTTTTTCTTTAGTTATAATCAATCATATATCTTTTTCCGTTCAAATTCACCCGATCACTACACGTTTGACTATTCTCGCACAGCTCGTTGGGACATAACGACCTGGGGAAACACTATACTCTCTTGATCTTCATTGCATTTGGTTCCAGACTGTTTTAAGTTTCTTACGGTTGACCATTCACAAGTGGCTAGCTTGTGTAAGATAACTTGACGGTTCGGGACCAATCAGATAGTTATTCTTTCATCGAGCTTCATAAAATGTCATACATTGAAGGAATTCAGTATGACAAGATCAATGACAAAAGGGAAGGTTAATAGATTTTTGTTTTTGTTATAGTTATTTTATATATTTTAGGTTACATGTCTTACGTATAACTCAAAAATTAAACAAACTCCATATATTTACATGCTGCTATCACCTAGGTTTTTATTTCTTAATAACCATATTTCAGCATTTACTATGACCTTCCCTTAATCTTGAAGGTTCATCTACATCCACACTATAGATTCACAAGGTGCCTATTTGTGTAGATAGCAATGGTTTGAGAGCGATTTGGTGAGAAAGATGATTGAAGTTAGAAGATCTAATATTGAAGACCTGTTTCAACACAAGATAAAGTTGTAGATATTTATTCAGAGTAAATTGCATGTAATATGAGTAAATTTACTTTGTATTTTTTAATTGTTCTATAAATCATAACATTCATTTGAGTTTAAATCATATACTATGTTGTTTAAAAAAACTTTGTATATTGTAAGTGTTCTATAAATCTTGATGTTCATTTATTTTTATCCTTCTTACGCTACTAATAGCTTCGTATACATATATATCTTACTATTCGAAAAGTAATACACTCAAAGAATAATCACAAGTCATGCCCGCCCATTGGTCGGGCTTCGACATCTAGTGTGTGTGTGTATATATATATATATATATATATATATATATATATATATATATATATATATATATATATATATATAGAGAGAGAGAGAGAGAGAGAGAGAGAGAGAGTAGGGATCCAGTGAGAAGTAAATTAAAATAAGAAGTGATGAGAAGTGACCAAAACCACGCATTTGAGATGCAACGACTTGCATTAGATGCATTTCTATTCATATAGATGCAACATTTTGAGATTCGAAAGTTAATTAGATGTATAGACGGTGCAAATTGATTTTCATGATTTCGGCACGTGCAGAGGAACAAAAAACAAGAGAAATCATGAAATGCATCTAATATACGTATATGCATCTGATTAAAAGCTAGAAAACACACTATGGCGTGTTATAATGCATATAAGATTATAGGGGTGCATCTAATTTAGGTCGGTGCATCTCGGATTTGGGGTTATTGTTCTTCTTATTCCTTCTTATTTTAAGTAATCTTCTTATTTGATCCTAACTCTCTCTCTCTCTCTCTCTCTCTCTCTCTATATATATATATATATATATATATATATAGGGTGGCGTTATTGTGGTGACCATCCTTAAAATAAAAACAATAGGAACCATCGTGAACCGTTAGATCAAGCATTTTAGATGAAGATGACATTTAATGAAATAGTTAATTAATAATGGCAAGCTTGTAAATACATGATTTATGAGTGGCATTTTGAGAACACATATTGGCAAGCTTGTAAAATGGCGAATGAATTATGACTGTCAAGTTCAAAAAAAAAATTATGACTGTCATTTAATAACGTAATTAATTATGATAGCAAGCTTGTAAATACATAAATTACGAGTTGATCATGTGGTTTGGAAAAAGTCGGTACATTTTAATATTCATGCGTGGTACATGTATTTGTTTTTATTTTATTTATGTAGGAATTGAATAATATATGTCAAATTTTAATACGTGAGTGTTTTCATTTATTTTCATCTGGATAATAACGTGGACGAGTGACGAACAATTTTTTTGATACATATGCATGTATTGTGACTCACTAGTTTTTTTTATACATTTGTAGTGTGACATTAAATTTCTTGATACATATATAATGACGTACAAAAAATTTAATACATATGTAGCGACATTTTTTTGAAACATTTATAGTGATTCATTAAAATTTTAGTACACTTTTAATGACACGCCAAAAAAATTTAGTACATTTATAGTGACACACTATGTTTATCACAAAAATTTATAGTATATACAGTGACACATCATGTGGTTTATACCCCATTAAAAGATTATGCCAATAATTGTTTCCTCGTATTTTGAAACAGTGGACTAAATAAGTTGAGCATTTAATTTTTTTTTACTGAATTATGGACTAAATAAGTTGGGCATTTAATGTATTTTTTTTATTACTGAATTAATTTAGTTAATCCACACCTATATTCTCTAGTGTACGTTTACATTTTTATTTTTATTATTGTACAAAATCAGTCATCTATTGATCAACGTCTTTGTAAAATAATTAATTTTATCAAACGAAATAAATATAACGCTAGTGTTGTCCTATCTTTTATATATAACTAGCAGGGTACCCGCACAATACAGCGGCGGGTATCTTGTAACTATATTTTGCGACGATCAAATGTTATTCTGTTTTATGTTTTTCTAACAATAATTGTACAAATAAATGATAATTTAAATTAAAATAACTTTGAGCAATAACAATGCAAAATATTTAGCATCAAGATGATTGTTAAAAGTTTAGAGATGTTTAAAGTTTCACATTAAAATTATTGTCACAAAGTATAATATGAAAATAAAAAAACCATACAAAAATTAAAAAAGCATATGAAACTTAAAAAGATACATCAAGTTATTACAAAAAAACAATTTTATGAAGCATACCCGCCCATCGGGTGAGTCATAGAGCTAGTTTTATTAATGTTCTGCTTGTACAAAAAGCTTTATGTAGTTGTATGAACACCAACTATTTTTTTTACTCTATTACATCTTTTCCATCCAAAATATTGCCATAGTAACTTGAGCCAAAATGTTGCGATTTTTTTTTTTTTTTTTTTTTTTTTTTTTTAAAGAAAAAGAAAAAAAAAATGAAAAGCTACAAGTATTATATTATGATTAATTGTAAAAAAACAAAAAATTAATTAAAGAGAAAAGTACAAAAATAAGCCAAAATCCATTTTGAAGTCTCCTTTGTGGTTACTTTTTAACTCAATGTCCAAAATGGTCATGCGCAACCACTCGACTCCGCAGCTCCACCCAAAATTCGCCGCTGGGCAACCACTCGACTACGCAACTCCACCCAAAATTCGCCACGTGTCCAAATGAAAGTACAAAAAGTACAAATAATAAAAAAAAAGTACAAAAAGTGTACTTTCAGTTGGACACGTGACGAATTTTGGGTGGAGCTGCAGAGTCGAGTGGTTGCGCATGACCATTTTGGACATTGGGTTAAAACTTGACCACAAATGGGACTTCAAAAAAGATTTTGGCTTATTTTTGTACTTTTATCTTAATTAAATATGATAGCAATGATTATTTAATGATTGAGTTATATTATAAATAAAATAAATGATAATGATTATTTGTAATGATTGGTCTAGGTGGAGTGGATCTCCTAAGTTAATGGGGTAGAAACCCACAAAGCCTTTTTTTTAATACATTTATAGTGACTCATTAAAATTTTAGTACTATATTTTAATGAAATTTACAAAAATTTAATACATTTGTATAGTAACACACTATGTTTATCACATAAATTTCATAAACACGTATTTACTGACAGAAATTTTCTTTTATATGTACACTTGATTTACCAAAACGCAAGTCATAAACCTTATGATACAAATCAATAAACTACTAATAAACCAACAATGAGTAATACAAATCGTCTAATACACGAACCGATTCATGAACAAACAACTAACTGACATATGAATTAAAAAAACACATTATTATCTGTTGGAAGTATTGATACAAAAATACAAGTAACTAAAAAAGATATAGTATAGTCAAAGGTTTTTAATGGTAGTTTTTTTTTTTTTTTTTTGAACTTGTTCTTCATGTTTAATGATGGTTTTCTTGTAGAAAGTAGATTCTTTTTTTTTTAAGGGATGAGAATGAGAGATGGATATTTGACGGTTCTTGTGGTGGCGGCGATGTTTAACGATTGTGGTGGTGTACATAACAACTGGTAATTATAGGTTTCGCTTGTAATTGTTAACAAAAGAAATACCGAAACACTCGTAACCTAATAACATGAAATGGTTCGAAACCCATAACAACATTCATGCTAATTTTTCCCAACCCTTAAATCCTAACAATCACAATAATCTTTCGGCAAACAACAAACCCATCATCAATCTTAACTGAAAGCATATAAAGAAAAATCGAAACTTGACCAAACGATCTCGGGTTCTATCATTTAAAGAAAATTTCTTTCAAACTAGAAACACCTATCATTGACCTTGGAAATCTTTCAAAATTCAAAACCCAAAACAATGAACATATTTGAAACCAAGAAACATAACAACCGAGACACAAACCACTTACCTCATAAACAAATATGTCTTTTAAACAAGAGCCAAAAGATTGATTCTCCTGTCCTTGTATTTTGGTTATTGAAAATAACAATAAGAAAGAAACAATAAAAGATCCAAAAGATTGATTCAAAGTGTTGTGGTTAGTGATTCGTGGGTTGTGTGTTAGACAAAGAAATTAACAAAAGAAAATAGTAGCTTTTTGTGTCTATGAAATGAGTTGAAAAAAAGGACGACATTTATGATGAGTGATTAAAAAAAGGACGACATTTATGTGATAGGAGGATGTAGAAAGAAAAAATAGAGGAAACGCAATTACCCAAAATGCCCTTTTGTTTATTTCATAAATCATTAATGTATTTAAATTTAAAATGCCTACATGTAAGTTTTTCATTGGTTCCTATTGTTTTTATGTTAAAGGTGGTCACCACATGAACGCAAATCTATATATATATATATAATATATATATATATCTATACATTATATATAAGAGGAGACATGCCACATATTATTCTACGTGGCATCCCATAATGCCACGTCATAAATCCATGTCATCATTAGCATGCCACTTAAACAAGCTTTTGAGGAACTAAAATTGATGTTATTAAATTGTTCAAAAATTTTTTACATTGGTAGATTCGAACCTGTGCCTTGACATCCACACACAACTGCTACAACCAGCGGAACATGCCAGTTTTTGTAACATACCACTGCATTCCCAAATTGATATAGACTAACACAAATCTGGCTACTCTTTTCATTAACTATAACTAAGCCCCTACAATTCTGCACTAACAAACCAGAAAGAAATTAAAAATCGCATATTCACGTAACAGACACGCATATTCACGTAATCCATACCATGTTTATTATCTCAATCTATACCATGTTTATATTCGTTTTTCATCAGACCTGCATCTTCATCACACGTATTTTTTTTATTTTTTTTAATGTTTTGTGTGTTTTTGACAGATTAATCAAAACCACATATGATGCACCAAACGAATTTCATCATCACTTTCGATTAACAAGGTTTGTGAAGTTGTTATTTTATAAAAATAAATTGATCGATTGTTTGATTGGGTGTTTAATTAATTATTATTTATTTTATGATTAGTTTAGACTCTTGATGCGGTTGCACTGAATAACTTTATCAAACATGTCAAAATGCGATAACTAGGACTTTCTTATGTTGTTGTTGCATTCATGGGTCCACAAAGCAGCGGTATATCTCCATTACGTTATCAAAAATTAAAAGTGATGTTTTCTCATGTGACACGTGGTCTTAGATTTAAATATGTCATTACAACCACAATTAGTCGTTATGCATAAAATAGTTAATCGAGAAATAGCCATTGCATTATAGAGTATGCAGGTTCTGACATTTATGTGTTAGCACACTTCTGAATCATCTTTTTCATACCAACTTTTGAATGCTGAGAATGGAAGGCATGTTCAGATTTGCTAATTATCTATCATTTTTTCTTGATTTAAAATTTTCTCAGTTTTAGTTCTCAGGTCTCAGACCACTCTAGGTATATGGACGGCAACGTGTGCTGACATTGAACCTTGCACTATTGTAATGGATCAGGGTAGTGATGGAAGTGAGTGGGAAGAGGTTACTTTAATTAATAGTTTTGTTTCTTTTTGTTATCTTTATGAATATGAAATGTTGTTTGTCATTTTCTGATATTTTATAAGCTATTAGGATGATACGACATTTGAAAGACAACTCTCACTTTTTGTACTTGCTGTTGCAGACCTTGTGCTTATAAACATGTAAGTTTGCAGTTTTGGAGAGGCCGAATGCAAGGATCGTACTAAGTACAAATGCTCGATTTTATGCAATCGTTAAGCCACTGTATGATGAACTTAGACCGGACTTGGCTTTGGGTGCGTATATTTTCCTTGTACTTCAGTGGTTTTCTAGGTTACTTATGATATTTATATATCAACTTCGCTTGCACGAGTTCTCTTATTCTAATTTAGCAGACCGTATAGGCTGATAGTCTTACATATCTTAACTTCTTAACGATCATCAAGTATGAAAACTTCTCTTATTGTAGTAAAGTTTTATCAACTGAGATAAATGGCTGATGTGATGTGCAATTTTCTTCTACTTTTTGGGTAGCAAATATGCGTAGTTAACTAATTTCAATTTGTGCTTTTCACTTATTTACAAAGCCAACGTGGACATGTTTATATTCATTATGTACTTATCCTTCTTGTGTCACTTTTCAGTCTTGGACGGATCTGAATTTAACTTCTCAGATGGGGCGAGAAAGTATGTACAAAATGTCACTAAAGCACTTTACTCTTCAGTGCGCTTCCAGGCAAGTATCATCCTGCATATTTTACCTTTGGAAGTTGAGTTTAGAAATACTATTGCTTGCTCTTATGAGTCACTAACAACATTTGGGTTATGTTTTTTAGTGAATCAAGAAAACCTTTTGTGGAATATGCGGTGCACTATGCTGTTGCAGTCATCCACCAAGTTCAGAGGTAACTAGAATTGCTTGAAGCAATTTTGTTGTTGTTTTTTTTTTTAATTATTGCCTATTTCTTAAACGTAAAACTAATTGTTGGAAATTTGTTAAAACTCTTATCAGTTCATAAGTTTATTGATTCGTTATATGCAATATAATGTGAAAAGTTCACATTTTTAGTCCTCTACTGAAATTAGAATGAATGTTTTTATTATTGTTTCTGTAATTAGTTTATTATGGGCTGAGGAAATTTCATTTGATTAGTTTAGTCGGACGAGAGTACGTAGAGCATTCTTGCTATAGCCTGGTTTAGCCCATAGTTACATTGAGAGACACATGATTGGTCTGATAGTGATTCAGGTTAAGGGTTGTGTCTGGGATACTGGTTTTGTTGACTTCTGATGAAATATTTTGCTTATCTTTGCATGTCCAGTGGAAGTCTCACTGGGTCACTTATAAGATGCAATTATTGACGTTCTACTTTAGATGTCAATCTCTAATTTCCGCACCTCTTTAAAAAATTAATATTCTATGAAAAATTGACAAAAAGTAACTGCTTTCACTTGACTATGAGTGCAAAGATACCGAGTGCAAGAAGGTGAATTAATCCCACTCCAAGATACCTGCAACAAGTTATTGATTTCCTGAGTTACAACATCTGAATACATGCTGGCTTTATTTTAGGAGTGTTAACGCAAAGATCTATTAACAACGTTCTAAAAAAAGGTTAAAAAGGTGTTTGGGGCATGTATGGGGTATTGAATGTGGTACTGTAAAGTTTATACTAGGTTCTCACTTTACACCTATGGTATATAACATTTAAATCCAAATAATCATACCAGATGGGAGCATATGGAGATGATAAGTCGAGGAATATATATGGCCACCCTTAATAACATGAATCAGGTATATGTTAATTACTAAGATCAATGAGTAGAATGCATTAGATAAAAGGGGAGCGGGTCAAATGGGTAACAAGTGATGATTGACAATCGATAACTTTAGTTCCAAAAACTGTGAGAAACTTGCAATTTTAATGAGACATCATAAAACGTTTATTGCAACTTTCAAGAGGCCTAACTCAATCTCTTTAAGCACCTATAGAAGTGAGAACCCTATGCAAGCTGATGTAACTTTTTGATTTGTAGATAACCTTTTGTTTTTTCAGAATCCTACAAGTGAGAACCTTCTTGTGCAAGCTGATGTAACTTTGGTACAAACCATTAAAGAGAACCCCTGTAATTCACCTCCATAAGCAAAGTAACTCTTGTGTTTGCTAATTTGTGTTCTAAATGTTTCTGACATCATGATTCTTTGTTTTCTTAAGGTTTTTTTAAGAATTCTGTATAGATTGAGAATGAGGAGCTACTGAGCGTGAGTACTTAGAAAAAGGTGACATTTGATACCATCGTCACTAACTTATGAGTATGTTCAAGTCTGTGTGAGTACCGAATTGTTATCGGGAAAAACCAAAAAAGGTGAAACCTTTCTCTCTTAATGTAGTACATGTAAGCTAATTACATGATCTCTTTGTAGTTTAGAATACCTATAGCTCTAATGGAATTGGAATCTTGACTATTCAAATGCGCTTATGCATCAGTTTTGTGTTTATAAAAATTAAAACTTAATGTTTTGTGAAATTTGCAGGTGGTCTCATGGGAAGTCCACACTATCACTTTCTGGACCAATGGTTTTACTGTAACTGATGGCCCTTTGAGGAGGCTGGAAGATCCTCAAAATGCATATTTCTTAGAGGTATGTTTTCGTCATCTTTTGTCTGTATCTAATAAACCCAATGGAAGGGCTTGGTAATGAAGAATAATTTCTAGAAAGCTATCAGAACTTCAAGAATCTGGATCATTAGTTTTCAGTAGAGAGTTCCGCAATCCAGCAGGTAACTAAGTTTTCATTAGATTATTTACTTGATGATATGTTGTTTTTACTGTTCATCATGCTCATAAACATACATGTGATATGTTTCAGCCTTCAAATGATTTGGCTATCAAGATACATGAAGAGTGGTGTATTCTTATGGAACACTTACCTGGTATGTAATCGTAAATAGTAATTAACAATTGTTGTTGTTTTGATTATTTTTTAATCTAATTGTATTCGGTTACAACATAAACAATATTTTTGATGGTGTATAAAGATATGATGGATATTTGAGAGTTGTAATTATCGGACCACGCTAATCTTTTTCATAATAATCTCATTTTTAATCATTTTATCTGTTAGTTCCATAATAAATCTGCCAAAAACTCGAACATCTTATTATCTTATTATTAACTTCAAACTGCAAAAGCACATGCAACAACTATCTTTTACAAACCGTTTTATTACAACTGCTTATCTAATTCTGATTATTCAATATTGCATAATCCTGTGTATTCACACATCCAAACAACCACCTTACGATATCATTGGACTCCAGGAAAGTGAGCGTAGATGCGAAGAGTTGGTCATGCAAGTTCCTAATTCTACTATACCTCTTTTGAGGCAGATAGAAGCTATGCAGGTTGGCTTTCCTTTTACAATTTATTCCTGATAAAGTGACTTTTTCACTGCTTGTTTTGCTGAACTTCCTTTTTGGATAGGAAACCACGGCTAGAAGGGCAGAAGCTTGGACTACTGTTGAAAGATCATTAACCTCGTGGCTTCAGGTCCTACAAATATATTTTTACTTAAATTAATTTTCTATGTTTTATGTGTTTTTCTAATACTATGTTTTATGTGCTTTTCTAATACTATGTTTTATGTGCTTTTCTAATATTATGTTTTATGTGCTTTTCTATGTTTGTAAGGAGCGGATGCGAAATGTGCAGCTGCAGAGGAGAGAGAACGCTCTGTAAACGAACGTTTATCCCAAACATTATCTCGAATAAATATTCTTGAAGCTCAGGTACTTACTAATACTATTTGCTTTGTTTCGAGTTTTCGACTATAGGGGCAAGATGTGCTTTTAGATAATGGTTTAATATAGATTGGATCCGTCCAATGAGTTAATCAAATAATACCCGTTTGTCCATTTAAACATTTGAATAAGCAAATTTGTATGGTTCATCTTTGACCCGTTCTCTTTGAAAATGCTTTTGTTATTTGACCCATTTATCCTTTTTGAGATGAGCAATTGCCCGAATCATCATTACTAATCAGGGTAAAGTTGCCACCTTTTTCAAATTATAGCAATCAATGGCTTACCTCTATAATGTGTTGCAAAGACAGAAAGCATCAGAAAACCGACAGGAATATTTAGCACTCAAAGAGGAGGTAGATACTCATAAAGATCATGTGAATCAACATGAAGAACATATAAGGGAACTCAAGAGAAAGCACAAGCAAGAGCTGCAAGAAGCATTGGTTCATCAGGAACTTCTCCAGCAGGTAGCATTGTAGTACCTATATGTTTAGTATGTTTTACAGATAATTATCTACTTTTCTTAGATAATTTTGCGAGCACAAGTGTTTTTTTACTCCATTTTATAATTTGTGTGTAAAAGGGACCCCTTATCATGATGGTCTCTTCTATTTTTATGTGTACTATCCCAATAGCCCATCAGTATGTCATCCTCAATCTCCATACATACCAGGTTTAATGAATACAATTAAGTTTAACGAATAAAACCATGTTTAACTCATAGTTTAGTGTTGGTGGTAAACTTGTACATACAGGCCAAACAGTGTTCACAAGTTGGGCAATTTCTGTAGAGGCCATTTTTCTCCCGTGGGCAACTTTATGTGGCTGTCTCTAATATATTATTTTCAAATCTTACTAGGGAGAGCACGGCTGGTGATTATAAAGACTGTGGAGCTTCGTCTATGCTTTTAATGGGTGAGCCGCCCTGGTCCACCCAGGCTCACGATAGCACCACTCATTCGGGTATCAGGAATGATGTTGTCCTCCGTTATAAGGAAAAGAAGAAGAACCGCAAGTGAGTACCTTTGAACTTTCAGACTACTTATTTATTAGAAGGGTAAAATGGACAGTTCAGCCAGTGCGACAACAAATCAAGCTGGATACGGGTCAAAACGGATCTTTTTGTCAAAATTCTAAAACTTAGAGAAGTAAGGCCTCTCGATTTTTATTGATTAAATCTCATATACTGCTATATCTGTTTATGGTAGATTTGAAAAGAGAGTAACGTATGCTACACGAAAGGCAATAGCGGATGTAAGAAAGCGCGTGAAAGGGTGTTTTGTGAAAGCTAGTGAAGCGTACGATTACAATCACATGAGCCAAACCAGAAGCTACTGTAAACCATTATTTTTTACATACAACACTATACAAATGATTTCAGCATATCACGATTTTACCATAATGGGTGAAGTAGTTAAAACTATAAATATGATATGTATGTCACCATTCTATTATCAACTGTTTATTACCTTTGTGGCTTTCATGATCTCTATTATAGTTATGAATTTGCAGGTCACTATAATGAAACTTTATTTTGAATTTTAAACTAAAAAAATGTTGTAATATGCTTGGCAAGATGGCCGGAAAGACTGGTCTATGGACCCGAATACAAGACTAACTTGAATACAAGAACTGTACTCGAATATGCCCTTGCTTTCACCAGTGCGGCATAGGATTTATTTCCCAGAACTGAGTAAACAAGTAGTCACAGTGAGTAATCCCAAACACCCCTATAACCATAGATTATGCATGCTATTAAACCACTGCCGCACGTTCAAAACCAGAATGATGACTGCTTCTGTGGTCACCCCCAACTTTCTTGAAGCCTGCTATTAAACTAACAGAAACCCAGCCTTGTTCATCCATGTTACTATGCAAGTAAGTATCTTTTTCTTGGCTAATGATTAGGTCATCCATATTCATTCAGTGTTTCGCTTTGTGTTTTGCAACTGTTATTGTCATATTCAATTATCAGAACTACACAATCATCTAGGATTACGCCTTTTAGGAGACAGGGTTTAGATGTGCTTTGTTGTGTGATTCTGTTAACCAGCTCCCGTACTTTCCTTAGGTGGCTAATGTGGTTGTACCAAAAGCATCTTAATTTTTTTAAAAGTATGACCAGATTTTGTAGGAAACTGCAGTCCAGAGAAAAGATACAAGGTTTCTTCATATCTACCATTGGTGCCCACTGAGATGTCAACTATATAATTTAAGATGTTGCTTACACTGTTGTAATCCTGCATAATACAATTACTTAATAAGACACAGTATTTCAGTTGTTCATTTATGACATGGCCAATGTATTAATATCAATAAGAATCCTTCCTATAGTTTTTGAAGATATAGACTAACTTGGTTATCATGAGCACTTTTTAACTTAGGAAATAATACATTATCTCTTTTTATTTAAATTTTTGATATAAATGGGAAATAGTATTACACAAAAGTTCTTTGAAGACTTTTTGCTTCTGTAGGATTTTTTTCTCTATAAGCAAAAAGTGATGTAGCTAGGATTCTTGGAAATCATCTGGACATCCATTTTCAAGTTGTTTCTAGCTGTTCCGTTAAGCTTCTCGTCGATAGCTAATACGGAGTACTAAATTCATACGTTTAATTAACTTTCGTGCTTCACTTTTGTTGGATCACCAAATCATTAAGCTTTCTTCTTTCTTTAGGTTGGAGAAAATCAAAGAAAGAAGTGGGGAATAAGACTTGTCACCTGAATATAAACATGTAGGTATGTGTCTATTTCCATAGGTTATAAGCATAGTAGCATGCTCATCTAAGCTAATCCCAAACATCCTTTATAATTTCAAAGTGGGCTGTTTTGTACTGCTTATATGGAAAAAAAGGTGACCACATTTAGTACAACTAATAAGAAATCTCAAACCCCTTTCGGTAATACATCTAAGTAACTTATGACTTACGTTGTGGATCTAATTCTCAAATGTTACATTTATTTCCCTTCATATTTTTGTGTTTGTAGTTGTGTGTATAACAGGAAAGAAATTTGGGGTAACTAATAATCATATTTTCGTTATCACATGTATTTCCCTTCACATCTTTGTGTCTGTAGTTGTGAGTTTGTAAACTAATAATACATATTTTCGTTATCACATGTATTTTTTTATATAAAAAATAAGCAGCTCTTTACCTGCTGATGAGAATCTATATATTTAAAATAAGCTGAAGAAGTTTAGATAACACAAAACTATTTCTGCTTAGAAATAAACCTTAATCCTAACCACTCCCTTAGCTGATCTTAAACGAGTGGCAGGTTCTTCTCGTGCGAACTATGAAGTTCCTAAACCAAGTCCTAAGAGTTTACATGGTGAAAATCAAATAATATGTATATCATCTCTAACGTCTACTGTGATAATATGATAATTGCCAACAAAGAGACAATGTATGCACGGTTGCAGGTTACTTCATTGAAAGACGAGCATAGTCAAGCTCAATCTGAGTTCAATTCAGCCAATACGAAGCTTGTGGAGTGTGATTCACAAATTGGTTACATTCGCAAAGAGCAAGAAAAACTTAAAGATAGGATCCGTGAGAAAGTTTTTGAATGAAAAAGGTTGGAAAGCGAGGTAAATTTCTGATTAACAGTAACCGATGCTTCTTGATATTGTCAAATTAACATGTTTTTTCTTTCAAGACTAATGCTTCTTTATATGTCGTGTAGGTGAAACGCACAGAAGTTGAACAAAAGAACTGCTCACTGAAGGTAGATAAGTTGATTAATAAGCATGCTTGGATAACTTCTGATGGAAATGACTATGATTTTACATCTCGTGATCCATATAGAGAAAGGGACCAACTTGAAAAGCTTGAGGCTGAACAAGTAGAGTAAGTGGTGAATCTTGTTGCAACTTTTCGCCATATCTTTACAATTTGTTTGCACTCACAAAAAGGATCAAACTTTCACAATCTTGAAAAGAGGCTAAAATTTCAAAAATTAAAATTTAGTAATTTGACCATATCGACTTTCTTTATTCTTTTTCTTATAGCCATGAGAAGAGGGTGAACAAGAGAGTTATGTCCATGTTTGAAAGAGCATAAGACGAGTACAATGACTTGATATCCAAAAAGAACATCATCGAGGTTAGTGAAAATACATTCTCAATTCATGATAGCCCCCAAAATCCTTTTTTCACTCATTCTGAATTATGAGCAACTTATTGTTCTTCTAGACTGACAAGTCAAAGATTAAGCTTGTGATTGAAGAAGTTGATGCGAAGAAAAAACATATACTTGAAGCCACATGGGTTAAGGTGAATAGGTGAGTCACTTCAAGAACTCAGCTAAAATTTAATAACTCAAATTTTACAATTTAGAAATATAGGGAGTACATTTTCTGGCTAAATATTGGCACAACTATTTCAGTAATTTTGGATCTATATTTTCTACTTTATTACCGGGCACAATGGCAAAGCTAGAACCGCCAGAGGGAGGTACTTGTTTCGATGGTTTAGAGGTCCGTGTGGCATTAGGGGGTGTTTGGAAACAGTCATTATCTGAACTTAGTGGAGGACAAAGATCTCTACTTGCTCTTTCATTAATCCTGGCATTGCTTCTCTTTAAACCAGCTCTAATTTATGTACTAGACGAGGTATTCGGCGACTTTGTTTTTCATAAATAAATTTTTATAGAAAGTCTCAAAAACATTGCGTTATGTTTTTTCTTGAGCATGTTGATGCAGCTCTTGATTTAAGTCACACACAAAACATTGGAGGATGATCAAATCTCATTTTACGCATTCACAGGTATACATTAGCTTAGTTAAGTTCATTTATTGTTGCTCTGTAGTAACCAAAATGATCAACTTTTTTTTATTCACAGTTTATTGTTGTCTTGTCTCACTGAAAGAAGGATTGTTCAACAATGCCAATGTCCTTTTCCGGACAAAATTTGTGGATGGTGTTTCCACTGTTCAGAGAACAGTTGCAACAAACCAGAGAAAATAATATTGTTTTATTATCTGTTTAGTCGCACACGACAGTAACATTAGACATTTTAATGTTGTGTCATAGGGATATTTGAAGTCAGTTTTAATTTTTTGATTATGTATCTATATGATAAAAAGGGGTGTTTGGATTCAATTTTTAAAAATGGGTCTGTCATGGGGTTTTTTGATTCACTTAAAATACTACATATTTCATTTTCCTTTGAAATAGGAAGTAGAAACTGATAGGGGTCTTTGGAGTCAGTTTTAATTTTTTGATTATGTGACTATATGATGAAAGGGGTGTTTGGATTCAATTTTTAAAAATGGGTCTGTCATAGGGGTGTTTGGGTTCACTTAAACAAGTATGGATATTTTAAGGAAATAGGTTGTTGTATCGGACTGCTATTTAGAGGAAATACATTTAGACATTAGTTGAGAAGACTGCTAGACTTGAAAAAAAGGTATTTAAATGTGTTTTCTTCGTGAGTGAATTCTTACTTGAGACCCCTTAATTCGTTCGTCTTCTTGCTGAATAACGCAACAAGACTCTGTGTATGTGTTACTTCATCTTCACAGAAACCTTCTTTTTTTCCGGTCGTGAAACATAGGTACATATCGAATATGGTTTGGCTAGGAAAAAAACATCAGTCTTATCTCTCCTTTTTAGTTGATGCACTCTCTAACAAGTAAAAGGTGTTAGTTTAAGTGGTACCGAGCAAAACGTCAGGCCAGTAACAACTTTACTTGATGTTTTTTGAACCCAGAGAAAGGTTTGAGATAAGTAGAGGATAGCAGCAACTTAGCATAAGGTGAAATAGTTTGTTGATCTTTGATTAAGGTAAGTGTTTCGTAATGACTTAGTGATAATCATTTGTTGTTAGAAGTGTAGACTGTTGAATGGTCGAGTTTCTGATTTTAAAAAAGAAAGTGGTTCTTAATGACTTAGGCATCCTTTTTTTAAGGATGGGGTGCTGGTCTAAATATACATAACACATAACACTAAAGGATGTTTCGTTGTGAAAAGATGGTGCAACTTTTTTTTTGGTTGGTGTAGTGATATATATATAAGAGATTAAGAGTTACGAGTTAAGATAATATAATAATCTTATGAGCAAAGTTTAGGAATAAGAGGTTTTGGTCTTGGTCAGGGAAAGGTCGAGTATCGTTAGGCTTATTATGGTGAGTAGATATGTAACAAAGGCAACCAATGGAGCTGACCCAAACAACCACTCAGACCAATGGTTTTCTTTGATCATAACGTCAAAGTTAGAGTATCGTGAGGCATACTAATTTAATAAGTAATAATTTACCTAAACATTAAAACCAATTATTGTAGCTTAGTAACAATTTAAGTAGTTCAGAAATAAAAACCTAACAGCCCTCATACTAGCTTTCTCATAACATGCCACTGATAAACTTGGAAACAGATTGCGAATGTTACACATGCTTTTCAATATTAATGTACTTACAATCTTATTAGTCATCTTATACAGGCTAATAGCATGAGTAGCCGACACAACTTGGGTGGTAGAATGGAATTATAACACGAGTATATCTTCTTCTTCTTTTTTCTTAATTACCATTTTTTTTGTTTTTTTGGTGCAGGTTCCAAGTATGTCGGGTACGTGACCACCTTCTATATCTGCAACATGGTATCTCATTGCTAACTTTAGTACATTACTAATCATGTCAACATTCTTTTCCTTTTTCTTAATCTTTTTAAAACTAGCTTAGACAATTGATGTTATGTAGATGAGAAAATCTTACCCTATTTCAATCTGGTCGTTGTTCATAGCAGCTCATCGTCAACAACTGAGATGACCGTTTAAAACAACTAGAAACTCAATGTTGTATTTCAAGGCACCATAGTTTTTGCTACTTAGCTATTGGATAATGGTTGGTTTTGGTTACACAAGCTAATGGTGGATTCATTCTGCACAAGCATATGATTTTAGACACTATTTGTTTAACTAATAATCAATTATGTTTAGAAAAGTATCACTCATCTTTAATATCTTTGTAATGTATAATTGTAAAATTTAGATGCAACATTTGGGCAATCATAATTTGAGTTTACATCACATTGTGGTTGTTGTGTTACTGGTAGTTTGTACCAAATGAATACCATGGTGAAATAGTGGTTATCTGAACCTATTTATGTGTAATCCCATTACATTGTCATGCTTCACTCAAGAATAGCAAAAAGAAGAACTTATAGCTGAATGTGTTAAAAGTGTGACAAATCCATGTAGGATTATGGAAAATTTAACTTCGTTTATCGAGTTATCACGTTATAAAAAGCAGTATTTGGTTTAGTTTCAGCTTTTGAACTATATGAGAGGACGCTAAAGATGAAAGGTAAGTTTGTTTTTAAGATGAGAAGAATGAGAAGAAACCACAACCACAAATATTAGATGCATCCATAAAAATAGATGCATCTCCTTATTATTATTTTTTTCTTATTTGAAATATGTGGCTACAATTCTTTCTTACTCTTCTCACTTAAATAATTCTTCTCACTAGATCCATACTCTCTAATAAAAACAATATGTCAGCTAATGTATCTATTTTAATAATATGTACTAAGACCATGTTGTGAGTTTCAACTTCCATCTACAAAGACTATGTCTTAAGTTTCATCTTCATCTACTGTTGTCACAAAGCATATATATAAAAGACGTATTTCATTCTTGCAATTGAGCAAAGCTTCTTACATAACCGAACAATGCCGAGTAAATTGGAACAAAACGCAGGCCTACAACAAGTGTATCTGATAAAATTGCACAAGTAATGCCAAATTAGTAGAATGATTCTAACAATGGTGGTCTTTACATTAACCATTTGAAGTTGTTCATTCAAACCTACTATTATTTGTTATAATTATTTTATTTGCTTTTTCTCATTTTACCAATGGAATAACTATTTCTACCTCATAAATATCCATCTTATATTGCTGAACGTGACATCAAGCACTTCTTTCTCTCACTTAGGGCATCTCCAATGCATTGAATCAATTTGGGTTGAATGCACCGCCACATCAGTGACACATCATCAACTTTCACTTTTATACAAAACACTTACAATGCATCGAACTTTAAACAATTTAATGAATTTTCACATCAACATTATATATTTGTAACTTATATTTAGAGTTAATTACATAAATCGTCCTTGTGGTTTGGTAAGAGTTACGGATCTTGTCCATGTGGTTTTTTTTTAGCGGGTTTCGTCCATGTGGTTTACAAATCTTACGGATCTTGTCCCTGATCTGACCCGGTCCCAAAAAAAGGACCTCCCTTGCAAAAAAAAGACCTCCCTTCCAAAATATGATGTTAGCCCTCACGTTAGAGAGTATTTACAAGGGAGGTCCTTTTTTGGGACCGGGTCAGATCAGGGACAAGATCCGTAAGATTTGTAAACCACAGGGACGAAACCCGCTAAAAAAAACCACAGGGACAAGATCCGTAACTTTTACCAAACCACAAGGACGATTTATGTAATTAACTCTTATATTTATATAATGGATATAAACTATAGAAAATCAGTTATAATATAATTCACAAAAATGAAGCTTATATAAAATAATGTAAACATCAACATTTAAGTTGTGTTTTTGTTAAACAACGACAAACAATTTTCCATGCAAAAAAATAGTAAGTACTCCTTCAGAAACAAAAATCAAAAAAATAATTAAAACACGTAACACACCAGAATATAATTATAATGTAAACTAAAAAATAAATGATATCAAATTTAAACAATAAAATTTAATAACTCTGAACAAAAACACCAACACTGCTCTAACTAAGTAAATGGTAGTTGGAGCATCCTTAAAAAAGCCGCCGTTTTGAATACCACCTTTGTAAGGATTATGTCATCGTTATCAAAAACATATAACCACAACCTTTTCCCCCTATTCTTGGTAAACAAACAAACATCACCACTTAACAAACAAAGGGTATCAACAAAAAAACTCCACTTGTAACCCGACAATACATACATATTCTCATCACAAGAAACATCAAACAAAACCATAAATCCATTCACTGATAATTCAAATTCGTCAACATCATCTAAATTTGGTAAGATAACAGCTGTAAGCACCTATATACAATAACTAAATAAACATAATTAACAAAAACAAAATAATAATAATAAATGTTAATAATATTATCAAATGTAAAAGATGTTCATGATTAATATTGTTTAGAACAAAATGTTAGAAAGTAGTTACCTACTTTTAGCCGTTTTATGGATTATGGTAACATCAATTATACTTCTTAACAATTTAATTTAACTTTTAATAACTTTTAACTATGTATTTGTTCTACTAAATCCTAAAAATAAAAACCACAAATCAAAGAACTTACACATTTTTAGTCGTTTAATGGATTATGGTAACATCAATTATATATCTTAACCCTTTCATTTAATTTTTAATTACTTTTTAGTATATATTTGATCCACAATATCATCAACATTTACCAACAGTCATACCCATCCATCGGGCGGGTTTTGCTACTAGTATATATATATATATATATAATATATATTTTTTGGTTATATATTTACCGGCGTAAAACCCTTTGCCCAAAAAAAAATTATATATAACAGGTGGCATGATACGTAGATTATTCCACAATTGCCACCTCAATGCCATGTAATTCATTTTAATGTCATGTAATCATTAGTTGTCCACCTAAGCAATAACATGCCATCTAACCAATATTTTTTTCATTTATTAGAATTTTCGGATTTTTTTTTTCATTTATTAAAATTTCGTTTTTTTAAAACCTAACCAATATTTTTTTCATTTATTAGAATTTTCGGATTTTTTTTTCATCCAATATTTTTTTCATTTATTAGAATTTTCGGATTTTTTTTTCATTTATTAAAATTTCGTTTTTTTATTCTTAAAAAAAATCATGCATACAGCTGGATTCAAACCTGGGTCTGTTAGTCTACAAACAAACATGATTACCACTAGACCAACACATCTTTTTTATTATAACTTGGAAAACCAAATTTATAAATCTCTACAACCAATCATTGACCATTTTGATTAGTTTGAAAAGGAATGTACAAAAATTATATTAAGTAATTATCTCTTTTAAAACTTATTATACATATCTTTTCCTTAAATATAGTTTCACCTTTTGACTGATCACATACAGGAAAAAAAGATACCCTCTTTTCCTCAAAACCCTAATGGTGAAAAGAGGTACGTTTTATATGATTTTTTGTTAGCATGTGAAACTATCTAACAGCATTACTGGCGTCACGTTATATTTAGCCTATTGTTCAGATGTTATGGTTATGGAAACTGGCCAGCTGCTATATGATCAGGTAATTTAAGCATTTGTAACTCGAATATGATTATATAATGTTCAGCTAGATCACATTACATGGCCTAATTACTTTTGTTCATGCAAGCTTAAACAAACCTTCGTATAATAAGATTGCATTATAGGTATCTTCTTACTTCTATTCACTTCAAAATGTGTCCACATCCTGTTTAACAGGTTTTTATTTTGTTTTAATTACTATTAGAAATTCATGTTCATATCTGTGAAATAAAATATAAGAGCAGCCCATCGAGTTGAACGATGACGATGTACATGTTTTTCATTGATCTTATATCAATTTTCATCTTTTTAATGTTCCATTTAGTAAGTTGAGTATTCATCAAAAGAAAGCTTTTTTACATCATTCGTTTCCATATCGTGCTCTCTATAACTCAATGTACACATAGCCTGCCATCATGTAAACAATAACTTTGTTTTATCTCGACACGCAAAGGTTCGTGCCTATGTGGATAGTTCTCAGTAAAGTTCTCGAATGAGGTTTGCAAATATTTGCTTACAATCGACCAAAAGTGTCAAATTACTCACGCAATCGCTGCTTTCACGAACGAGATGCCACATGCATCAGCACACCAATAGAAGAACATAGTGAGTGGGTACACTTCTTTTGGAAAAAGAAAACTCACTTATGCTGATCATACAGCCTCAGGACGCTGTCTTTATTATATCGAAGACTACATCATCAAGACTATTCTTCCCTTTTATGGTATAATTTATTCTGAATTATATATTACCTTGGTATTTCTGAATTATTTTTTATTAGAACTTTTGCATATGCATATTCTATCATTTTTCTATGCATGATTAGTTTATTACTTCTACAAAAGGATGGTTCCAAAGAGATTTACTATTTGTCATTGGCATTCAGGAAATACTCACGCAAGTGACAGCTACGTTGGCGATCAGACCATGAAAAATTTTCATGAAGCAGGCAAGTATGTAAGGAAATTTTTAGGTGGGACAGAAGATGATGCCCTCATCTTCTATGGACCAGGCACTACAGCCTCTATAAAACGGCTACAAGAAGTCTTGGGAATTGCCATATCATCAACTCTAAAAAAGAAAGTAGTAACCTCATGTCTAGGAAGTGCAGAAAGATGGGTAGTTTTTGTAGGTCCTTATGAGCATCACTCTAACCTCCTATCCTGGAGACAAAACCTAGAAGAAGTAATAGAGATCGGTTGTCTACTATGATCTTGAGTTTTGTTAATTTCATATGAACAATATTTTTTTGTTGGCTTGGGCTTCTTCATGGTCATATATCAAACAAAAGAGTGTCTCGACAAGATAGGAGATCGGTGTCAAGAACACCATGCAACCTTTAAGTTTCCATTAGCTCCTTCATGTTGAGTAGAGGTAGTAAAATAGGTGGATCACTACTCTCTCAAAATCTGTACAATATATTGTGCATTTTTTTGGCTAAAGACTTAAATATCCTACTCTTTTAAAATCTGAGATATCATGGGAAAAAGTTATTGTATATAATCAGTAGAAAAGATATGGAAGTAACTTTAAGGTTGTAGTATCACTAGATGTATTTTGCTATATAGGTTATATTTGACTATTTAAAGCCTATAGATGAGTGGGAAGAGTTTGTGGGGAAGAATCAGATTCATTAAAGCTCATTTGAATAGTATGTTATAGGGTAGAAGGAGATGGGTTGTTGCAAACATTGATAGTTATGTGATTGCTCTATACAAGCACTTTATTAGGATGATTAGTGATATCGATTTGTCTCTTATAAACATAGTCTACTCACTCTTTCATTTAAGAGAGAGTGGCCATATCTTTAACAACTACTGTACGAAATGGACAATCAACTACATGAGGAAACTCTTATAGTATATTGAAACTAGGAGACTATGTTAAGAACTTGATTGACTTTTTATCTTAATAGAATTTTATGTCTAGCATTTAAGTAGTTGACACTTAATCAGGTGAAAGACGCCATCCTTTGCACATTTTAACAGTATCCATTTTTTCATGCCATAGCTCTTAGTTTCACTTTCATGTTCTTTCCCAAAGATGTATGTCATATCACAAGTCATCTTCTTTGGTTATGATGATGGGAGTCGTTAACAGAGGTACTAATGCGGCAAGTGTGGTGACATATGACATTTCATGCAGTCTGTAAGTGGTTATTCTTCATCACAGTTTTTGTGTTCTTATGAGATTTTATATTTTATGGTTTCATGAGTAGTATATTATTTCCTTTCCATTATAAACATTTAAGTTAGTTTTGTACACGAACATCTTGACAACCCTTTTGACAACTACTTGAGAAACGCTGTTGTAGTTTATAGTTTCATACATGAACAACTAATGTTAGTTTACTGCAATGGATATTTAAGTTAGTTTTGTACACGCACATCTTGACAACCCTTTTGACAACTACTTGAGAAACGCTGTTGTAGTTTATAGTTTCATACATGAACAACTAATGTTAGTTTACTGCAATGGACATTGAGAACAATTGCTTATAAAAGGATAGATTTAGACGCATCGTAGTAGGTGAATTAAGTAGCGGGTCAATACGGGCAACTTTTGTATTTTTTTAACTACATTGGGTCGGATCGCCTTAACCTACAAACTGAACATAGTAATAACTATCATATATGGATTAGTAGATTGGTCGAGTTTTGTGCGTTGCTAACCTATTTACGCTTATCAAAATAGTTGTCAGAAGTATGTTTAGTATGAGGTTTCGTAATGGCATTATAGTTGGTTGGGGTTATTTAAGGATGTGTTATGGCAAGGGATAAAATGACAGAGGTATTACTATCCTTTTCTAGCTTAAAGGATCATATCATTATGATCTCATGTGTAACATAGATGATCATCATGCATGCATTTAGGACGTACATTTTGATCGAGAAAACTTCAACAATAAAGCAACTTTCCCATCATCAGGTAGGGAGGTTAATTGTGTTGCATTTTCCGCTTCCAGCCTTCCACATGGGTAGAACTTAAGTTTAAGATAATCAAGCTTCTTATAAACAATCACTATAGCAAAAAAAACAAAAAAACAAAACAAAAAAAAAACATTTGTTATTTAATAGATAGAAAATACGTTATTAAGAAATTTTAAAAAAATCCCGTGCGTGCACGGGCATTATAACTATTGCAATATTGCAATACGTTATTAAGAAATTTAAGTTTTGATTAACTTGTTTTTGGTTTTAAGTTTAATTCATGGCCACGATCACGATCATGATCATGATCATTATCATTCCCCGCCAGGTTCATTCACCGTTTTCGTCTCTCTCGTCTGAAACTTCTCGATCCTTTATTGCCTCTGCTTTTTATTCTAATTGAATGTGAATTAACATTTATTTTTCTGATAGCTACTGGAATCTACACCGAAGACCAAACAAATTAACATCAAATGTGATCCCTTAAAATCGGATTCAGCTTGGAATTGGCTGGAGAGGTGGATGTCCGTTTCTACACCAGAAACTATCGAGTCACATGCACCACAACAAGAGCAGGACAATGTTGAAAGAGTCATTCCTTCTAATTGTGAATCAACCAAAATGATTTCTGATGTTAAGGAAACAACAGTACCATGTGAAGAAAATTTGATAAGTATTGAAGAGCATTCCCATTTAAGAAACAATGAAGAAGAGAAGCCTCAACCAGCAAACACTTTTGTACTAGAGCCGGTAGGAAAGCCTGATACTCCTCCAGATGAACCTATGGAGATGAACACGGAACCTCAGATTAAGGCAGTTCCAAATTCTGAGAAGCCTGTTTCAGAACCTGAACCCAAACGTTCAGCAAAAAGACTTGCGGTTGACCAACCTGATTCAGAGGGAAGGAAGTCTGTGTTTGGAAGAAAAGCAAGTAATTCTGCATTTATCGCTGCTCAGTCTAGGTTTGAGGAGCTGACTTCTAGGAGCAACTCACTTAAGTCACCCACTTCTTCTAATCAAGAAGATGATGTTTCTTCTGACCCATTGAAATCCGTCAACTCTTCTAAACAAGATGATGTTGTTTCGTCTGAGCCAACGAAATCCAGTAACAAGTTAGCTTCTGAACCATTGGAACCACTCAGTTCTGTTGATCAGGTTACTGAGGTAGGATCGTCTGTGGATATTGGTTCCTCTGCTCCAGAAAAAGCTACCACACTGATAGCTATCGAACCGGAAGAGTGTTTGGTTTCTGATAGTCCAAAGGTTGTTCCAAAAGGTGGGTCAGAATGTGGGACTGAGCTGTCGATCACATCCATACTTGACTCTCCAGAACAGTCAGAAGTTGAAAGCAATAAATTCAAGGAAAAAGATAAAGTTCTAGATGAAAAGATTGTTGATCCACATAGTCATGATAACATAGATATTATTATGCCTGAAAAACATGACAGTTGTGATGATGCCGAGCCTGAGACTGAGAATACTAAACCTGCCAATACTGTTGATGTATCACAAGTCGAACAAAAGCTTGATGACAGTGTCATTGAGCCCGAGCTCAAGCTCAAAAATGAGCCTGAGGTTCCTCAAGTGTCAGAAGGATCTCGAAGAAGCCATATAACAGTCCCAAAACAGCTTCTACTGTTCATCTCCTTCTCCCAGCTCTGTAATCCCAAAACCAGTGGTGGTTTTCACCTTTCCACCTCACCCCAGCTATCTAAAAACACTCATCCCCCCTCCTATACACCAGCCCACAACCAATTAATGCATCCCCACCATGAACCTTTCACTGTTACACTCACATCCCCTGTTTTTGCTTCCACATCACACCAAATCCATTGAAACTTCACCTTTTGTGTCCCCTACACCTCCACAACACACCAAGATTCTTTAATTACTCTAAAACTGTCTCAAGCAACCGTGTATACTTTTGGCGCCAAAAGTGAGTTTAAAGGCTAGGGTGAGTTTGACTCAATCAATGGCCAAGATTGTTGATGGGAAATGATCAGAGGCATGTGGGGAGTATTTCAAGGCTATAAAGAAAGAGGAGAAGAGAGGAGTTATCTATCTAGAATAATTGTAATTTAGCTTATGTCTTTTTTAATTAAATTTCAAATTCCAGTGTTTGTTTAAACTTTTAAGCTCTGTATTTCAAGTTACTAGTGTGTAATAAAACTTTTGTTAACATCAATTTCAGTTTTAAGTTCAATATTCAGTTTATGCAAAATCTTACTTTTGATCAAATTCTCAAAATCTGCAAATGTTGTTAATAGTTGTTACCTTGGACTGATAAGCTCACATAAGCTCCTATATAGCTTATCCAAGCTATTAGAAACCCTTTAAAATCAGTTTAGTAGTCAAAAGCAAAAATACTAAAAAAATACAAAAAAATCAGTCATAAATCAAAAATCATAAGAAATGAAGAAAAATGCAAGGAGCAAGGTGAATTCTGGATTGCCTTGGGTTTAGTGCTTATTGGGAAGCTTTAGGTTATGTTTGTATACCTCAGTTCTCAGTTTGAGCTTGGAAACAACTTGTAAGCATTTTGACCCATTTTGGCATTTCACTGTGTAAGACAGTTATAAGCTTAAATCTCTGTGTTTTTATATTCATTAGTTGTAGTTAAGCATAATCAAACCATAAAAACAGTCACTTGTTCTTTAAAATTTATAGTTGCTAAGAATCTCATTTTGACAGTTAAAATAGCATAATCATCATTCTTGTGATTCATGTTGTTAATACTGTTGTTTTATGTTTATTTAGTCCTAATACATGATATAATAAGATCTTTAATCAAGTTCATGGTCTAAATCTTTAAAATCATTTGAAAATCTTCAAATTAGTTTATTTAATGACTGTTTGGATTTGCTGAGATATCTGTGTTAGAGAGTGTTGGCTTTGTTTCTTGTTATTGTCTTGTGTCATATAAGTACTTAATATCTCATTGACACCAAGAAAACCAGTGGTCATTTGTTAAAAAAGTCAAAATACCTTTTGATCAAATCTTGTTAACTCACTGTTGGAATTTCATGATCCATGATTGTGATTTCTTGTTCATAAGTTGTTATAATTGCTTAATCTAGTCTTAATATAACTTAATACATCATAATCAGTCCATTTAATTGATTTAAAGTTCATTTAAGTCAACATAGTTATTTTCTTAAAAAGTCAAAATCATGCTCTGTGCACAGTTGAGCCTATCACTTTCACAAGCTCACACAGAGCTTATCAGTTAGCTTCAGCTTGTGTTTCTTGGCTTTTTGGGAAGCTAACCTAGCCCTCTTTGAGTCCCAAGCTTAATTTTCCAATTTGCAGCTTGTTTGATAGGGCTGCATATAGCTTTTAGTTTTGTCCATCTGACTCAGCATACACTGAGTCATCATTCAGTGTTTTCAAACTTTTTAATAAGCTCATTAAAAGCTCTCTAGTGGACAACACTGTGAGAACTTTAGCTTTTTAGGAAGCTCAATTGGTCAACTTGTTAGTTGCAGTCTTTGTTTTTCATTTCTTAGCTTATTATAGTGCTTAAAATTAAGCTTAAAAGTGCCTAGTGATTCACACAGTGTCCTGTGCAAACAGATAAGCTAGTGCTTATTTGGAGTTGTTAAGTGCTTATTTTTAAGTTATTTGCATTCTCAGTTGTTGTATAAGCTTATTTACAGTAGCTTAGCTTATTTCTAGTGTACTTGTGCTTATTTTCTAGCTTATAAGCCATTTGGCTTAAATCTTTGTGCTTATTCAAATATTTGCACACTGTTGAGAAAATAAGCTCTCACTGAGCTTATTATTGGTTTTTAGAAAAAGCTCTAGTTGTGAAAATTGCTTATTACATAGTACTTAATAAGTTTGTAAAATAAAAATCCAAAAATAAAATAGTTGCAAAAAGTCATTGCTGGGATTCGAACCCTGGCCACCCAGCTCACCACACACACACACTACCACTCGCCCTTGGGTCTTTTTCTGTTTTTCTTTGCATAATTAAATACATAACCCTTGTTTTCATTTTAAGCTTATACGAGCTTATTAGCTTATTTCTAGCTTATTTATACTAGCTTTTTCAACTTTTGTATTTTTCTTAACTTTGTATTAGTATAAAGTAATATATAAAAAAGTTTCAGATTTTTCTTAATAGTTTTAGTATTTTTAATCATTTATTTAGTTTAAAATAGTAATTAATTCATAATAAAAAATATAAAAGTAAAAAAAATATAAATCTTTTTTCTAAAATTTTCTTTTGTCATATATTAAGTAAGAAAATTGTTTTTACACTTGTAGGACTTTTATTTCATAAATTTTACGTTTTTGCTTGCGCACTCGCGTAATTTTTATACTTAACGTACGTTTTTATTTTAAGTCACGTTTTTAGATAATTTAAGTTTACGTTTTAATTAAAATAGTTTATTTAAGTTATTTTGTTTTATAAATCATAGAAAAACATCATTGTAAAAATAGTGATAACGTTTATTTAATATATTTTAGCTTTTTAATTTTCTTTAATTTGCATTTAAGCCCCTGTAATTTATAAACCTTTTTCTTTAGGTATAAATAACTCAAAATCCTTACTGATCACTATCCTTAGTGATTATTCGACATCTGTCTGTGTTAAACACCATTCATCCTCCGTGGGACTTAACGACCCAGGAATCCACTATATTCCTCTGATCTTAATTGCATTTGCTTTCTGAGCTGTTTTAAGTTTATTACGGTTGACCATTCACAAGTGGTTAGCTTGTGTGATTAAACTTGACTGTTCAGGAGCCAATCAAATTTTGGCGTCGCTGCCGGGGAGGCTGTAAGCGTGTTTTAAGCAGTTTTCATACCCATACTTGCACATATACCACTTTTTGTAAACAGTTTTTTGTAAAGTTATCATAAATCAAAAAGTTCATTAACACTTTTCCTAAAGTGTTAACAACACCAAAAAAAATATATATAAAACAACAAAACAATCGTAACGTTTTCTAGCTTGTGTTTCCTTTAAGGTGATTCTTAAAGAGATACGATTTGGTTAAACGAGACGATACCAAAAAAATATTTTCCAAAAGTTTTTAAACCATCAGCACATATCCATACCTACGTCTTTTCAGTGGTACTTAATTTATACATAAAAATCAACTACCGCAAATCAAGGCAGTACACCTACTAACTGGGGGTGTGACCATAATAAGTTCCCGAACAACAGATTTAAAACTTGCCTTTGTGTCCTTGTGATTTGGTGTACCTTTTTCAAAGAAGCCATTTCATTTGTGATTATTGGTTTAAGTTCACTTGTCGTTTTGCCTCGCATTTGTTTTGAAAACTGATTTTTATACTTAGTGCATGCGCACTCGTTCTTCCAGTTCTACAAGTCCACTTTCTGAGCTTGCAAATATTCCTCGTAGACGTAGAGGATGTTCTGCTCCTTCAGCCGTGACTGAGGAACGTCTACCACCACCACCCCCTGTCGTAATGGCAGAAGATAAGCCTATGAATGAGCTTCTCCAAGCACCCATCGAGGGTTACGGAGATGCCATTATTGTCCCAGCCATCGTGGCTGATACCTTCGAGCTCAAAACCGGGTTGCTTAATCTTGTAACCCAAAGCCAATTTTATGGTTTTGAGCGGGATGATCCTCATGCACATATTCGATGGTTTAACAAGATTGCATCTACCATCAAATACAAGAATGTCCCACATGAAGCAATTAAGCTTCTTCTGTTCCCATTTTCTCTAGAGGGACAAGCCCGGAATTGGCTTGAGAAACAACCCCCTCGTTCCATTGAGACATGGGAAGATCTAGTCACTAAGTTTGTTAACGAATTCTATCCTCCATCCCGAACTACAAGTCTTAAGAATGAGATAATGAAATTCTCTCAAAGATTTGATGAATCATTCGGGGAGGCATGGGATCGTTACAAAGAGTTGCTTCGCAAGTGTCCGCATCATGGTTTTACCGAGTTAATGCAAATGGATACTTTCTACAATGGTCTGAGACAAGCTGACCAAGACTCTTTAAATGCCTCCGCGGGAGGTAATTTCTTGAGCAAGACCACAAAAGAAGCCTTGCAAATCATTGAAAACAATTCCCAGGTCCGCCCTTTCCGAACAAAGACATATCAATCTCAGTCTAATGCTGGACCTTCTACTTCATCTCAGTCTAATAGCGGAAGCTTTACTGGCTCATGATATTTGCAGCAGCATATCAGAAACATAGTATAAAAATATCAGAGCCAGGTTTTGTAGATTAGCACTTGTCATGATTTCTTCAATTTAAGTGTGGACGCTGTGAGCATGCGGCTTTGGATTGACTTCTCAATTCTGATCCCCGTTGATCAGTACAAGTACTGCCTGTGATCAGGTATAATTTCGAAGAATTTCCTTGACAGGGTTTCGCAGCTGCTCTAGCTGTTCTCAAACCGGAACGTCTCAAAGAAGACAACACGGAGTGAGTGAACACATTCGATGTGCTAGTGAAAAGAAGAGATTTGCACATCGAACGGTTTTTCCAAAAGTATTTTTTCAATCAGAGATACTTTTTGAATTTGAAAATGAATACACATTCGACGTGCTAGAGAAAAGTAGGTTTGCACATCGAGTGGTTTTTCCAAAAGTATTCATCAATTCCAATCCTGGACCAAGGTTGATTCATGATTGAATCGCCCCATCGTTTCTATCCAGTTGTCACAAGCTTGATCTTTTTCAAGATTTCACATGTCACCCACCAAGAGCTTGTTTGATGTTGGCTCTAGAAGGATTTCCATCTTCATCGTGAATACTTTTACATATCACTCGGATGTTCTGGCAATACCACAAGGATAATGCGTAGGACTCTCAATATATACTTACTTTCCACATTGTGTGAAACAGCAAGTCTTCATTAATTTAGTGTCCTAATGAGATATTGTGGATGATCTCTTGGCTCTAGACTCAATTGTGCACATTTGGTTTCCTATGCCGGAGACTAGGGAGAGGGTCTCCTTCTTCAATATCAACAATCTCTAAGAGAAAGTCGATAGATTATGTAGGTTCCCCGTGAGAATGAAACAAGCCCTTTTAAGAGGAACTTGAGTAGCTTGGGAAGTTTAGTGCAGTGCGTCACTGGGTCCATGACGTCTTGTCTTCAATACCAGTGTTACCTTAGTAACCACCAGTAGCATATGTATTGAACCCGGTTACTGCCCTAACGTTGAATTATTGGAGGGCTATTTCTTTTCACCCTTTTTCACATTCAATTCTTTTTCATTCTTCAACCCCTTCAGTGCTTACCGAGACTTCATAACTAGAACCTTGTTGGGTTTATTCCAGTACTAGCTCTGTCTCAGTCCGTACTCTTCCCATATTCTCATTTTTCTCCTTTTTTTTTCATCATACCTAAGGACTTCTACACTATCTAGTGGATTGTCCCTGGGTAGATCCCTACGACTCTGGCGGGATCGTGGGAACAAATACCTAACATAACCATCCTTATAACATCATGCATAAAGTAAATTGGTCGATCTTTTGGTATTGTTCTTTCCTTCTTGAAACCAATAGAAAAATCCAAGGTTGTCAAGATCGGGATCCTACCTAGGATCGTTTTCGTCTTTGCAAGATCGTGATCGTAAGATCGGATCGGGATCTTAAGATCCTACTCTAATGTTATTTCTTAATAGTTTATGTAATTTTATACAAATCTACAAATTCTAATACATTATAACCATAAAATACTATGAATGTTTCATATAAATGTTGTCCTAAATTATGATTAGAAAATATTTAAAAAGATTAACATGTTGTTTTTTGAATTCTACAAACAAACAACACATAAATTTGTAGTTTTTTAGTTTGTAATCCGAGAAAAGTAAGATCGGATCGGATTAGATCGTAAGATCGTATGGTGAAGATCGGGGTCCTATAAGATCTTAAGCCTGCAAAGATCCTATGTAGGATCCGGATCGTTTTTGCTTTGCAGTATCGTAAAATCGTAAGATCCTAAGATCAGGATCGGGATCCTGACAACTATGGAAAAATCATTTGGAAAATCAATCAAGGTACTTTTGATACGAGATCAAAGCATTTTGTACCTTAATAGTTTTGATCATTTAGAAAACCTCCCCCTCAACATGTGCATATGATTTAGAAATTGTTTAGCCCATGGAGGCAAGAGGACTTTGAAATATTTTCTTTGATCACAATTTTCATAGAAAAAGCCATTTGATTTTCTTTGGTAAATTCTCCCCCTCAATATGTGCATAGGATATTTTAAATCATTTTATCACATAGAGGAAAGAGTTCTTTTGAAGCACAATTACGATCACACAAGCCATTAAAAAACCATTCGCTCCCCCTCAATATGTGCATCAATATATGAAAGAGTTTAGCACATATTAGAGAGAACTAGCACTTTTGAATCAAATCGATCATCCATTATCAAATTTCATTATTAAATCACAAATTCTCCCCCGATCAAAAATATCAAACCCTTTGAGATTTTGGATCCCAAGTGATTTAACAAGGTTTAGAAAACATGGGAGAAAATGTTCCTGATTTAAAAGCTCTTCTGGTTTTTGGATAAATGCTCCCCCCTCAACATGTGCATTGTATATTTGAAATCGTTTGGCACATGGAGGCAGGAGTGCCTTTAAAGGACTAAAACCAATTCCATTAAAACAGACAAGAGATTTAAATCGCGAAAACCCTAAAAGTTCTCCTCCTTTGGCGATTTTCTTAAACCCTAACTGCCTAATCGTTTTTTCACCTAAATCCACCCTAATCTTGTGTTTTCTGCAACGATTTGGTAAGTTTAATTGATTATCATTCGTGGTATTCATTATCTTGATCATTCTTGTTGCTTAAATCACTTTGATTTCTGGTTTTTTGGTGTTTATGTTTTAGGGTTTAGAAAATCGATTTTTTCCCTAACCTATTATCAATCGTTTTTTTCATCTATTGTTTCTTTAATTCTTGGAACGATTTGGATCTCCTAGTGATCTACCTTCTGATTATCATTGGTATATTCTAGTTGTTTTTCAGGATTAAGGAAGTTATTGGATGAATCGTTTCTGTTAGGGTTTAAATCGCTATTTATCTTGATCGCACCTTTGTTTCTTTAAATCTAAGTCGGTTTAGTACTATATAATTGGTCGATCATCCTTATTGCTGCAGATTGACAACCAATTCTGTTGGGTATTGCTTCTGGTATACGATCCTCTTATTAGGGTTTCGTTTATTTGGTTTGTGCGCAATTGGAATTCTGGTACTCAAGGTTATATCTTATATTATTATTCTGGTGTGGTGTTGATTTCTGGATCTTAACGTTATACTAAACTCGTTTAGGGTTTAGTTCTTTTGGTCATTTGCACGTTATTGTATGTAACCCGGTTTAGGGTTTGTTTGTTATCCTACCGTTGTTGGTAGTATTATTGCAAGTCATTACTGTGTTCGTGGGTATAAGGGAGATGGAATCGGGGTTTTTGAATGGTAAGAAGCCTTTGAAGGCTAGTGGGTTGGCTGCTAAGGTTAGCAATATTGATGGCAAGGTCATTGTTAACGAAAAACAGCCATTGAAATCTATACTGAAAGGTGCAGGTTTGGGAGGTAAGACGGGGAGTTTTGCTCTTCCTAATCATGAGTCTTGGTCGTTGAAACCAAGTGCTACTCCTGGTCTTGGTGCTACGGATCCTAACATTTCTACAAGTGGTAATGTAAGTTCTCCTAGTCTACATTCGGATGATCATTTGCATACTAATGTTGAACCTAATTCGTGGGCTGCTATTGGTGATGCATCTTTGGATTGTGGTGATAGATTAGAAGATGGGTGTAAGATTGGTGGTGCTAATGTTGTTATTCCCTTAGCCGTAGTTGAAAATATGAGTTCTAATTTTGATAATACGATATGCGGCTATTTCCTTGGGCAACGATTAGCTTTTCCTATTGTTGCTAATTATGTGAAGCATGCGTGGGGCAAGTTTGGTTTCGAGTGTGTAATGATGCGAAGTAATTTCTTCCTTTTTAAATTTAAGACTCAAGTGGGTATGAATAAGGTGCTTGAGGGTGGTCCTTGGTTTATTAATTCGAATCCTATGTTCATGAAGACTTGGGTTCCAAATACAAGGTTGGAGAGGGAGAAGATTACTAAGGTACCGGTATGGGTTGTTATTCATAATGTACCTGCAATTGCGTATTCTGAAGCCGGTGTTAGTTTGATTGCACAACAGCTTGGTCGCGTTATAAGAATGGATGAAGGTACTAGTGCTATGTGTCGTAATCCTTGGGGTCGGTACTCTTATGCACGGGTTCTTTTGGAATTATCTGCTGAAAAGGCTGTTTTGGAGTCAATTGCTGTTGCTATACCCTTGCCTATGGGTAAGGGTCATTATATGGAAGTTCTTGAAGTCGAATACGAATGGTGGCCATCTCGATGTTCTAAATGTAATGTCTTTAACCATGAGGATGATTCTTGCCCTCTTAGGAGAAGACATGTCACTGGTGGTTCGGGTTCGGCTAATCAGGATAGCGGGACTACTAGGGGAGTTCACTCGGATAAGGTTGGAAATAAGGATGTTAAAGCCAACCAAAGGCCTAGGTCTTTCAAACCAAAGCCTAGTGTTGTGTATAAACCTGTTTCTAAACCTGACACTAAGAAGAAGGCCATTGATACTTCGCGCAATTTGGAGACTGCTTCTTTTGATCAGCCTTCTAAAGGTGACTCGAATGGTATTTCTTCTAGTCTGTTTAAGGGTGATGATTGTCCAAGCATGGGGAAGGTACAGGTACCTAGTTTGGAGCGATGGGTGATGTCGCTTCTAGTGATGTACCTGTGGAAGGTGCGTAATAATATTTACCGGGGAAACCCTTTACCCAAAAAAAAATACCCATAAAGCGTATTCACAAACCGATTATTAACCTCTTCAACTGATGCTAATGGAATAGCCAAATCCGCATGATCAACAACTTCATTAGATGTTATGGAACAAAAATTTACCTTTCGCTTGCAAGGAGCATCGATAACAATTGACGCAAATGAATTATGAAGACCAGTAGCAGCCCTTGACTCATTCGCATCAGTACCTTTTTTTCCTAAGACTAATTCCATACCATCCGTAGGCTTTCCATGCATATCACTCACCTCCTTTTCAATCAGACCTTCCTTTAGCGTACTTGCTGCCAAACTCGACTCCCCACCCACATGAGAATAAAGGGTCTGATTG